>CM042473.1:58040217-58640217 GCA_023621385.1 Quercus gilva | reverse complement strand
GAAAAGTTTAAAAAAGGAAAACACACACACACACACACACACGCACATATTTTAAAGGATGGAAAGAAAATGATGACATTGCCGTTAATGTGACCTAACAAAAACGTAATAACAATAAATGTTATTCTTTATTTTTTAAATACATACATACATATATATATATATATATATAGATGTTTTTTTTTAAAAGAAAAATCTTATTTTGAGTGTTGGGATACCCACAAAAATGGTTATTATATTTTTATTTATTTTTAAATTTTTGGAGGTGAGGAGACCCTTTATCACTTGTTTCAAGGGTCACGTAGGTCATTGAAATTTATTTTTCAATGGCATTTATTTTAAAAGCCATCAAGGGTCATTCAGACCCTCAAAATAATGTTTTTTTAAAAGGCTTTTTGTAATTTTTTCAAGATTTTGACCCTCCAAAAAAACCTAACTTTTTTGTGGTGTGCACCATGATATTAAAGGGAGAGAGGAGGAAAAGAAGAAGAAGAAGATTAATTGCATGTTAAAGTAGCTAAACATTACTAGAACCTATGCAAGCACACACCACCACACATTTTCTTTCCAACCAAAATGTATAGCCGTTGAATACACATGTCTCCCTTTATCTATAAAACCTACTCAACCACTTTTGTAATTATGTAGCAAGCGGGCAGATAAATGGAATATTCATGATACTCATTTTATTCATGAAAATATTTGAAAAAAAAAATTAGTGCAAATAGTAGAAGTAATGGGGTCTCACCTGGTCTAGGCTTTTTTTTTTTTTTTTGGCTGAATACCTGGTTTAGGCTTTAGTGAGTGTTTGGATTTTTTTATTTTTTTTTTCCAGCGCGTATGAACAGTAACTAAACTGTTCGTGTACATAGATTCACTGTGCAGGAGACATAATGCACTATTCATGCATTGTTTACGCACTATTCACGATTCCCACAGTACTATTCATACATTTAAAAATTATTTTGCTACAGTATTTTCAGTTTTCAATTTTCAGCAAAATAAGTTGTATCCAAATAAATCTTTAGTCATGACAAAATTTAATGATTTTAGGGTGTGCAGTTTCACCCCGCTACGTGTAATAATTTGGACCTATATTTCACAATATCTTATAACCATATTTATTGTAGCATTTTGCTTCCAATATCCTTGGTCCACACTACTATATATTACATGATCGATCATACATATCACAACCAAAAATAACACACCATGGGAACCATATACAACAGACCGCCGTGTCTCCTCCAAGATCTCAAGGTCACTGTTCACAAATCGTCTCTAGTTTTTCCATCCCAAGAAACTGAGAAAAGAACCTTGTTCTTATCCAACATAGATCAAGTTCTCAATTTTGACGTTGAAACTGTTCATTTCTTTCCATCGCACAAAGATTTCTCCCCTAAAATTGTAGCTGACAAGCTCAAGAACACACTAGCAAAAATACTAGTCCACTATGATTTCTTTGCTGGAAGATTGAGGCTAAATTCTGAAACATCTCGTCTTGAGATTGACTGCAATGCTGCTGGAGCTGGCTTTGTGGTAGCTTCTAGTGAGTATACATTGGATGAGATTGGAGATTTGGTTTATCCCAATCCGGCTTTTGCTCAACTGGTTTGTAAGACTTCCAATTTCTTGAAACCAGATGATCAGCCCCTATGCATTTTTCAGGTACAAATCCAATGCCATATAACTTCAAATAATTTCTCTTTCTTCCTTATTAAATCAACTCTCAAGGTGGTAAATAAAGATAGAAATTCTTCTATTTTGTTTCAAATTAAATATTATAAATCTAAAAACATATTCAGTGTTATATTATTTAAAATTTTAAATAATGTATCACTATGTATATTGTTAGATATAAAAAAATGGTCATGCTAAAAGGTATTCTTAGAGTATTTGTTAACAATTTATTTTAAGAAAGTATTGACACCACTTTTATGAAAAATAAAAAAAAAAGTTAAAATATATATATATATATATATATTTCCATAAAAACTTATTTTTATGGACATTCATTAGCATTTTTCATAAAAAAATAATCTCTTAATGGGAATATAGGTTTATTCAGCTCCAAGTAAAATTGATAAAATAGAAGGATTTGTAGTTCTGTACCTAAACGTTTGTTAATAAAATGTCTTTATCTTCGCTTACTACTGCCATGTGATGGCTTTCCCGCCATTAATTGAAGGAACCATAAAGACATTTATGACCAACCAATTTTCCACCTCTGTTATTAGATCTGCCATCTTGATAAGATCTCATGTTCTGTAATAGTCTACTTACTATTTGTGGACAGGTGACGGTTGGCTACTTTTTATTTCCTTTATGCCTTAAAGATGAATTTGTAATGAACTTATAATTAAAAAGTTAGTTGGGGAGTCAACCTACCACCCGACCAAATAGACCTGCAGTGAGAAGAAAAAGAGACATTAGATTGCATAACAAAAATTCTAACCCCACGTAAAAAAAATAAAAAAAATTAAATAAATAAATTGCAATTTTGCCACTGCTATTCAATGACAGACTAGGAGAAGTGGAGAAAAAGTGCTAAGTAAATGTAAAAAGAATAAATAACTTGTTACAGTCTGTCACATAGGAAACTTACAGCAAAAATTATAGCTTTATACTAGAATTATCACTGTATAATTATGGTTTCCAACTTCTCATATCTAGCCTACACACGTGCTAGATTTTTTTTTTTTTTTTTTTTTAATTGGATCTAACTACTGAAGCTTTGATTTTATAGAATGTGGACTGTGGACAATAAATGGATTGAATATACAATATATTACTACCTTAGAAATAAGTGATAAATGTGTACTTGTTTCTGATCTCTCTTTCCTTCCAGGCTTCCAGCCCCAATACTTCATGCTTGCTTATGTATAATTTTACATTAAATCAATATTTGTGTTGGTCTAATCATTATATTTGATAATCTTTACATATTTATCGTATATGCATGTGGAATTTCATGTCATCGAACATAATTTATTATAATATCAATAATCTCATGGACTTAATATATTTTATTTTATTTTAAAAGAAACTAAAATTTTGAACAATTTATAAATGAAACTATTGTTGATCTCCATCATTTTGATTTGACAACTATTACGTTTAAAGAAAAAGCATATAATCTTATAATAAAATAATATAAAAATGTCAAAATTACTTATTAACGATAGATGAAAAATAAGTTTATAAGGTTTATATAATAAAGACTACAATATTAGTATTTTAATAGAAAAGAAAAGAAAAACAAAATATCCTAAACATATTTCGTTCCTAAATCAAATAGTAATTAAAATAAACTAGCTTCATAAGTCTACTTCATTTGTTACAGTTGACATCATTTAAGTGTGGTGGCTTTGCAATGGGCCTCTCTATAAACCATACAACATTGGATGGCCTAAGCTTCAAGCTCTTTTTGGACAATCTGGCTGCCCTATGTCATAACAAACCCCTGGCTGTCACTCTCAGCCATGACCGTCACCTCCTGGCCTCACGATCACCGCCACATGTGACATTCCCACACCCTGAGCTGGTCCAGCTCAAGATCCCCATGGGCCAAGACTCAAACCCTTCTGTCTTTGTAGCCACCCAAGAAGACCTTGCCTTCAATATTTTCCAGCTGACCTCGGACAACATCAACAGCCTTAAAGAAAAGGCCAAAGCTGCCAGTGGGGTTCACCCGAATGCGCGTATCACGGGCTTTAACGTTGTGACGGCTCATATATGGCAGTGCAAGGCATTATCATGTGATACAGGGATCAACATGGATAGAATGTCCACCATCCTTTACGCTGTTGACATAAGGCCAAGATTGAACCCCCCATTGACACCATCTTATGCCGGAAACGCGGTCCTCACCGCGTATGCAACAGCCACATGCAAGGAATTGAATGAAGGTCCATTTGCAAGGCTGGTGGAGATGGTTTCTGAAGGTGCAAGGAGAATGACAGATGAGTATGCAAGGTCTGTGATAGACTGGGGCGAGTTGTACCGAGGATTTCCACATGGTGAGTTCTTGGTTTCTTCCTGGTGGAGATTAGGATTTGATGAAGTAGAATATCCATGGGGCAGGCCAAGGTATAGTTGTCCAGTGGTGTATCATAGGAAGGACATCATTTTGTTGTTCCCAGATCTCAAAGAAGGTGGTGGAAGCAATAGTGGGGTTAATGTTTTGGTAGCTCTCCCTGGCAATGAAATGGAAAAATTTCAAAGCCTCTTTCAAAAGTTCTTGGCTTGAAAAAACTCTGTCGCTTGGTCTCTTTGATATGTATAATGCATAAGTGTGTTTGGTACTCTAATATGTAGCTGGTCTGTAAAGTTGAAAGTTGTTGAAGAGGACTACGTTGTCGTGTGGATGAAAGCATTGTAAATGACTATATATGGTGTATTATATATATATATACACACACACGACTTTTTATATCAAAAAAAAAAAAAAAACCAAGAATAATAAGCTTAATTTTTTTTTCCTATATCAATGGTTAATCATTTGGTACATTAGATAATGTGTGCTTTTAAATTGTATTTTGAGAGATGCTACGTCTACAACAATTTTACAACATTTTTACAACAAATCACAGGTGGTTAGTTGTTATTGGTTCAAATTTGAAACTAACACTAAGATTACTTTTTTACCCCAACAATAACAACCAATAACAACCTGCCACTTAGGAAATGTTGTAAAAATGTTGTAGAAATGTTGTAGACATAACATTTCTCTTGTATTTTAAGTCTATGTATTTGAAATGTTGATTTGCTATACATCTATTTGTATCAGTGTTTATAAAATTGCGTAAGGTCCCAAATTTACCCAATCAACCCCAAAATGTACCTACAATAATTAGAGATCCTCGAGAAGAGGAGTAGCGGGTCATCCCAACATAGCTCTAGATGCAATGAGCCAAGCACTAAGGCGAATCTCAAGTTCCCTTTTTCTGAAGAGATTGAAAGAAGAAGGGTCCCACACCATTTCATCCGGCCCACTTTTGTTGTCTACAACAACAAAACAATCCCAATGGAGCACGTAAGTCAATTTAGTCAATTGATGGCCTTATATTCTAGAAATTATGGTGGTTTAACGGGTTGGAGACAGTGGCGACGCCACGTTGAAGTTAGGGTGTTCTCAGGAACACCTTGACCTGAAAAAAAAAAAATTTATATATAATAATTTAACTTTTTTTATTTGTTTACCCTTAAAAAATAAATTAGGAACACCCTCAAGCCTCAAGCAAAATCAGGAATACTCTCAAAAATATTTATGCCAAACAAATTTTGAACTCAGATCAATACCAAATGTTTGTTAGGAAAAAAAAAAACTAGAGAAAAAGAAGAAGAAGAAAGCAGAAATCCAAGCTTTGACAGTATGGTGGATGAAGTGGAAGTTAATTTGCTTACCATTTGAAATATCTTCTTCAAGACTTGTCTAAGTTGTCTCTACTCTCTAGAACTTCTGGAGTGAGAGAGTTACATTTTATGAGACTTGTAAATGACAAATGCAGCTTTGAAAAGTGACATTAACTATTTAGGGAAAATGACTCAAGGCACATGGGAGTAGGTGGGAGTGGAACTTCCTAGAAGCTTCATGAATCATGATTATAATTATCCCAAATTCCCAAAATATTCATTTATTTACAAAATTTTGGTTTAAAAAAATTCATTTATTTACATAATAACTCAAATATGAATTTTTAAAAAATAAACAATGTAAACCCCTTTAGTAAGATTTTCTTTTTAAATCACTATATTAATAGCAATCAGTAAAGGTATTATTTTATTTAATTTTTTATGGGATTATTTTATTAATTAATATTGTGTAAGTAATGACTTGTTATAAATCTTGGATGTGATATTGATGTTAAGGCTTAATATTAAATGATTTGTAATATTTGATATTTAGTAATACTTTTTTGAATTGATAATTTTATGTTGTATAAGAATATAATTTTTTTTAAAGAACCCCGAAACACTCTGAAACAGTACGCGGAAATAGGCTGGTACCAAAATATTCTGTTCCATTGGACAAGTTGAAAAGGGTTTTGAAACGGTATTTATAACATTGCAAAAAATTATAATTTATAAAAGACAAACAAATTAATGAAACAACTAAACAACAATAATTAATAATTTTATTAATATTTCAAATGAACTTATAATTTTATTAATGAAACAACTAAACAACAAATTATAGTTTATAATTTTTTTTTAAGCACAAACTTTATGCTGGCCAAATATTGAATTTCGGCAGGTATTTACCGAAACATCCCGAAACACCCAAAATAGACCGAAATGACCCGAATTTTTTTCAAAGTGGAATAGGAACACTGGACAAAATTTCTGGAGTCGCCACTGGTTGGATAAGGGCTCTATCCACAACTTCAAGTAGCTGATTCAAGCATTCGGGGCCAGGCTTGCAATGTGTAACTGAGTTCTGTATCCCATTGACGCACTATTGTCAATGTCTATGGGGGAAAGGGAGACCTTGCGTGCCTATTTTGACTAGTACTAGGAGTTGTATAACAAAGAAGTAGCAGCAAACACATTTAAACTGGGGCTTCCTTTGGAGTCCAAATTGAGAGGATTTTTAACTAAGCAAGCCCCTGTACACACCACATTTTAAACCCCTTACGACTCAGGCCCCTATTCCCCAATGATGTTAGAATTTAAAACCCAAGGTTGGTTTAGGGCCCGGTCAGATGAACATTTACTTGAGGAAAACATCTATTGAAAATATAAATTCTTTTTAGATGAATAAAACTGTTTTTGGAAAATAAAGACCACAAAAACCCTAGGACATGTGTACACATACATGCATATTTGTACGCATGCTCAAACTCTGCGTACGCATACATGCTAGGGTTCTAGAAACTATGAAATGAAGGTTTTCTATATTAAAACTTGGTTTGGAACGAATCCCACATCATTTGGGAGTATCCCCAAACCCTTATTTTTCGACTATATAAAGCCATTAATGGTACATTTTTAAGGAGGACAAATCCTAGTGGTAAAACACATAAGATTTACTAGAAAATAGTGAATCAAAGAGGGAGTTTTTTACAAAACATCCTCAAGTAAAATTTTGTTTGATTGAGCCATTTTCTGGTCTTGATCTTTGAGTTCTAAGTTTACTAACTCATCTTTGATTTTGTTGTGAATAGATTGACTGAGGGGAATGGTCAAAATCAAATTCTAGAAAGTTCTAGTGTTAAGGTAAAGTTTCTAATTTTGGCTCTTTTCTTTCCTTTGATTTTCTTTGTTCATATATGTTTTTATTTGAGTTTATGTGTTCTAATATGTTTGTTTAAGCTTAGGTTTTATTTGTGTTTATTTCTAAGCATGTTAGGTTGTTAGTTTCTTTGTTTTCGTGTTTCTGTTCTATAGTTTCTAGGTTAGGGTTCTTAGGGCGTGTATGCGTGCGCATGTTGCTTGCATGTGTATGCATACTCATAGTATGCGTATGCATATAGATGGGCTGCGTATGCATGCCCTATGTATGCGAACGCATACTCTTGCCCAGAGACCCTAACACCTTTTGTTTGTTTTTCCTTTGTTTTATATACCTGTTTAGCCACTATTTAACCTAGTTTTCACTTCTGTATACATTTGTTTACCCAGTTTTGTCTCACTTTGCTTTGTTTCATGCCTTTATGTTTATTAGGGTTTTGATTTACTTGGATACCATAAACATGCATATGAACACGAATATGCATTGATGCATAGGTGTTGTGATGTGATGAGGTTAGTGAGGTAAGTCATGCACTCACATGAACATGCATTGGTTGGAGTATGAGCTTGATATGTCTAAATAACATGAACACGCTTGGTTGAATACCATGCCTATGGTGTTTAGATGCTTTAACATATTATGTTGATTCTTCCATGTGAAGTTTGTGCCCTTGGAGATTTTTTTTAAATTCCATGATAGATGAATGTTAGGCTTGGATGATTGATGCCATGTTGTCTGCTGTAGATGCATGCTAAAGTTTGTGTGAGTTAGAATAACATATTTAACCCGCCTTTAATGAGAATAAGACTTGGAACACAATGAGAGGAAGCCGACCCACAACTCGGGTGGGGTTAGGTGCCTAACACCTTCCCATCCCCATACCTAAACTCTAATATCTGGTAATAGATCAGTCCTTCCACGAAAGGCGCTATATTTATGATTCCTAGACCTAATCTTGGTGGTGACTCCATTTCTCTATCATGATCAACCTTAGGCCAAGGGGTACTCCCCCTAAACCGCAAGGATGATGCCACGCATCTACAAGTGCTTGCGCCTACAGTGGTGACTCCACTAGGGATAGAGAGTTTGATTCCACTGTATTCCATTTCTTAATCTTAATAAAGACTTTCTTAATATTGTTTGCACACATTTTCGCTTGGGTTTTTTGTCCCTTTCCATGGTTGGTGATAAATGAGAAGGTGGAGGCTCCATTCAGGCCAAAATCTTCTGAAGTTCATCCCACCAACTCATAATTTGTGCCATTGCCTATGATAGGCTTTGATTACATTAACGGTTTCCAACCAATCCATTACAGTCCATTTAGGCCTAAGGTTGGAATAATTGCTCACCTAGTTGTGAGTGACCTATTGATCTATCCCTTTAGCTTTAAGGAGCTTACCTACACTTAGAGAGATACTAGATCCTATCAAAAGATTATACCCTTTAGATCTCTTGTTTGTTCAACCATATACCTTGTGTTCACCTAATTCTAAAGGATAAATAAAAGATGCAAAAATTTGAAAGGATGGCCTAAAAGTTATGGCATGCCCTAAGATATTGGGATGAAAAAGAAAAGAAGTTCTTACCTATAAGAGACTTATCTCAAAGTCTGAAGATATATCTTAACTTGGAAGGTTCATAGGACCATAGCCTAGTTGCTATCATAAGCCCAAAATTAAAGGACTCTTGAAAATGAGAACCTTGGGCCTAAGGTAACAAATATGCTATGGGCCTAGCTTCTAACATCCTAAAAAGTCAATATAAATCTCCCTAATCTTAGGCCTCTTTATTGCATGCCAAGGCCCAAAATTATGAGAGATTCATAGACTTTGAGAGGAAGGCCACAATATATTTTAGCTAGAAGGCTACATAAAATAATAATAATAATAACAATGAATATAAGATAAGAAGAGCCCAAAGGTGATGAATACATTGTTGGCTCATATTTGAGACAAAGGGTTGAAAATCTCTAAACACATTCTAATGGAAGTCCATGAGAGTAAGATGAGAGCTTTATTGTAAATTGACTAAGCCCATAGAAACAAGAGCCAAGGTTCAAGAGAAGAAAGGGAGTGATTTTGTAATTGGGCCTTCATTAAAATGGACTTAAAGGTTTTTTAAGAAAATTTAAATAAAAGGTACTTTTAATTAGGACATGGGCTTAATAAAAGATGGGACTTCTTTTCAAGCACCATTGCACCACCAAGATCAAGTAAGCAAGTCTGCACTTCAATTTGGGTACAAGAAAGCAATGGAAGACACTTGATTCAAGTCAAAGTCACACCTCAAGAAGAGATACCTCGAAAAGAAATGGCCGCCCCAATTGATGAAGCACTCGCCCAAAAGATATACAAGGCCATAGAAGAGCAAGTTGAAGCTCTAAAAAAAATGGGAGGCCACCTTTCCAAGCTAGAAGAAATCAAGATAAAGAAACCTTTATATGTGGAAATACATAATGAAAAGGAAAAGAAAGAATGGGATGAAAATGATAAGGCCGATTATGAAAGGAACAAGCAATTTGAAAAGCTCACCGCAGATACTGTGGCCATGAAAGAAAAGATGGAGAAGATGCAACTAGCATTCCGCAAGGCTCAAGGGATGAATGATTGTCTCTATAACATTGGTGGACTGAGTTCCAAGGCTTCTATTGCATTGCCTCTTAAGTTCAAGATTTTTGATGAGGAAAAGTTTGATGGGACTAGAGATCCTAAGCAACAAGTTAGAAGATACATAAGCATTGCTGAAATGAAGGGGTTAGATGAGAAGCAAACTTTGCATGCATTCCATCTCTCACTCACAAGAGGTGCATCAATATGGTACTATAGCTTGGATCTGAGTAAGACTAAAGTGTGGAATGAGCTAGTGGAATTATTTGTGGATAAATTCATTTCCAATACTATAATTGATGTAACTTTGAGAGATTTGGAGACCACTAAGCAAGGAGTTGGGGAGACTTTCTCCGAATACATGACAAGGTGGAAAGGGAAAGCATCCAAGATGGTTAATAGGCCAAATGAGAAGGAAAAAATCAAAATGACCATTAAGAACTTACTTTCGACATACAATAGTAGGCTGTTGTCATCACCTATTAGTTCTTTTGGAGAACCATATGATTGTGGAACTATGATTGAGGATGCCATCAATAATAGGAAATTGGAGAAAGGGGAGAACAAGCCTCCAATCAAGAAGGCATATGGGGGAGGAGCAACCACCTCTAAAGCACCCAATCCCATAAATGTAAGTGTCATCATACCTTAACAACCTCTAGCCTATCCAAGGTTCACAAAGAAAGCTTGCCAAGAATTTTCCGACCTAGGGATGACCCTTGGCCAAACATATGAGAACCTAACTTCCAAAGGATTTCACAAAATCTTAGATCCCATACCAATGCCTAATCCTGTGCCTCCTACTTGGAACCTCAATGAATATTGTCATTTTCATCAGAAATCTGGCCATAAGACCGATAATTGTTTTGCCTTAAGCCTGAGATACAAGATTTGATAGACAATGGGACTCTCCTAAACCCAAATATCATCACCAAGCCCAACATTAGGAAGAATCCTTTACTCGATTATCACCGAGCTCCTCCCCTATATCAGAATTGGGTGCAAATGGAAGGGATCAATTAGGATTGTTCGAAATTGATGGAGAGTGTCGAGGTCAATGTAGTACAATTCCAAGGAATATAAGATGAAGTAGATGAGATTTAAGGAGTGCTATATCTATGTGAGGGATACTTCCCAAAGTAATGTTTGAATTAAAGAAAAGGATCCTAGATGATGATATGGCAAATATCACTAGGAGTGGGAAGCATTACCAACCAACCTTTTTTGAGAAGGATTCCCCTAGAAGGAATGTGGGGGAATGATCAAAGCTCCTTAGACTCAATGGGTGGGAAGAAAAAGAAGAGGAAGATAAGGTCTTGACCCAATTGAAGAAAACTCAAGCTTATGTGTCTATTTGGGGTTTGCTAATGGCCTTTCACAAGCACCGCAATCACTCCTAGACACTTTGAATGGGAAACAAGTTCCTATAGAAACTACACCTCAAGAGGTATTTTCTCTTATAGGAGTTGAAGCCCCATCTCACCATTTCCTCACCTTTTTTGATGAAGAACTTCCTCTTGAAAGAGCCACTCATGCTAGGCCTTTGCAAATCACCATCGAGTGCATGAGTGCCAAGGTTCCAATGGTGCTTATTGATAATGGATCTGCATTGAATGTACGCCCATTTAGGACTGCTTTCAAGGTCAGCTTAGACTTGGAAACAATCATCCCTTCCCTTTTGACTGAAAGGGCATATGACAACACGTCAAGGAAATTTTTGGGGACTTTCAAAGCTCCTTGAAAAATTGGTTCTTTGGAAACAATTATGGAATTTCATGTGATGGACATCACTCCTAACTACAATCTTCTCTTAGGGGGGGCATGGCTTCATCCAATTGGAGCTATTTCTTTTACTTTGCACCAAAAGATAAAGATCTCATGGAAATGAGGGATTGTTGTGGTGTATGGCGGTGAGATCCTAGCACCCATCTATAGGCTTGAAGAATGAGAGAATGAACTTCAAATGAGTGGCTTTGAATTTGTGAACATGGCTGATTATGGACTGAAGGATGAGAAGTACACTACAAACTTATTCTCATATTGTAGTCATGAGGTGATTACAATGATGAAGAAGATGGGGTATATGCTTGATATGAGTCATGGAAAGGCAAGAATAAGGGTGGCTAAATTCCACAACCTGAAGACCTAACTGACCAAGGAAGGTTTGGGATCCTTTAAAGGTTGTGACGGAATCAAAAAGAAACTTGGTACTCTTAATGGGAACTTTGTGAAAGAAGGAGGAGACTTTCCATTCCATGGCTTTCCCGAGCTTTGGGTAGATAAGGACGGAAAAGTGAATCCTGACTGAGAGATATTCTTTGACTATAAACTCACTTTCAAGGAGAAACCTACTGTGGTAATCAAGGAAGTTCAAGAAGAGGTCGATTGGATAGGCTACATGGACGCTGAAGCAATGAGAGCTATGGTGAAAATGGAGGGGGACGTGCTAGCCATCACCACCGAGGAGCCAAGTGATCTGTCTGCATTCATTATACCTTTTTGCTCTCCTGCTTCCAAGGTTTTCTGAGGGTACTTGTGGTTTGTGAAGTTAAGCCTTTGTAAGGTTTCTTCACTGACATGCTTGTCCTCCTAGATGCTTACATCAGCCTTGTAAAACTTAGGATCTAAAGATTCTCCAAGTAAGGGTGGTATTCATATAGCATGCTAGAAATGCAGATATTCACCAATCTTTCTTCCTCTACAAGAGCATAACACATCAAGGAAAGGTCCCTGAACCTACAAATGTAATCTAGTAACCCCTCGAATATCCTCTGCCTTTCTTGTTGTAGGTTTAACAGAGTGAGCTTTTCATCCAAGGCGAAGAACTTCTTCATGAATTGGGTAGCCATATCATTCTAGTTCAAAACCAACCCTGGAAAAAAGCTAGAGTACCAAGTAAAGGATCAACCTTCCAAGGATTTAGAGAACTCCCTAAGTCTTTCCTCATGGTCATAAGAGTAAGCCATCAAGGCATCCACATACCTCCTAATATGCTCTTTGGCATTCCCATTCATGCTATTATACTTAGGGAATATAGAAGGTGTGTAGTTGATAGGATAAGGTTTCCTAGCCATTTCTTCAGGGTAATGAGGCCTCATATCGATGTAAGTAGAACTCTTTGCTTTCCTAGCCTGAAGCAAAATGGCTGCGATATCCTCCCTGGCCAGGTATGGAGATGCTTGGGTCCTTCAGGCTATAAAGGTGGACCTTGGTTTAGAGGTGGAACAAGGTTTGACCTTTTAGTTTCTCCCTGAGATCCTTGGCCACCTTGTGGGGTTTGAGGGGTAGCTATCCATTGGCGTAAGAACTAGAGCTCTTCCCACATGGAGGCTTGAGAATGCTGAAGGTTCTCAATGGTTGCCACAAGGTCCTTATTAATAGGATTTCTGACCTCTTTAGATGATTTTATGCCCCCAATGTGTATAGAGACATGGTCTATGCGTACTTCTACTTATTGGTTCTCTCTTGAACTAGCCTGAGCTCCTGTGTTTCTCTTTCTTGGAGGCATCAAGTGGCCAAAGAGAAAGATAACTAAAAATAAGAATGTAAAAGAACAGATGGTATACAACTAAACGGAAAAGTAACCAAAGATTCTTCCTAGAGGAGTAAAAAAAAAATGTAAGGTCAAGGTAGATTTGTGAGCTTGTATGAAAGGTGGATGAGCTATTTAACATTACATCTTAATGAAAAAGCTTGAAAGCGATAAAAATGAAAACTTTAACACCATAAAGTTAAGAGAAAAAGAAAGCATTGGAAGGAAAGTAAAGAAAGCAAATAATGTACGTGGAAACTCTTAAGAATGGATGAAAAACCATGGGTGAGCAAGGGGGAATGTCCTTTACTCTTTTAAGCTCTCTATTATGTGAAAAATGGAAGTTGTCTTGTACAATGATGGTGTTCTTCCTAAAAGAAAGGCGTTTTCTCTACCTCACTTCCTTATAGTCTGAGAAATGTTGCCAAGTACAAAAGATAGGTGTCAAACCACGATTCCTCCATTTGAATCCTAATATAGCAGCTGTACTATGTAATGGCTGGAGGAGAGAGAATGAGCACGCCAAAGTCAAGGTAGTAGCATAAGGTTGACCTTGCCACTACATGGGGAGCAATCCTTGGACAAGGAAAGGGACATCAGGGCACTAAAAGTGATACACACGTCCTCAACAGTGGTCTAGCACAAGCTAAGCCAATAAAAAGGGGGTATTTCATAGTCTCTAACCATATGGGATCACTATCTTCCTTTCGTGAGTGCTGGGTGTCCATGTCAACTACAAATCTCACTCTTCCCCAAGATGGTCACGTCACTGGCTTGGGCCAAAGATCATTTACTTCAAACAACGTTTCATCTCCTTTGCTCACAGCCATTCCACTTGTAGGGTTTGGATCCAACCATGTTAGCACTCTCACATGCCTTAGCTAGTGTGTTGTACAATATTCTTGCCTTAGAGGATTCAGATTCCTCTAATGACTCTGACTTTGGAGATGATGAAGGTGAGGAAGGAGATGAGAAGGAGGAAGAGGAGGAGGACATGACTCTAGACTACCCTTAAGAAGATTTTGATTTGGGGAGAGAGTCAGATGCCTGCAAGCTTTGCTCCCCTTAAGTCACTTTCAACCTGCAATCTTTTTTTGTTTTTTTAGGTAGGCCATATTATTGGCCTTAGGTTGTAGGTTATATGTTTTATAGTTGTAATATATATATATATATATATTAATGTATGGAAAAAGGATGGTTGGCCAAAAGGGTCATACAATGTAAATCTCCCTTTCTTTTCCTCTCTAAATTCTCTCCTAAATACATCCAAAAACTTTTGATTCCTCTCTTTTCTCAACAATCAAAAGGTAGAGTTCTTACACTCTTTTTCCTCTCCTTGATCTTAGGGCCTTGGATTTGAGGTTTTAAGGGTGTAAATGTAGCATTTTAGCTACAATCTACACCCTTTGCTTTATCTTGCTTCATTACATGTTTTATTGCTTTCCTTAGTATATTTTTGCTTTATCTTGCTTCTTAGCATGTTTTATAGCTTTCCTAACATGTCTACTAGATTTTTAACGTTTTTTTATTACTTTGATGATGTTAGCCTAGCCTTCTTGGGTTAGGATATGCCTAAATACTATGTTTGCATTTAGATCCATATGCTTAGGTGCTTTTTGTCACGTTTATGCCTAGATCTACTTGTTTATGTGTTCCTTGACATTTTTATGCTTAGATCTATATCTTGATGTGCTATATGCCATGTTCATGTGTCTAAATCTACATGTTGGATACTATGTCATGTGCTTCTATAGCCTTTATGTCTCTTGATATCACTATTTCTTTCATTTTAGCCCTCTAGGTAAGGTGTAGATCAAGATCTTGTGGTCTAGTCCCACATCCATACACTTAAGCCTACATTAAAGGGTTTGGATCATTTCCTTTATGCATGTGTATACATGTTTGCTTCCTGCTTTATATCCATGTTTACCTGCCTAGATCTAGGTTTTGCACTGCTTGGCGCCCTTCGTGGGCTTTTGCTTGTCGGTCTTTGGGGCCACTTGCTTATGTGGTTGCATCCGTCCCTCTTATGGTTTGTTTGGATGTGACCGCTTATGAGACACACCTTTGTGATGTTGGTGTGCTTGATACACACCTTTCTCCTCTCTGTGCAATGATGTTATGCTTGCCTTGCTTGCTTTGTGCCACCCGTTTGGCTTTCATTGCTTCTTTACATTTTTGCACACTTGCCTACATATTCATGCATAAGTCCTTGCTTGTTGTGTCATTAAGCCTAGTTCCTACTATCTTATGTGGGTTTAAATCTGTCTTTGATACACGAGACCCCGAGTCCCTTTTAGGAATTTTTCTTGATGGCATGTGTGTCATCCATACTCCAATCCAATGGAACTATAGGCACCCGATCCAAACCTACATTTGTCCTCCTAGGATACCCCCTTTTGTTTGATAACATGTTTGTTTGTCCCTTCATGTGCTTAACATGCTTGTTTGCCCCTGTTTGGCTCTCTTTGCTAGTGTGTCTCTTTGCATGCTCTCTTTACCTCTTTATTATCTCCTTTGCTTGTCTGGTAGCTGCTTTCTTTGTTTGTTTCATGTATAAGCATGGAATGAGGACACTTAGAGCGAGGGCACAACCTCTTAAGTGCAAGCAACAAGGGCAAGGATGCAAGTAAGAAGACCCAAACCCAAAAAGGGCAATGTTCAATAGATTAGGAGGCTTAACCTTCCTGAGTGGTTACATCTTTCTCCCTTTCTCTTAGCCTCTTCTCTAGAGCATTGTATTAGGGTTTCCTCTCCATGTACCCTTTATCTTCCTACACCTTGCTTGGGCTACATTCCCTAGGTATGGCAATGTCTATTTTACATTTCTTGTACCTTATTGAGCCATACCCATGGGACATTGACAATGTCTGTTTCAATTTCCCACTTTGTGTGATAGCATTGTGCATAACATATGCATATATATATATATATATATGTCTGAATGTGTGTGGGTGATCATGCACTTTGTATGATGGACTCTTAGGGTTATGTGAGTGACCCTCTCTAGCCATGAGTGCTCTTGACCTTGTGGCATGAGTAAGTGCTCAAGGTGATTGCTGTAGGTGCATATTTGTGTCATATTGTATGCATAGTCACCGTAGTGTGATCGTCCTAATCCATATCACCAAGTGACAATGATTTCCCCGTGTATGAGTCACGTATTAACATGTTTAATGCTTCGAGGGGCTTTGGCTTATCCTAGCACAAGCATGTTGGCACAAGCCGTATACACAGACATGAAACCCTACTGGTACGCCATAATGCACCAAATACAAAACTCTACCAGATTTTTGCCATGAAAACGAGGTATCCCCGTTGCCATATTTTCACGTTGAAAGCTTGGTGAGAATAGCTTTCTGTGTGCTATGACGCATCTGAGACGAAGCACTACCAGATTTTTGCCACGAAAATAAGGCGAAGCGCTGCCAGATTTCTACCATGAAAATAAGGTGAAATGTTGCCAGATTTTCATCGTGGAAATTTAGCAATGATTCCAAACACCCTTGGAAAGTATTGATTCAGACCACACCCTTTCCAAATCTAAACCTCAAAGCCCAATTTGCTTAAAGCCCCGAAAGCTAATGCCCATAGCTCGTTTTCAACTACCAATGTTCGAAAATTATGATTTTACCAAAACAAAGGATTGTCTACGGACAAGCATTGTGGGGTTCCTAACATCTTCCCCACACGTAACTAGACTTCTAAACTCAAGAATCAAGATTTTTTACCCATCCACATTAGATTAGGAAAAACGACCTTTTTCTTAGCCTCGGATCGATAATAAAATCAAATAGAGTCAGGTGACCAATCATACCTTAGAAAAACCCAATGATTGGTGTCGACTTCACTTACCCTTGGTAATTTCCTTAAAATCAACTTATATTCTAGTCACACACCCGAGGTATGACACAATTCCATATTCTCACAATGAGAAGCACGCGAGCGTCGCCGCGATGGGTGGTCAAGTAGCCGCAAGGCGACGACAAACTGGCAACTCCACTGGGGACACTTAGAGAGTTTAGCCTTTAGAACTTTTGATAAGATCCTAATGTTTGTACATTGGCTTTTAAAAACATTGAAATTGGCATTAGCCTCTGGCGCTTTCCTTTTAAAAAATGATTTTACTATATCCTAGTAAACTATTTTCAAAACTCAATAATATTTTCCAAAAATGTTTTTCAAATGGTTTCCCAAAAACTGCCTTTGAGGCATTTTCATATGTGTGAAGCTTTACTGCTTTCCTAAAGCATGCTTTACAGCTTTCCTTCACATGTGCGAACCTAGGGTAGTAAGATTTAATTTCTGCTGCACCTTTATCTGTGCATATATCTGTTGTGCTTAGAAAGTCTTTCCCCTTTCATTTCAAAATGCATGACATCACCCCACATTGAGTCGAACCTGGGCTCAGCGTTGAAGGCGATAGCTGGATGCGCGGTCTAGTTAGTTACTGGGCACCTATTTGTAGGTACTTTTGGGTCCATGGGTGGATAGGAGCAGCTAAAAAGGCCCCTTTGATCCTCTCTATCCCACAACTTCTATGAAGGGAAGGATTAGATGATTGAGGTCCCCCCTAAGAATAGGAATAACTTACCAATTACGTCGTGTCTCACATAGTTGGCCTAAACTAAGTCAAATCTCGTAAGGACTAGGAAGAGCCAAATCTGAATGAACATTCCAGCCTAGGGTAAGATATCCTTCATAGGATTGTTTTCAAAATGTGTTAAGGGAAAAGTGTCCAGTTTCCATTTGCAGGTTTGTCCTTTTGTTTGTGTCAAAGTGTTATGCTCTACTCTAGGTTCTATCCATCTTGTTTACACAGTATTTGTGACTAACCCCTAGGGAAAAGCAACCCTGTTGCTTACACATTAGATAATACCTAATCCCTAAGGGTTTCTAGCCCTACAAGGGCATACATGCATAAATTAATGGCTCCGTCATGTAAATGTGTAGAGATAAAAATTTGTGGCGAGTAGCCAGAACACCATGCCAAGAATGACATTGCCAAGAGGTCAAGATCTTCTACGAGAAGGAAAAGCTATCTAGAATGAAGCCTCTTCATTGTAAATTTGAATTTCCTTGTATTGTAAAAGGCCCATTGTTAGAGCCCTTGTCTATAGCCCATTATTTGGGGGTGTTGTAAAAAGCCAAAATTTTGTAAAATCATTACTTTCCATGTAATCAAAGAGAAGGGTCCACTTTGCAATTTTGAGCATGATATGAAAGTTCTGGTTACTTGCCAAGATAAAAACCCACTAAAGGGTTGAATATTATCATTATGTCTTGTGCTAAAGAGATTTCTATTAGTGGTTCTTCCCTCATTGGGGACAACACTCATGAGATTGCTCACCTAAAAGAAAAGATGGCAGACATGATGTGCATGATGCAACAGTTGGTTGTAAGGGGAACCGAGATTCATCTGGTCCCACTCCAAAGGGCTCTGCGCCCTAATATAAAAATAAGACCCGACCGCCACCAGATCCAAATCGAGGCCAAACCACACCGCCATTCGTCCCACAAAGGGGTGACCAAGAATTGAATCCTTCTAAGGATATGACCTCAAAGTCTGGTTACCATTAGGTCAAAAGTCAAGTGGAGACCCTGATTAAGAAAATCTGCATCATAGAGGGCTTCGGCACCCAAGGAAGTGTCGATCAGGACAGCCTGACTAATTTCCCTTAGGTTATTATGCCTCCCAACTTCAAGGCACCCGAGTTTGTCAAGTATAATGGCACTAGAGATCCTTGCACCCATCTGCACATGTTTTGTAGGAAGATGGCACCCTATAGAGACAATCATCCTTTGCACTGCCAGATTTTACCTAATAGCTTGACTAGCCCTACAGCCACATGGTATGTGAGATTAGAAAAAGACCTGCAGCTAGAAAGAGATGGCCAATGCATTCTTGGAGTATTACCGGTTTAATACTGAGATAGTTCTCGACCGTACAGTTCATCAGAGACAAGAAAAGAAGAGTGGGAAATCTTTCTGTGAGTATGCCCAGAGGTGGCATGAGCTAGCCACCTAAGTGCTTTCTCCCATGATGAAAGACGAAATGATCAAGTGGTTCATTGATAACCTTAAGCCTCCTTTCGGCGAGAGGATAATTAGTGCCCAAGTCACTCACTTCACAAGCCTAATTCCTATTGGGGAGCGTATTGATGAGGGTATTAGGAGGAAGATCATTGTCAATCTTGAGACTTTGAATTCTATGATAGAATAGCAAGTGAAAAAGGCGGTCGACCGTAAAGGGAAGGAAGACGATGTTCATATGATCGACAAAATGCCTGAAGGACCAAAGGGTATCGTTTCTACTTATATAGCCCTAAACACCTGGCCTCATCAACAATAGGTTCAGCTAGCCCAGGCACCTTACCGAGCATTCAATCAAAGGGGAAGGCCCAATCAACCTCGATATCCCAAGGTAGAGCCACATAAATTATCTCCGTTACCTATGCCCATGGCAGGGCTTGATGCCTATGTGTTGGTGAAAATGCTAGTGACTCCAATATTTGCGAAGCCCATAGATGGTCCACCTCTACCCGGTTTTGATACATCTAAGAAATGTGAGCACCATTTCGGGGCAAACCTTGGAAGAGTGTGTGCAGTGGAGATACTGAATCCAAGATCTCATTGACAACAAGCTAATACAGTTCAACATTACGGCCAAGCCGAATGTCATCACCAATCCCTTGCCTCCTTAACCAGAAGGGAGTATGAATGTTATCTCTATAGTGGAGGAAAGGATTTCAAATTTCTCATCCCCTTCATTCCCTTGGAAAGCCATGCTACAGGATCAAGCCTAAGAAAGTCACATTGTTCTGGAGAACATGGGAGCCCCAGGTTTCCACTGGGAATTCTACTCATTCTATCACAATGGGGACTAACTACCATATTTAGTTGTAAAGTGCTCAGAGCACAAGTACAAAGTTTAGCTGACCGTGGCATTATTTGGATCGGAAGAGAAGCCATGAGGAGGAATGATTGAAAGGCAGGCAGACTATGCCCTCCAAATACCCAAGCGGGAACTAGCCACAACGCTATGTCAATTGGATAAAGGAAAGATTATGATGAGTACTTGCAAGAATGCCTTTGTAAGGTTCCTCCAGGGATACGAATGCCAGCTCCTTCGACTTCGATCGTTATTGAAGAGATTATAGAATCACTAGTGGATTCAGGAGTGCTAGCTCCGAAGACTGAACAAACCTTACAAGCCATTGAAGGTTTTTCTCCTCTGATCTTATCTTTGCCTGGGATCACTAGCCATCTCCAAGACTTGTCCAAAAGGGAACATCTGTTGTCCCTACCATTCAATATTTTGATCCTCTAGTTCTACCAAAACCTATCCAAGAAAACTTTGGGCTCCTAGCCCAAAAGCTTTAAAAGTTGATCTGCCTAGTCCAGTCATCATTGGTCTAAAGATGTTCACCCTGGTACCAAATTTGCAGACTCAAGAAGGTGTGGTCATCTACATGCCAAAGTCCTTCCCTTACAAAGATAGCCATCGTGTCCCATGGATGTACGATGTGACTTTGATCTCCACCTGAACTGGAAAGGAAGAGGTTTGCTCTAATATCTCTTTAGGCCTAGTCGAACTCATCAAGTGTGGTCGATGTTATACTCTTGAGGAAATAGAAAAAAGGAGGAAAGAGATTGGCAAGAGCTTCGCCAAGCCAGTCAGGAATATGGTCACAACTGAAGAAGCCGAGGAATTCTTGAAAACCATCTAAAAGGCCGATTATAGTGTGATTCAGCAGTTGAAAAAATCTCCAGGTCAGATTTCTATTTTAGCTTTGTTACTATCATTCGAGGTCCATCCTAAAGCTTTATTGAAGGTATTAAAGGAAATGCATGTTCCTACTGATATTACAAACTCCTCCTTTGAGGGTATGGTATCATTGGTATTCTCCACCAACCAAGTCTCATTTTTAGATGATGAGTTGCCACCGAAAGGAAAATATCATACTTTGGCCATGCATATCGTGGTCAAATGTGAATACATGATTCTCACAATGCTAATAATTGACAATGGATCAAACCTAAATGTCTACCCAATGGCCATTCTTAAGCGCCTGAAAGTGGATATATCTCTTATTAAGCCTAGCACAATGATCATTAGAGCCTTTGATGGTACGCATCGTGAAATGCAAGGCGAAATCGAGCTAATGATTAAGATCAGCCTAAGATCCTTCATGGTCAACTTCCAAGTAATTAAAGTGGACTCTCTATACAATATGCTTTTAGGAAGACCCTGGTTGCATATGATAGGTGTAGTCACATCTACCCTCCACTAGAGACTTAAGTTCATCTCCAAATATCAGTTGATCACTATTATGGCTGAAAAGCCCATGACTATCTTCCAGGAGACATCTATCCCCTACATCAATGCTAATGCTTTTCCAGAAGTTTCTTTCCATAGCTTCGTCCTAGTTTCCATGATTCATAATGCTTCAGAGCCTAAGTCTAGCTAGCCTGTAGCAGTTTTGATGGCTGCAAAGGAAATGCTCAGGTTTGGGCACAAATTGGGCCAAAGCCTCAAAGTTGTAGGATGTGGGAGCCTTGCTCTCATTGAACTCTCAAATAACAAAGAAAGATTCGGTTTGGGGTATGAACCCACTCATAAAGAACTCTTTCAAGCTTTCAGAGGCAAGAAGAGGAAGTATGCCACTTCAAGGATGCCTTTTCCCCATATCAGAACCACTTTTCTGACTCCAGCCGAGGTCATTATACTAGAACCTTTTAAGGAATTGGAAGATGTGGAACCTGATTTAGCTTGCAGTATTTAGCTCTATCCCAAAGAGTTCTCTGTGAACGCTATCACATCTTTCGAAGATATTTTGACTTCTACTATCCGACTAGGGATGCCAGACGAGACTGCATGTCTTCGGACCATTGAGCCTTGCTTTGTGGTTGCACCGGCTAAGTAAGGAGTATTCCATCATCGAGTGATTGAGCCTCCCGATCACTCCAGAGGGTTGGAATAGAATATTTAGTTTATTTTGCATGGTTATGTTATTTCCTGCTTTATTTGTATTTCCTGTCCATTTCCTCAGTTTGTTTTTCCCAAAATAAAAAATAAAATTCCCTTCTATCATTATCGGACATTAACTTTGTTTTCCCCATACCCATAATCCATTAATGAAATATTCAGCGTATTATTCAGGAAAATTCTTGCATCTCTCTTTATTTGCTTTCCTATGAATATGTGTGTGCAAATTATCGTAGGTTTCTCTATATATGTTCCACTCTATAGGATCTATCCTGATTCCCAAGTGAGTACATCATCCCTTTACCATAATGAGGGTGTGAATGATGTGACTGAGACAATAGAGTTGGAACATAATGTTGAAGCAATGGAAGAGGTCCCAAACTTACCTCGAGACATACTAGAAGCTCTAAACAAAGAAAGTGAAAGGTCCAAGCCCAATATAGAAGAAACAAAGGTGATAAATATAGTTGACGATGGCAAAAAATAAAAACCCATTAAGATCGGGGTAAACTTTCCCAAGGACATAAAGATGAGCTTATAGCTTTATTGAAGGAATTCAAGGAAATTTTTGCTTAGTCTTATCAAGATATGCTAGGACTGGATACCAAGATTGTTGTCTACGGGATTCTAGTTAAACCTGAATGCCCCTTAGTGCGGTAGGCTCTCCAAAGGATGAAGTTAGAGATTATCCTGAAAATCAAAGAAGTAGAAAAGCAGTTGAAAGTCGGATTTCTTACCACTATAGCGTATTCTGATTGGGTTGCAATCATTGTTCCCAAGCTAAAGAAAAATAGGAAGGTACACATGTGACAACACCGCGACCAACATGTTCTTCTCCTTTATGGACAGGTTCTCGAGTTATAATCAAATTAAGAAGACCAAGCCATGACAGCGTTCACCACCCCTTGGGGAACCTACACCTATGATTCATGTCATTCGGCTTAAAGAATGTTAGGGCAACCTACCAGTGAGCCATGATAACCCTGTTCCATGATATGATGCATAAGGAGATCAAAGTCTATATGGATGATATGAATGCCAAGTCACGCAGTCCTAGAGATCATTTGATAGATTTGAGAAAGCTATTCAAGCGCCTCATGAAGTGCAAGTTGAGGCTTAACCCTAATAAGTGCGTCTTCGGAGCCAGTTCAGGGAAATTGCTTGGCTTCATAGTCAACCAAAGAGGAATTGAAGTGGACCCAGTGAAAGACCAGGTCATCAGGGACATGCCTAAGTCAAAAACTGGGAAACAAGTTCAAAGTTTCCTAGGAAGGATCAATTACAAAGCTTTCTTCATAGTGTAGTTGACCGCCATGTGTGATCCTTTATTTAAGCTATTGAAGAAGGATACAAAGATAGAATGGAAAAATGAGTGTCAAGCGGCCTTTAACATGATTAAGTGATATTTGTTGAACCCTCATATTCTGGTTCCCCCGACACCTGGACATCCATTGATTCTCTACCTAGCGGTGCAAGGGACATCCATGAGTTGCATGTTAAGCCAACTAAATGAACTCGATCAAAAAGAGAAGGCGATTTACTACTTGAGTAAGAAGTTCACCAATTGTGAGATTAATTACATCGCCCTTGAAAAGACATGTTGCGCCCTAGCATGGGCCTCATGTAAGTTGCAGTAGTACATGCTCTACTTCACCACGCGATTGATTTCCTGCATCGATCTTATCAAATACATATTTGAAATGCGAACCCTTATAGGGAAGATCTCCCATTGGCAGATGTCGTTATCCAAATTCGATATTGTGTTTATGGTGCGAATGGCCATCAAGGGCCAAGCCATAGCAGATTACCTAGTGGACCAGCCGTTGAACAATCCAAATTTTTAAGAATCCCTCTTCCCAGATAAAGATGTCTTGGCAATAGAGCCAGAACCCAGTAATAGAGGACCATGGTGTTGGAATCTTTATTTTTGTGGAGCTGCCAATAGCGCTGGAAATGGAGTGGGAGTATTTCTAGTATCCCCAAAGGGTTAGCAAATCCCTATTTCAGTCAAGCTGAATTTTGATTACACGAACAATGTCACAGAATATGAGGCATGCATAGCAGGCTTACAAGTCGCCTTGGAGTTTAGCGCATACGATCTAAGCATATTTGGAGATTTCCTATTGATCATCTCCCAAATAAAGGGAAAATGGCAAGCCCAAGACACCAAGTTGATTTTGTATTGAAAGTGTGTCAGCTGCTTAATCCCAAAGTTCTGGAACATTACCTTTGCTTATTTGCCCCGTGCACACAACTCGTTTGTAGATGCTTTAGCCACCTTGGCTAGCATGGTTAAATTGGTAGAAGGAGATGAGATACGAAAATTGCATATAGAGGTTTGCGGCGTGCCGTCCTATTGCATGAATATTGAAAATGCATGAACATCGAAGCTGAAATCAATGGGAAGCCATGGTACCATGATATCAAGGCTTATATCAAAGATGGTGAACACTCGCCTAGGGTCACAGACAGTGAGAAGAAATTCATCAAGCACATGGCATACCAATTTTTCTTGAATAGAGAAGTCTTGTAAAAAAGGAAGCACGACACAACTTTGCTTCGATGCATATATGCCTTCGAGGCTAACCTTTTGATAGAAGAGATGCATGAAGGCCTGCTTGGAGCCCATGCCAGTGGACCCCTGTTGGTCCGGAAAATTATGAGAGCCAACTACTATTGGCTCACCATGGAAAGTAACTGCATCAAGCATATGAGGACGTGCCATTGTTGCCAAGTCTATCAGAATAGAAAGAATGTTCCTCTCTAACCACTACACTCTCTAGCAGCGCTATGGCCTTTTTTAGCCTAGTGAATGAACGTGATTAGACCTGTGATTCCGAAAGCCTCAAATGGGCGTAAGTATATCTTGGTGACCATTGATTACTTTACCAAGTGGGTGGATGTCGCTTCTTACAAAAGCATCACCCAAGTGGTAATGGCCAAATTCTTGAAACATAACATCATTTACCACTACAGCATACCAGGAGAGCTCATTACACAAAATGGAAACAATCTGAATGGAAAAATGATTGAGAAACTTTGCCTACAATTCAAGATCAAACACTGGAATTCAGTTCCTATTGTCTTCAAATGAATGGAGTGGTGGGAGCAACCAACAAATACATAAAGAAGATCTTGGTGAAAATGATAGACAGGTATAAGGATTAGCACGAGTTCTTGCCATTTGCCTTGTGCGCCTATTGCACTTCTATTTGTACTTCCAGGGGTGCAACCCCGTATTCCTTGGTCTACGGCATAGAAGCTATCCTCCTTGCATAGGTAAATATCCCATTTCTCAAAATCTTATCACAAATAGAGCTGTCAGAAGCTGAATGGGCCCATTCCCGATATGAGCAATTGAACATGATAAATGAGAAGCACATGACTGCAATCAGTAAAGCATATTCTCAACAAATACATAGGAAGTCTTATGTATGCCATGCTTTGTACTAGACCAGATATTTGTTATTCAGTTGGCATGATCAGCCGATATCAATCAAATCTAGGACCAAAACATTGGCAAGCAGTAAAGCATATTCTCAAGTATCTATAGAGAACGAGAGATTATATGCTTGTTTATCAGTGTGAGGATTTGATTCCCATTGGCTATATAGATTTAGACTTTCAATTGGATCTAGATTTAAGAAAATTGACTTCATGGTGTGTTTTCACCTTGGGAGGTGGAGCCATAACTTGGAAGAGTGTTAAGCAATTTTGTATTGCAGACTCCACCATGGAAGTTGAGTACGTTGCTGCTTGTGAAGCAGCAAAGGAAGCTGTTTGGCTCAAGCAATTCCTTTTTGACCTTGGTGTAGTGAGAATGGAGCAAGTTCCCATCACATTGTTTTGCGACAATAGTGGAGTGGTTGCATAATCCATAGATCCAAGGAATCATAAGAAAGGAAAACACATTGAGAGAAAATATCACATCATCCAAGACATCATTGCCCGTGGAGATGTAGTGGTTGCAAAGATTGAAAGTACAAATAATCTAGCAGATCCCTTTACCAAAGTCTTGTCTCAAAGGAATTTCAAGTCACATTGGAGTGAATGAGAGTTAGATTAGTGCACAATAGTCTTTAGGGCAAGTGGGAGATTGTTAGGATTAGTGCCCATAAATCCTATTGTATATGTATGATATTAAGTGTGACATTATGTATGATATTATGTATGACTTAATATTGTGTTTAATAAAGTTGCTTTATTTTTATCTAAAATGATTGTAACATGAATATTTGGGCATTATCATATAGTCCATGAGATGCATAATATGTGATTTAGTCACAGAAAATATAAGTCACAAGTTCTTTGTAAACTCAGAATTTTAGTTCGTAGTCGGTGATGAAATTGGACATTTCATCTACGAAGACTATAACATATCAACTAAGATGATTTGTCTTGATCATGGAGGTGAAGACTTCTAGTTGATGTGTTGATATGTTTTAAAAGTTAAGACATATTGAACAAGACCGTCGTGAGATTTATTATTCTCCTAATGACTGTTATTGAATAATAAATCTCATGACTTATATTTACATGAACTCTTAATCTTGAGATAATAATGGACCTAATCATGGAGTGTAAGTTGCTTTGATATATCAAGAGTGAGATCTAAAATAACGGTCAAAACCTCAGTATGTTAGGCAACCACATTTAGTGTTGATGGAACATATATTCTTAAGATGGAATTCATAGTCTCTTAACAAAGATACAAAATATTCCCTTAAGATAAGTATAATGGGTTTGTTATTCAAAGAGTTAGGCCTAAACACTTTGGTAAGAAATTACTAAAGTATATATTTATGAAATTGGATTTCATAAATATATGATAAATAACTTAAAAGGATTAAACCGGGTACTCAAGGATTAAGATGTAGTAATTTACAAAGTGCCAGTCCACATTCATGACTTTGTATTACTACAAATATTTTATGAAGGCGTTACATGTACAATAAATTCTTGGGATATAATTTATTAATAAGGTCTAGAGTGCAATTATATTTATATAGTGGTATTAAATATAATTAATGGTAATTTTGGACTTTTCAAGAGTTGACAGAAAAGCCCAAAGCCCATTGGAGCTAAGGTCTTATTTGTTCCCTTTTGGTCCCACTCCAAGCCACACACTAAAGCCCAATTGGAAAGGCCAAAGGCTAGCCCAATTAGATAATCAGTTATGTGGAGAGAAACATACAGAATTTTAGTAAGAACATGAAAGAGTATGTATGTGAGAGTTAGTCACTCTTTAATTCTCTCTAGAAACATACACATAAAACTAATTAAGAGACCACACTTCTTGGGCATCAAGTGGAATTGGAGTGAAGTTTAAAAGTGTTCCCAAGTACTTTTCTTCTTTGGTTTTGAATTTCATTGCATCAAGGTACACTCTCTTGATCTTATATTCTGAAACTTACATAGCATATGTTATTAATTGCGAATGAAGTAGATCTATTAATTTTCCGTTGCGTACATGCATATTTCCATAAGATCCTATGTCCTTGTACTTTTACCATTTTGCTAGGCCTACCCCAACAATTCTAGGCCAATATTAGTCACCGACCCTAGGTCCCTACAAGTTCAATTTGTTATTTTTTTTTTCCAATTATTTATTAATTTCATTTTCAAATTCATTGGAATCATTTAAATGCAGAATTTCAATATTATAGGACACATCAAAATAAGCCAAATCAGAATTCATCTTATTAAAAAAGTTGAAAAGTACATTGGAACTTGCTTTACAAGATATCTTTCCCATGCTATTGGAAAACCTGACCCAAGTCCAATTGCGAAGTTGCCCATAAGTAGGCATGAGGAATTTTGCCGTTCTTCCTCCTTAGGCGGCATCGCCTTTTTTCTCATTTTCTTCCTTGAAGAGAGTCTTTAGCTCCAAGGACCAGTCTTCATCTTTCAAGAGCCCCCAAACACGTATGACTTTAGTTACATCCCATGAGAATTCCTCTTTGTTGGAAAAGACCTTATTTTCCACATCTAAAGACCAATCACAGTTACTCTTATGCCAATAGCTAATCTCCTCACCATCATCTTCTTCGTCTTCATCTTTGTCTTGGGCAAGGACAAAACACCGTGCAGTGTCAGGAGGTAGGGCTGTGTCTCATTTGATCAATATGTGAGCAGGGACGATTTGGTGATCCTAACTGTCGAGGTCCATTCTAGCTAGTCATGATCCTCTCATAATCTCATGCTTCCTATTTCAGAAAAGTCGTTGACATGAGCCATTATGAAGGTCCATGGACTAGAAATATGCTTTAGCATCGAAAAAAGGAAGCAGATCGTTCCTTCAATCATCACGCGATCAACATCTTCTTAAGTCACATGGTCAGACATTGTGGCATATGGAAAATCAAGAGAAGCCATTGGAAGCATAAGCACACCTCCCAAAAAAAGGTTCCCTTATTTAGATGTTCTAAGAAAATCTTTACGTCCATTTTAATGAAGGCTCAATTACAAAAATCACTCCATTCCCTCTCATGAACTTTGCCCTTTGTTTCATTGCGCTTAGTCCATTTACAATAAGACTCTCATCTTACTCCCGTGGGCTTCCATTAGAATGTGCTTAAGGATTTCCCACCCTTTGTTGTTGTTGATGTCTCACGATGGTTCGACCACCCATCATAGCAATGCTTGCGCGTTTCCCTTTGGAAGGATATGAACGTTCATATAAAGCTTAGAGCTTGTGTGTTGTGGAGGAAGGTTGTACCTCGGTTGTGTGACTGGAATATGAGTCAATTTTAAGGAAATTACCAAGGGTAAGTGAAGTCACCACCAATCATTGGGTTTTTTCTAAAGTGTGATTGGTCACCTAACTCTATTTGATTTTATTACTGATCTTAGGTTAAGAAAAAAGTTTTTTTTCCTAATCTAATTTGGATGGGTAAAAAAATCTTGATTCTTGAGTTCAAAAGTCTAGTTATGTGTGGGGAAGGTGTTAAGCACCCTACAACGCCTATGAGTAGATAGTCCTTTGTTTTGGTAGAACCTTAATATATGGACATTGGTAGTTGGAAACAAGCTATTAGCATTAGCTTCCAAAGCTTTAAGCGAATTGGGCTTTGAGGTTTGGGCTTTCAATTGTTTTTTTTTTACTTCTTCTTTGATTTTCAAGATATTCTCGGTCTTCATTCTTTGGAGAGCCTACCATACTTGGGGGCATTCGAATTTAACCGGAATCCTATGGACAATAATCTCTGCATCCAGTCTTGGCATATATTGATAAGACCAAGTAAAGATTTCCTTGAATTCCTTCAATAGAGCTATAAGCTCATCTTTCATGTCCTTGGGAAAGTTTACCCCAATCTTGACGGGTTTTTCCTTTTCTCCTTCACCAGCTAGTTTTATCACCTCTGTCTCTTCTACGTTAGGCTTAGACCCTTTACTCTCTCTGCTCAGAGCTTTTAGGATGTCTTGAGGTAAGTTCGAGACCTCTTCCAATCCTTCAACATCATGATCCAAATCTATTGTTTCATTCACATCATGCACACCCTCGTTGTGGCAAAGGGACGACGTACCCACTTGGGAATCAAAACAGATCCTATACAGTGGAACATATACAGAGAAACATAAGATAATTTGTACACACATATTCATAGGAAAGCAAACAAAGAGAGATGCAAGAATTTTCCATAATAGTACGCTGAATATTTCATTAATGGATTATGGGTGAGAGGAAAACAAAGTTCATGCCTGATAATGATAAAAGGGAAATACTCTTTTTGTTGTTTCTTGGAAAAATTTTTGGGGGAAATGAACAGGGAATACAAATAAAGTAGGAAATGACATAAGCATGCAAAACAAACTAAATATGATATTCCAACCCTCTTAGGTGATTAGGAGGCCTAATCACTCGATGATGGAATAGTCCTTACTCAGCCGATGCAACCACAAAGCAAGGCTCGATGGTCCAAAGGCTAGCTATCTCACCTGGCATTCCTGGTCGGATAGCAAAAGTCATCTATCTTTGGAAGATGTGATAGCATTCTCAAAGAACTCTTCGGCACAGAGCCGAATTATGCAAGTCAAATTAGGCTCCTCATCTTCTAATTCCTTGAAAGGTTTTGGCATAATGACCTCAGCCAGAGCCAGAAAAGTGGCCTTGATGGAGGGTAGACGCAACTACACTTGTTGTATACAACTAGGGCCTCCCTAGAAGCATGTTGCATGGAGAACCCACTTTAATCACTTGGAAGTTGACCATGAAGGATCTTGGGCCGATCTCAATCTTTAGCTCAGTTTCGCCTTGCACTTCGTGGCGCATGCCATCAAAGGCTCTGATGATCATGCTACTAGGTCAAAGTATGATTTGTTCAATTTAGAGGTAACTCATAATTTGAAAAGGAGACTAGGTTGGTGGCTAACACCAAAGATACCATACCCTTGAAGATGGAGTCTGTAATACTAGTAGGAACATGCGATTCCTTCAATACCTTCAATAGAGCCTCACGATGAACCTCGAAAGATAGCAATAGGGCTAAAATAGAAATCTGAGTTGGAGATTTTTTCAACTACTGAATCACGCTATAATCGGCCTTTTGGATGGTTTTCAAGAATTCCTCAGCTTCTTCAGTGGTGACCATATTCCTGACTAGCTTGATCGTGCCCTTGCCAATCTCTTTCCTCATTTTTTCTTGTCCCTTAGGAGTATAACATCGACCACTCCTAGTGAGTCCAAATAGACCTGAAGAGACATTAGAGCAAACCTCATTCTTTCAACTTCGGGTGGAGATCAAAGTCACATCGTACTTCCATGGGACACAATGGATATCTTTGTTAGGGAAGTATTTCGACATACAGATGATGTAGAATTAATGCATAAGCTTGGCAAGTAACCGAAACTTTCATATCATGCTTGAAATTGTGGGATGGACCTTTCTCTTTTGATTACATAGAAAACAATACTTTTACAAACTTTTACTTTTTACAATGCCCCCAGAACATGAGCTATACACAATGGCTCCAACAGTGGGCCTTTTACAATATAAGGAAATTCAAATTTTATACACAATGGCTCCAACAATGGGCCTTACACAAGAGACTTCATTTTGGGTGCTCGGAGAAGATCTTAAACTCTTGGCAATGTTCTCCTTGGTGTGGAGTTCTGACTACTTGCCACAAATTTTATCTGTGCACATTTACATGACAGAGCCATTAATGTATGCATGCATGCCTTTATAGGATTGGAAACCCTTAAGGATTAGGTATGATCTAATGTGAAAGAAACGAAATGCTTTTCCCTAGGGGTTAATCACAAATGCCTGAATAGGATAGATAGAACCTAGAGTAGAGCACAACTCTTTGACGCAAGCAAAAAGGGCAAACCTGCAGACGAAAACTGGACATTTTTCCTTTGACACATTTTGAAAGCAATCCTATAAAGGATATCCCACCCTAGGTTTCTATGTTTACTCAGTTTGGCTTTCCTAGTCCTCATAGGTTTTGACTTAGTCTAGGCCAACTATTTGAGACACGACTTAACTGGTAAGTTGGTCCTATTCTTAAGGGGGACCTTGATCATCTAATCCTTCCTTTCATAGAAGTTGTGGGATAAAGGGATCATGGGGGCCTTTTCTACGTAATCTTGTCCACCCATGGACCTAGGAAAAGCCTATAATTTGGCATCCAATAACTATCTAAGGTATACACATCCAGCATTTTCCTTCAACGCTAAGTCTGGGTTTGACCCAATATGAAGGGTGATGTAATGCATTTTGAAATGAAAGGGGAAAGACTTTCCAAGCACAAAAAATATATGCATAGATAAAGGTGTAGCAAAAATTAAATCTACTACCCTAGGTTCGCACATGTGAAGGAAAGCTGTAAAGCATGCTTTAGGAAAGCAGTTGGGCTTTACACATACGAAAAGACCTCGAAGTTGGTTTTTAGAAAACCATTTGAAAATAATTTTTGGAAAACATTTTTTAGTTTTGAAAATAATTTACTAGGATATAGTAAAAGCATTTTTTAAGACGAAAGCCCTAAAGGCTAAGGCCAATTTCAATGTTTTTGAATGCCAATTTCCAAAGATTAAAATCTTATAAAAAGTTCTAAAGGAAAAACTCTCTAAGTGTCCCTAATGGAGTCACCAGTCTGTCGATGCCTCACAGTGGTTCGACCACCCATCGCAGTGATGATCGTGCGCTTCCCTTTGGAAGGATATACACGTGCAAATGAAGCTTGGAGCTCATGTGCTGTGGAGGAAGGTTATGCCTCGGGTGTGTGACTGGAATATGAGTCTATTTTTAAGAAATTACCAAGGGTAAGTAAAGTCGTTACCAATCATTGGGTTTTTCTAAGGTGTGATTGGTCACCTGACTCTATTTAATTTTATTATAGATCCTAGGCTAAGAAAAATGTTAGTTTTCCTAATCTAATGTGGATGGGTGAAAAAAATCTTGATTCTTGAGTTCGAAAGTCTGGTTACACGTGGGGATGGTGTTAGGCACCACACAACACCTGTCCGTAAACAGTCCTTTGTTTTGGTAAAACCTTAATGTTTGGACATTGGCAATTGGAAACGAGCAATTGGCATTAGCTTTTAGGGCTTTAAGCGATTTGGGCTTTGAGGTTTGGTTTCGGAAAGGGCGTGGTCTTGATCGATGTTTCCTTAGTGTGTTTGGAATTGATGCCAAATTTCCACGACAAAAATCCAGCAGCATTTTGTCTTATTTTCGTGGTGGAAATCCTGCAGCGCTTCGCCTCAAATACGTCATACCACATAAAATGCTATCCTTACCAATATTTTTTCATGAGAATACGGCAATGGGGATGCCTTATTTTCATGGCAAAAATCCGGTAGAGTTTCAAGTTTCGTGTGCTATGGCGCACTGACAGGGTTTCATGTGTGTGTATACTGTGTGTACTAGCATGTTCATGCTTGGATGAGCCCGAGCCCCTTAAAGAATTAAGCACATTGATACGTGTCGCATACATGGGGAAACCGATGTCACTTGGCAACATGGATCAAGACGGTCACACCACGGTGAATATGCACACAGTATGAAATGAATATGCACCTACAACAAATGCCTTGAGCACATACTCATGCCACAAGGTCAAGAGTACTCGTGGCTACAGAAGGTCGCTTACGTAGCCACAAGGGTTCATCATACAATGTGCACGATCACCCACACACACGCTGGCATATATATTTACATGCATCATGCATAATGCTATCATAAAGAGTAAGAAAGTAAACAAACATTGCCAATGTCCCAAGGGTATGGCCTAACAAGGTATAAGAAATGTAAAACAAACATTGCCATACATAGGTAATACGGCCCAAGTAAGGACAAAGAAAGATAAAGGTACAAAGAGAGGAGGAACCCTTATACATACTCTAGAGAAGAGGCTAAGAGAGAGAAGGAAAGAGAAAACCACTCGAGAGGGGCTAGGCCCCTTAGTCTATTCAACATTGCCCTTTGTGGGCTTGCTTCTTCTTGCTTGCATCCTTGCCCTTTTTGCTTGTGCCTAGGAGGTTGCGCCCTTGCTCCATACGTGTACATGCAATGACAAATGAAACAAGCCAGCAGACAAACAAAGAAATAAGTAGAAGGAAAGTATGCTAAAAGACAAGCTATCAAAAGGTGATAAACGGGGGGCAAACAAACATGTTGTCAAACAAAAGAAGGTGTCCTAGGAGGACAAATGTAGGTTTGGATTAACTGTCCATAGTTCCATGAGATTGGAGTATATACAACACACAAACTCATGCATGAACATGCACACCAATATCATGAAGATGTGTCTCACAAATGGTCACATCTAACAAGCCACAAGATAGGTGGATGCAACCATGCAAGCAAGTGGCCCCAAAGACCAACAAGCATAAGCCTGCGAAGGACATAAAGCATTGCAAAGCCTAGATCTAGACACGCAAACATGGAGATAAAGTATAGAAGCAAGCAAGCATAAACATGCATGCGCATATGCGTGTGCATACGCATGCCGTAGGGTTTCCGTGGTATTTTCTTTTCCAAAAATAGATTTATCTAGTCCAAAAAAAGTTATATTTTTCCAACAACACTTCCTCAAGTCAATTTCTTTCTGATTGGGCCCTAAACCAACCTTGGCTTTAGAATTCCAACATCATTGAGGAACATGAGCCCGAGTCGTAAGGGCTACAAAATGTGGTGTCTACAACCATCGAGGTATAATCATCTAGTATGAGTTTGATTTTGCTCCAAATTCATTCCTCCATTTAGAATCGTGTAAAATCTACACCAGGGCAGTTTTATTTTTGTGCAGTTTGGTTAATTTCTACAACTTGGTATGCCCAAGATTAAGGCTTTAGTTGCAATATTGGGGTTTTCCCATCGAGAATGTTTTCTCTCATGTTTGAGACCGCATAAAATCTACACTGGGGTAGTTTTTATGTGATCTCTCCCTTCCATTCTCCTTAGTGAATCCCCTTTATTTTATTAAAATTTATCTATAAATCCATTGGGATATGGTGCGATACAAATATGCAAGCAGATGCGACATGGTGCATAAGCAGATGCAAGATTGATATGGAGCACAAACTAATGCAAGCTAATCATTTCTCCTAAAGGTGCAACAATTTACAAATGAAAAGCATGGTGTAACAAGCCCATAAATGCTACAAAAATTGGTATACATACATTTGAGGCCTATCGAAAGGTGATGTCCAAGATACAAAGTGCAGGCCCATTATAGGGCAATATAATACATCCATCTAGGTCCATTATGGGGAATAATACATACATCTGAGGCCTATCAAGAGACGATGTCAAAAATACAAAGTGCAGGCCCACTATGGGGCAATATAATACATACATTTGGGTCCACTATGGGGCAATAATACAAACATATCAGGCCTATTGAGAGGCAATGTCTAAAGGATACAGGAAAAGGATTAAAATACCCACACAGGGGAAATGTCATGATCATGATATGACAACAGTGGCTAAACTAGGGGGAGTCATCATCTATGACTGAGTTATCTGCAAAGTGCTCAACGCTGCCATTGTTAATATCATCATCAACAACAGTACCGGAACAAGGACCAGCTTAACCAGTTGAAGAGCTTAGGACCCATCATAGGGCCTGAGAAGGAGCATATCCTGATGCAGGGCCTCATACCCAATCAGGAATTGAAGCATATCCCTAACCTCTAACCAAACTTGGAGGAATCGACATATAATCTGGCGTGTATCTCCATACAAAAAGATCTTAATTAGGCATAGTAGGCATCAGAGGCATATGCAACCTCTGTCCCCTCATCTCGCCAATCAAGACACCAATATACCCCTGAAGTAAAGTTTGTCCTCTCACATTCAATAGCAGTAGTCTGACTCTTACAATCTCTCTACCATTACTCCCTCTCGTAAGCTAGAACCTTGGCAATCTCTTCTTGCATATACCTGTTTCTGGTGGTAGTAACACTTTCAAGATCTCTCACTCGAGCCTATAAGATCTCCACATGTAATCTCAATCGGGCCTCTAAAGCTTGTTGGGGGCATGCTATACCCCTGAGCACTTTACTCTCGCTTACAGGGTCAAGTGGATGACTCTAAAAACCAAGTGATAATTTGTTGTTGTTGTATGGAAGCCCTCAAATGAACCTATTGCATAGGTGGGGTCGTTTAAGATCATATCAGGGCAGGATATCTAAAGAGGTGGATCTCTAGGTACTTTAAAGACTGGCATATCTTGATGGTATGTCCTCTCAGCTGAAAAGAACTCCCAGCTTGCCAAAGCCTAGAACTAGTGCTATGCACACGACTGAGCCATGCAGGAGTAACCTCACATCTACTCAACAACCCTCCATCATAGGGGTTGTTGCATATCTCACCCCCAGTGATGCAATCAAGTGTAGGGTAGATAGTAGCAAGTTGTATCAGTACAACCCTTTGTGTGTTACCTTTCGTTTGTTTGTCTTTTCTTTGGCTTGTCTACTAGCTTTGTGTTTCTTTTTTTGTTGCATGTACACACTTGAAGCAAGGGTGCAACTTCTTAGATGCAAGCTAAAAAGGGCAAATGCAAGCTAGAAGACGCAAGCCCAAAAGGGTGATGTTCAATAGATAGGAGGCTTAGCCTCCCTGAGTGGTTTTCTCGCTCTCCCTTAAAGCCTTTTCTTTAGAACCATGTATTAGGGTTCCTTTCCTTGTATCTAGCTTTAGGCCACGTCCCTCGGGTATGGCAATGTCTGCTTTATATTTCCTATACCTTGTTAGGCTATACCCTTTGGATGTAGGCATGTATCCTTTATCTTTCCTGTACCTTGCTTGGGCCGCATTCCTTAGGTATGGGAATGTTTGATTTACTTTTCCTATACCTTACTGGGCCGTACCCTTGGGACATTGGCAATATCTAGCTTATCTTCTAGCTCTATATGCTTGCATTCTACATGATGTATGTATGTATATATCTGCTTGCCTATGGGTGGTCGTGCACTTTGTATGATGAACTCCTATGGTTAAGAAAGCAACCTTTTCATGATCTTAGCTGCTCTTGACCTTGTGGTGTGGGTATGCTATTACGTACCAGCTACCATAACAGATTGGTTCTAGCTTTTGAATTGGTTAGGATTTTATCTTAGCTATTAATTGTTATCTAATATTTCAATTATTTGTTATTTAATAGGATAGCAATTCCCTTTATCCTTATCAAATTAGTAGGCTAGCAATTTTAGGAATTGTTTCTATCATTTAGGTGTTGGATTTGTTTTTACGTTCAATTGTAAGCCTATATAAGGCCTATTATGATTAATAAAGAGGTAAGAGAATATTTTAGTAAAAATCAAGCTTTGCTTGTTAAGGAGGTCTCAGTTATCCCTCAAAGTATAACCATAAATTTCCTCGTCTACTATTTTATTTCTTAAAATCCTTAACCATAGCCCCTCGATGGAAAATAGGTGCTACACACAGCCATGGAGGGGGTCATATTAAATTGGTATTAGAGTAGGTTATAGCTAAGGATCATGTGGACAAATTGGAAGGTGAGGTTAACAACTTGACTTCCATGGTTTCGAAACAACAGAAGATGATAAAGGAGATACAGGGAATGCTTGCTGCAATGCATACTCGTTCTGACAACCTTTCGAGTAATCATAGCAGTGAGAGTTCTCACAAGCGTAGGGAGGGGGAAAGGTCTTCAGGTAGATTCAACTTTTGACCATCCGGCTCACATAGTGCTATCATCCAAAGGGTGACAAAACTAGACTTCCCATGCTTCAACGAATATAAAGATCCAACTAGTTAGGTCTGTCATGTAGTGCAATTTTTTTTTAATTCCAAAATATTGCTGATGAAAAGAAAATTTCATTGGTTGCCTACCATTTGGAGGGGGAAGCACAATTATGGTATCAATTACTAAAGGAAGAAAAGAGTGTGATCACTTGGCCTCTCCTCAAAGAAGGCATGTACACACGTTATGGCTAACAGAATTTGATGACTTCTTTGGCGATCTAACGAAGCTCAAGCAAATGGGAACTATGAGAGAGTATCAAAGCCAATTTGAAAGATTACTTAGCAGAGCAGGAAAATTACCACCGCCATAACAAGTGGGTTGCTTCATTAGTGGCCTTAAAGAACATCTACAAATTGATGTTCAAGCCCTCAAACCTGCTTCCTTATCTGCTATAGTGGGCTTAGCTTGCCTCTATGAAGCCAAGTCCTAATGTCAACATCTACAACCTCTATCTAAAGAAAATGAAGAGCCTTTGCCTCTATCTCATAGCAAGGTGGGTCCTACCATTAAGGGTCTGTTTAGATACCGCTTATTGCTGAAAATTAAAAACTGAAAATACTGTAGCAAAATAATTTTTAAATGTGCGAATAGTACCATGGGACCCAGTTCTAAAGTTGTTTTTGTGAAAAAAAGTACTCGCAAGCCCTGTGAACAGTGCACGGGACCCACCAAAAAAACGTTGGACACTAGACATGGATGCTAGATGCTCTATCCAAACAATCACTAAGACTATCAAGAAACTTACACCTACTGAACTCAAAGAAAGGCGGGACAAGGGCTTGCTACTGAACTCAAAGATAGGCGAGACAAGGGCTTGTTCTTTAATTGTGATGAGAATTTTGCATTAGGACATCAATGTAAGAAGCTATTTTTATTGAGGCGGGTTGGCCGGATGAGCATGGAAAAGGTTCCTTTGAGGACAAGGGATGATTTTAAGGGGAAGGAGTGTTACATACCAGCTACCAAACCAGATTGGTTCTATCTTTTGAATTTGCCTAGGAGTTTATCTTTATCTTAGCTATTGATTGTTATCAAATATTTCAAGTATTTTTTATTTAATATGATAGCAATTGCCTTTATCCTTATCAGATTAGTAGGCTAGCAATTGTGGGAATTGTTTATATCGTTTAGTTATCAAATATATCGTTTAGTTGTTTATATCGTTTAGTTGGATTTCTTTTTATGTTCAGTTGTAAGCCTATATGCTATATAAGACCTATTATGATTAATAAAGAGGTATGACAATATTTTAGTAAAAATCAAGCTTTGCTTGTTAAGGAGGTCTCGGTTATCCCTCGAAGTATAACCATAAATTTCCTCTTGTCTACTATTTTATTTCTAAAGTATTACTGTAAATTTCTTCTTGTTTACTATTTTATTTTTGAAAATCCTTAGATCTAACCATAGCCCCTCAAGGGTAAAGAGGTGTTGCACGCTGCCGTGGGGGGGGGGGGGGGGGGGTGGGGGGGGGTGTCGTATCATATGCACTTAAGGCATTTGCTGTCAGTGCATATTCATGTCATATTATGTACATGATCATTGCAATTGATTGTCTCAATCCATGTCAGCTAATTGACATTGGTTTCCTAGTGTATGTGACATGCATCAACGTGTTTAATGCTTTGGTGAGCTTTGGCTCGCCCTTGTATGAACACGCTGATGCACGCTGTATATATAAGCATGAAACCCTGCGAGTGCGCTATATTGCACCAAGCACGAAACACTGCTGGATTTTCGTCAGGAAAATGAGGCACCTTTGTTGCCGCGCTCTCACAGTGAAAGCTTGGTGAGAATAATGTTTTATGTGCAATGACGCACCAAAGGCGAAATGCTGCCTGATTTCTGCCACGAAAATAAGGCGAAATGCTGCCGGATTTTCATCATGGAAATTTGGCAACAATTCTAAATTTGCTAGCAAAGCATTGATTAAGACCACACCCCCTTCCAAAATCAAACCTCAAAGCCTAATTCATTTAAAGCCTCGAAAGCTAATGCCAATAGCTTGTTTTTAACTACCAATTTCCAAAAATTAAGATTTTACCAAAATAAAGGACTATCTTCAAACAGGCATTGCAGGGTGCCTAACACCTTTCCCGCATGTAACTAGACTTCCAAACTCAAGAATCAAGATTTTTTACCCATCTATGTTAGATTAGGAAAAATGACATTTTTCTTAGCCTAGGACTGGTAATAAAATTAATTAGAGTTAGATGACCAATCACATCTTAGAAAAACCCAATGATTGGTGGCAACTTCACTTCACCTTTGTTGAATCAATAAATCTTTAAAAATTTAAAGTCAACCCATCCCATTCCATTTAGCACCCACATTGCCATGATGGGTGATAGACCGCCGCAAGGCATTGACAACAAGAAACAGTCATTAATAAATGACTAAAATGATCATTCAACAATGCAAATGATTATCTGAACATGCAAAACAATAAAGCACAATAGCATAAAGATGTATGCATGTCCAACACATAAACACGATGTGATGAGAACACCAAAGCATAGATATAAGAATAAACTCAAAGCATTATAAAGATAACAAGAAAATAAACATATTGTAAAACAAACCAAAACAAGGTTTTCTTATATAAAAATGTCTTCTCCCTCTTGGGCATCTGTCCTATGGAATTTCTCTCCCTATAAATGTGCACAAGAGACCAATTTACTCTCTAGTACTCTCCTTCTTTTTGACATGAATAGACAAATAGGCCAAGAGGAATGAAAGGAAAGATATGAAGTTAAGAAAAATGATAAGGATGCATATGAGGTACAAGATGAATGAGAAATGAAACTCAAACAAAAGATGAAACACCTAAAAACCAAAATGCTACAAAACATAAAGTAAAAAAGGCATGATAAGGATGCAAAATGAACAATAAAATATGCAAACAAGATATTTGACAAGGCATGGCGAAGATAGCAAAGATGTGTGCATGTGGTGCCAAAGTGCAATGCATAAGATGACATGAAAATGCACATATGGGGCAAGGTGTGTAAAATACACAACCAATGAAGCAAACATGTTCCTGAAGGGGAAACATGCAAATCCCCAAAGTTTGGTACTCATCGGAGTCCAAAAGGTTGAGAAAATGCCTAAGAGGCATTTCATCAAACATCTACTCTGCAGACATATACCAAGAATGTAATGCAATGCATGAACATCATGAAATCTACCTCTAATACTTGATTAGAAAATCTTAACCATGAACAAAAAAACCCCTAAAAACATAATCTAAGGATTGAAATCAGTGAAAAGTGTAAAAGATTACCTTAGAGATGTTAATGGAATGAAAAACAATTGAAATTGGTTTGGTTTTGATGTAGAAAATTTGAATAGAGGGTTTGGAGAAGATGGTAGAAGTTTGAAATAAAAGACCCATGAAAACCACTTTAAAAAGCTGATCTAGGCTTTTGGCAAGTGAGTGAAGTCGCCACCTAGTCGTGAGACACTTGCTAGACCTCCTCCCATCATTTCACTACTTAGCCACCACTTGCAATCCACTCACGAGACCTACTACCCAAAATTTTGAAAACAAGAAAATTTTGCTGAATGGGCAAAAGGAACTCCCTTATTTTTCAACACAAAGAGATATTTGAAATTTTGAAAAACAAAGCAAGTACACACTTAAAAACATGAGTGATGAAAATCACTTCCATGTACAAATAAAAACAATCGAAAACATCTTTGGTTTTATCTCTATGGGATTAAGTACACACACATAAAATTCAAACACGTACAATCACACAAATAAAATAGATATTTATTGAACATTAGACTTGTGTGTTGTTTGTGAGTATCAAGTATGAATTAGTCGATAGTCTAGCATGAAACTTCAATGATCAAATTAATCAAGGCATACACAAATGACACTAAGTCAAGAGACCTATCTCATGAATAGAAATGAACATTTATGACCCCTCAAGAAAAGAGTTTACATTGATAGAAAGCTTTTTATTTGGCTTCATTTTTCATACTTTTAACAATATATCTCAACATTTTTTTTTGCAATGATGCTTGAAATTTTTTATATTTCTTTGAAGAAAATGTCTTTTGCTTTGGCATCATAATTTTGAATACATTTTGCTCTACCTTTTCCTAGTCTAATTAGTTTTTGAAGTAAGGTCTTGTGCAGCAATTTCTCTTTTAAGAGATTGACATTTGAAGAGCTTTTTGAGACAATTAAATGTGAGGAGATATATAAGAACAAGTCTAGGAATGTGTCAAGATCAATCAAGAATATTGCTCAAACATGCCTGACAAGATTAAAGATCTATTTAAAACAATCAAACATAGATTTCTAGATTTCACTCACATTCAATATATGTGCATACATAACAAGACTAAGCTTGTAAATACACTATGCCAATAGTACAAAGGTACTAGGCCAAACTTTAATAAGGTATGTGCTCAAACTTTTTAGATTTTGAACTTTTTATATGATTTTGGATTTTTACGCACACTAAACAAATGCAAGAAAGTAAGATAAGAAACATAAACAATGCATATAAAGAAATGCATGATGCACAAATGCATGAGAATAAAGCATCTAGTGCATGAAAAGTCCAACTAAGATTGAAAGAATTAGATCTAGGACCAAAAGAGCACAAGCTCAATCATAAGAACCCTTCCTCACCTAAACGGAACAAGTTTAGAGTGAGTGTCTCATAAGAAGTAAAACGAGGATGGGAAGAAGTAGAACTAGAGGTGCACATTGTCAAGGAGTTAAGAGCATTAACCATATGCTTCAACAACATACCATTTTTACCCAAATCTGGTTTTGCTTTCTTAGCACAACTTCTAAGAAGCTCAAGTTATTCTTTTCTTTTGATTCTTTTAAGAGCTTGAAACTTAGAACAATGAGGTCTTAAATTTCCAATAAGTTGAGGTCATAAATTTCTTTTTGTGTGTCTTTCCTCATTTCTTTACTCACACTATATATGCCAACATTACCCATGAAATTGTAAGGAGAGTTTCAGAGAGAAAACCATAGAAATCCATTTGAGAGTTAGAGATTGCAAACCAACAATCCTCGACAAATTTATCTTAGTTTTCTTCACACTCTTCCCTCTCTAAATTCCATATCCTTTGAGAGGTTTTTGGCCCAAACACAAACCTCACACCCATTTTAAGTGTTATAAGTTGCTTTGGAGCTTATGCAAAGCATTGGGTCATCCCATTCTATAGTGGATGCAATTGGTGATAATTGTGGGATCCAGAAAACTAGTCAAGACAAGGCTAAGTGAAGCTCGTTGGTAATTGAGAATCGGAAGGTCTAAGTACAAAGGGTAATCTAGACTTGAAGGGTCTAAATTGTAATCATTGTACTCCAACTTATTTACTAGTTGATTGATTTGGCTGGAGGGTTATGGAGAGGTTTTTACGCCAATTACTTTGGTTTTCCTCTTCGATAACACAATCTTGTGTTGTCTTTTGTTTACTTCCTCTTCCCTTAATCCTTTTGTTTCATAATTAATTGTCAATTATTTATGCCCTTGCACTAGGTCTCAGTTAATTGCATATTGATTACTCTTATTTCGTATCTAGTTGAGTAGATTAAAAACAATTAAGGCGTAATTTAAGAATTGGGGATCTTAATTAGCTCTAGTATTTTTACCAGTGACCTTTCATTTTCAAAAGAATGTTTATCAAGTTTCTTATTCTTTTCAACCATTTTGATGGATTCATTGAGCTTAGCAATCAAATCATCATTTTCACAAATAACCTTGCTAAATTTCTCTTGAAATTTTTAAGCCTTTTTTTTCAAGAGTTTTTCATTTACAATTTTAATAGGACCCAAAGAGTCATGCAACATATCATCACAAGCTTGAAGATAAATACTCATAGAGGCATTTTCACAAACTTGTAGCATAAAACATTCAACATCATCCAAAACATGCAAAGAACATACATAGCATTATCCATGGCAATTAATATAAAAGGTCAAGGATCACACTTAGGTAATTAAATCGGAACAAGTGTAGTCTCCTTGATACCAATTGAAAGCTCAATAGTATAATTACTAGAGCTAATTAAGACCATTAAATTTTAATTAAAGCTTGATCAATTTTAAGCTTTACACACTTAATGTAGAATATACATGATTAGAAAATTAATTGAAGCATTCAAAAATTGCATGGACGAACATATAGATGCAATGCTAAAAAGTAAAGGGTAGTAGGGAAAAGAAATTCAAACCCAAAATAACACCACGGTGTGTTATTGAAAAGGAAAACCGAAGAACTCAGCGTAACAACCACTCCATAGTCATCCAAGCCAAAATGATCTACTAGTGAATAAGTTGGAGTACAAGAATACCTAAAAGACCCTCCAAGCCTAATCTAACTTAAGTATTTAAGCTTTCCAAGCTCTAGCTACCTTAAGTACTTGTCTTCATTAGCTTCCCAAATCCCGCAATACCGCCTGATTGCATTGCCAAGCCTTATCAGCTTAATTTGGGAAAGACCTAATACTTCTCAAGCTCCAAAACACTCTCTACACTCTAAATGAGTGTGGGTTGTGTTTGAGTAAAAATCTTTTCGCAAGGTATGACAGTGGGAGAGGGGAGGAGAAGTGACTATAAAGATATTCTTACTTAAGGATGAGTAGCTCTCTCTAAAAGGTGGGTGTTGTGAAAACCTCAATCTCTAGGGTTTTTTTCTCTAATAGCCTCCTTACCATTTTATGGTAATGAAGGTACATATGGTATGGATGAAGGACAGGAGAGTCCCACTTAAAATCCCAGCATTCAGAGTGTCTTGCTAGTCACTCGCAGGTTGGCCAAGGCGCGAGTTACTCGTGAGACATCTTGACTGTTGAACTTCCTCATATGCTCCTCACATAGCTTCTCGCAGGTTTTGCAATCTCGAGCCAGTGGCAAGCTAGTTGTGAATTCAACTGCCTTGAGCAATCTTCACCAACTTAATACTAAACTCATTATAATTAAATCTCACAAAATAGAAGGAAATAAATTAATGAAATTACAACATTTTTGTCATGAAATACAACCAATAAAAATGTTATGTAAAAAACATAAATTAACAAAATTAATGTCTAATATTGTATTTCATGCATGACACATAAAATATCCCACTTTAGTCATCAATCAACATATCAGTATGCTGGTTGGGCATATAGTAGATTAATTAAAGATTGTATGTAAATTGCTAAAAACTTTGTAGATACTTTTTAAGGCGTTTAGAGTTCAAAATTCTTTTTTATCTATTGTAACTATTGAATTTTCAATTGGGAAAAAAAAAATTATATATATATATATATGTCACTACAAGAAATTAGGCTATTTTCAATGGTTGAAACCGTTGAAAATAGTACTAGAAACCGTCAAAAATAGTATTTTTGATGGTTGAAATGACCGTCGAGAACTGCCATTAAAAACTATGTCGAGAATGTTTTTCTAAGGCCTATGCAACCGTTGAAAAAAATGTTATACTTTTATTGATGGTTAAGAAACATCAAAGTATGGGTATCTTGAGATAAATTTCAACGGTTTGCAAACGTTGAAATAAGCATTTTCTTTAAAAAATAATAATAATAAATTGGATGCGCTCTTTCACATTGATCAAAATTTAATAATCTAATTCAAAATATAAAATTTCTCAAAAAAAAAAAATTCAAAATATAAACATAAACACAATTGTGCAATTCCAAATTGAATTACAACATTCAATAAACTACTCTTTTAACGCAATGAAACAAACTATATGAATCAACACAACTCAACTACTCTGCCTACTACCATTTACCTTCTTAAATTTGAAATAGGAATCACTACATGCTACACAAAACATTTGTTGAATAGTACACTTAAAATCCTTGTACACTAAAGAGTATTTGGAGAGTTCTTTTATGTACTTAAACCTTAGCCATTTCTTAGAGCTTGCCGTACAAATCTGAATAAGCCGATGGTGACCTTGGATGTAGTGGTAGCAGAGATTGTACCGAGAAGAACTACCCAACGAAGTAGGAGTAACCATTAGCACACAAACTACAAAATGTTTTATCTAGAAAACTGGCCTCAACAGAGCCAATCTCTATTTTAAACACTTGAACCTTAGCCATTTCTCAAAGGTTGACATATAAGTATCTAGAAGTAGGAGTAACCATTAGCACACAAACTACAAAATGTTTTATCTAGTAAACTGGCCTCAACAGAGCCAATCTCTATTTTAAACACTTGAACCTTAGCCATTTCTCAAAGGTTGACATATAAATCTAGATACGCTAGTGGTGAGCTTGGATGTGGTGGCAGCAGAGATGGCATTGAAGAAGAAGTACCCAACTAAGCAGGATTAACCATTATGACACAAAGTACAAAATGTTTTATCTAGTAACATACCCAACAATTGAGTAGGATTTTAGATGAGATATTGTTTATACATTAAGGGCCCACTCGGAACTGTTTAGCACATAAACATCTTTCTAATAAGAAGCTTATCTATCCCAACATGATTACCCCAGTGATGAACCCCATATATGACAATGATTTCTATTACCAGCCCAATGGCAATCAAGCAAATACAGAAGTTTCCTATTGCAGTTACGACCTGAATGATCAAGGCAAATGGTAACTCATCAAATACCCAAACATTGACAGATTCTCACAGAACAAGTGCAAAACTCTTTCCCATTGTTGCCTATCATCACCTCATTACCTCCAAACAAAAAAGATGAAACTGTTTAGAAATATTACAGCCCTAAATATTCTACCAACCTTTGAGATTTTAAGTGAAACTTTCATCCAAAATAATATATTGAAATTACTTGCTGAAAATGTCCAACGATTGTAGTAGTTTCCACAAGATGAACTGCCTTTTCAAATAAGGTATGTACTCCAGTTGCAATAACAACTCCTTCAATTGCACCTTGTTTAAATGTTGAAATAAAGTATACTCCACCAAGATTTTTGTTTACTGGGAGTGACTCTCCTGTAAGGGCAAACTGGAAAAGGAAAACAATAAAAAAAGAAATCCCACAGGAGAATCTCAGGAAAGTTTAGACCTTTTTTTTATTTAAAAAAAAAAAATTGCAGAAAAGCCAGTACCTCTGAAGGATCATCTCTCTTCTTTTACAATCTTGATTTCCAATCATTTTCAAACTTCATGGCTTCTACAAAATTTTAATGAACTGAGTTTAAATAGAGCATACAAAATAAGTGAGAAAGTAAGACCTTGTGATTGGGAATCTCTAAATTGCTGAGAGTAAGACCAAGTTAATAGAATCCCTCCACTAGCTCTGGCCCATAACCGAATTTAGTATTAGTTAAGTTCCAATAAATCTCAATTTTACTAGAATCCACTTCTAAATTCAGAGACATTTTTTTTTTTAAATTTAGAGAACAACCATGGCTTTATATCAACCTTACAGAGGAATTGATTAGCCAAATCATCAATCCCAACACTAAGGCCTTGACCCATCAAACTTTTGATCCATGTAATGATGATCAAGCTAAAATTAAAACCAAAATCTTTTCTTTCTTCGCTAATCCAAAAAAAAAAAAAAACTTTCTTTTCTGATATGACTATAATGTTACCATGCAACAATTATAGCCTTCACTACTAAATAAGTGAAATGCAGACAATGTAAAAATTGATATACAAAAAAAGGGTCTTCTAAGAACCTCGATTTACTGAGGATGAATTCAAGCACCCATCATCTTTAAGCTTCAAGATCAACTTCTAAAGCCTTCAACTTAAATTTTGTACATTCACCAGAGTTCTAGATCTACATACTAGCAATTTTATACTCATTCAAGCCATTTTTTAATTTATACTTATTCAAGCATTTAAATTTTGACAGATATATAAAACTAGTAGTTTCTAAGGATGACATACTGGACAAATTGCACCTCATCTTTTTTATTTTTATACAAGTCAAATTGCACCCCTTCTTAAATATTGGATTTAAACAAACTTCTTGTCTTTTTTCTTGAACATGATGCCGATATCTTAATCTATATTATGTGCCCAATGAGAAATCCAACAACATAGATTTGAAACTTAAAGAACAAGTTGATTTGTAACAAAGTACAATTCCAAAAATCATTAGAATGAGCTGAGTAAGAGCATCATGATAGGCTAAAATTAAAACAATCATTCAAAATAAATAAATAATTTTTTTAAAAATCCAGAATCATGCACCTCAATCTCAGTATTAAAAATAAAAAATAAAATAAAAACTATTAAAATGGTGATTTTACCAAGTTTGATCTTAGTTTCAACAAGTTTGATTACCTCATCACCATAACATCCAATTTAAGCCCTAATTTTCATGTAAGTCTTTATTTTCACCAATCTATTCTTCTCACAACCAAGTTTGGCATAGCATTTCAAATTCAATGCTCTATTCAAGAAAAATTCAAATAAAAACCACAAAATTCAAAATTCTCCAAGTGCTTTAGGTTCTCAATCAAATACAGAGACTCAAACATTGAAAAAAAGAAATAGAACTACAAAACAAAAATAGATATAGAAAATCACTTACCAAAGCCTCGAGATTTGAGAAATTTTCCATCTAAACAGCCAAAATTGAAGGAAATCAATCTACCAAACAAGAAAAATGGAATTAGGTTTTTCTGTGAGAGAGAGAGAGGAAGAGAAAGAGAAACAAATGCCACTGAAAAAAGAATAAAAGAAAAACATTTGCATTTGTACGTGTGTGTGAGAAGTAGAGAAAGAATTTTAGAGAGAGAGATAGAAAGTGATAGTCCTTTGGCTTGTAGCTTCCTGGTGTTACTGATTTTCTTTTCTTTTTTTGGTAAACGATGCTTGAAATTAACTAACAAACAATAAGTCTATTACAACAAACAATGCCAGCTTTATCTCTAGCCAGCATTTCAGCCACCACATTCGGTGGGTCACACAAAAAAAGAAAATCAGTTACATCAAGTTCAGCTCCCATCCTAGCAAGATGGTCAGCGCAGCCATTTGCTTCCCTGAACACGTGCGCCACCGAGTAGTTAGGAAAAGTCTGAATCAGGTCCCTACATTCAGAAAGGAGAGATTCAAGCAATAAATTGACCATAGAAGGTGTTGAAACAAGCTGAACGATAAATTCAGCATCCATTTCAATACAAATGTTTTCAATCCCCATTTGCTTTGCCATGGTGAGCTCGTCCTTCAGAGCCCAAAGTTCTGCCACCATGCTCGAAGTGCTGCCCAACTTCCTCGCAAACCCACCTAACCAATCTCCACTGTCGCTTCTCAAAACACCACCCCCACCAACCTTACTCGGTTTCCATGCATAGTCCCATCTGTATTAAGCTTCACCTAACCCGAAGGAGGCTTGTTCCAACTTCACTTGAACCTGCACTCTACTTGGCTTGTTTGGTTCATTGGGAACAATTGCAAAGTACTCCGCTCCTTTCTTAAGGCATATAGAACTTACACTCTCTGCTACTCTGCCAGTCTGAAATATGGTTTTATTTCTCTGCAACCAGATAGTCCATATTGCTTGCGGAAATAGAATTGCAAAGTACTGATTTTCTACGTTTACAAAACTGTTGATAAAATATCTAATTATTTTTTCTACATTCATCAACCTGTTGATAAAATTTTTCCCAATTTAAGTATTTTTTAGACTCTTTTTATGGTGCTAAAAGTGAAATTTTAGAGGGAAAGAAAACACTGGGAAAGGGAGGCCCTTTTATTTTAACACTTCCCTCAACAATTGTGCATAGCTGTTAAAATAAGTTGCTAATTTCTTCAAATTTACTCCACGCCTCCACGGTTGTGCATAACTGTAGAAAATAAAAGCTTCTATCAACAATTTTTAGTGACTGTGGATAAAAATATGTTGAAAAAAAATCAAGCTATTTGTAGTGTGTAAATTACGTCGTAAACGAATATGGTATATAATCGTTATCATGAAATACACGATTGACATAACTAGAATAATTAACAAAAACTTATATTGAATTTTTTGAAACTTTTAATTTTCTGGAACTATAATAATAGAGTTTTAGTTATAGAAAATTATTTTAAAAAAGTTTATAGGTTCCCACATATATATAACAAAAGCAGGTCGTATGGCATATATCATTTACATGACATAAGCTTGTTAATTATTTACCAATTCGTGTGGAGTTCAAACTTTAAATATAATCCTTGAAAGCGTACTTGTTGAAATCACATAAGCTGCATGTTTCTAGTGTTATTTTTTTTCAATCCTTTATTGTACGATTTATATTATGCTGGGTCTCTTAGTTATTATAGCTAATACTTATTAAATACCTCTGCCTACTTTTTGTTTTTGAGTTTATTAAATGCTAATCTGTTTCTTTGGTTTTGAAATAGGGTACAACTTCTAAATGATCCATTGAGGAACATTAAATCCTCCAGTAGCATATTTTGAACTGAATTTTTTAGTTTGTCCTTACCATATTATAATTTGAACATTTTATGGGTTCACATTAACCAAAATAATATAAACTAGTCGCTAACCCGTGCAATGCACGGGAAAATTTAGCAAAAATGTAAAATGTATCATGAATAAGATTCAAAGCTGAAATTATTAAAGCATAATGAAAATATTTGATCACACAATAGAGAAATATAAGACAAAGAATCTGAATATTCTGAGCCTAAAAAAAACAAAACATATATATGTCTATGTGATTACACAACAAAGAAATATAGAGAAAGATGAGTTACCTTCAAAAGAATAATTTGTAGATATAGTTGTTGAAATCTGTTAGATAATTTTAGAACTCGCAAAAAAAAAAAAAAAAAAAAAGAAATCAAAGAATCAAATGTAAATTTCCAAAAGTCCAAAAATAATAATAATAAATTAGATGATTTAGAGCCTAGAAATTATTGAAACAAAACAAAAGAATATATGATTTCACAATAGAGAAATATAACAAAAAGATTGGTTACCCCTGTGTATTGTGGCAGCGAGAGAACAATATCGAAGATGGGTTTGTTTTCTTGGTTGTTTAGAGACTTTTGCTTCATGTAGGATTTGAAGTCTAAAAAAACAAAACACTATTATAATAGAATTTTTTTTCTCCCAAAGCCAAAACTTATCAACAAAAATCAATGAAACCTAGCTATAATATAACAATATAGATACACAATCAAAATCACATAATAATCCAATATAAGCTACAAGACTTTTTTTTTTTTTTTTATTCAAATCTTTAATTCACAAATGCCAAGAAGAGGAACAGACATAAGTTAAATCATCAACTAAAGCTAGCCCAAAGCATGCATACATACAATCACATATACTTTTCATCAACTGCAATGTAACCCCAGCCAAACAATGTGAGAATCTACAATTCTACATTAGATTAAACCCTAAAAAGAACTTTGTTTTTTCAAATACAGTAAAAATTCGTAGCAGAAAACCCAGAATTCAAACAAAACCCTATACCAACCAATACATTCACGCATACATACATACATACATATATATATATGTGTGTGTGTGTGTGTATCATCATGTACATCCTAAATTCAAATTTATTAAACCCAAAAAAGATGATCCTAAACCAATAGCCCAAACAACACTATAATATTTAGAAATTAGATGTACATAGACAAACAATTAAACCTAAACTAAAAAAAAAAATTAGAAATTCATTTCAGGGGCAAGCGGAAAAAAAAAAATCTAAAAAAACTATTTGCCAAGCGGGAAAAAATTCTAACCAGAAAACAAAAATCGACAATCCAAACCCAAGAAATTGGAAAATTTTAATAGTAAATTAGCATACCTTTAACCTGATTCAATTTATTTTTGGCAGGAGGCCCAATCTCTAGAACAAAAATCAAGAAGATTAAATCTAAACAAAACTGAATGGAAGAATAAAAATTAAGAATAGAACCTTTGATGTTGCAAGGAAGGATTAACACAAATATGGGAGGGAGAAGAACTATAGGCGTTACAACTTTAACTCAATATCAAAAGCTACAATGGATCGCCACTTGTGAAAAATCACAATCCGGGTGAATGGTTGAGATAAGTTTCAAGATGATGACCTTAACGTCAATATAATAGCCCTCCTCTCCCAGATCGAAAATTTTATAAGGAGAAGATTCTTGTGTTTCACTTTTTAATAGGATTAGTAGTGTTTTAGTAGGATAGGTAACAGAGTTGCAAAGAGGTTTAAACGTGTGATTAATAGTGTTCTAGTAGGTTATGTATTTTTTATTTTTTTACTGATTTTTTGTTTTTTATTTTTTTATTTTAATAATGCTTGTGGGTGAGAAAGCCTAACGCTACGTATTGGGCCTGGGATCCAATTTGAATATCACCATTTGTCCGAAGAGGTAAAAGGGATCAGGGCTGAGTCCGTTTGGTGAAAATACATTCGAGAAGGAATGACGGGTATCTCTGAAGACAATCCGGTTGGGCCGAAGAGGTTCCCCTAATCGGATCGCTAGAGAACTTGATCAAGCAAATATACTAAAGACCCTAGCAATCCTCCCAGCAGATTCCACGGCAAAGAGTGAGCTCTGGGCACGCCTAGGGATGAGAAGAACATAAAATATCTTAAAGGAAAAGCTGCTACCACCGCATTTAATGCACTGCAGCAACTTTCCTGGCCGCATTTATGTGGAGAAGACACCTGAACAGTGCAACCTCAACTATTACCACTCACGATAGACTAAAGCAAACATCTGATGTGACTAGTACTCAAGTGGATGCTTAGATGAAGAACAAGTGAACGATGAAGATCAGGAGGAAGAAGTATATATAAAGGGAATAGGTCTCACAAAAAAGGGGCGAGAAAAATTATATTCATTTAAGTCTATAAACCTTAAGCCTCTTCGGATTCAAGAGGATTCTCACTGAATGCTAGTCTGAACATCTTTTTATCCTTACTTGCCTATTTGAATCGTTGCTAAATCCATATCCAGCCCAGCTGTTTAACCCATTCTCTACAAATTCATTGTTCAGGGTTCATTGGGCTGAGTCTGCAAAGTTTGTGCTTGGCCCATCAAATTTGGACCCTACAATGCTGATGTGGAAAATTGTGGAGAGGTCAGACGCTTCGGTTTTATATATATATATATATATATATAGATTCGCTTATTTTACACTCTGTATTTATCCAACTACTAATAATTTCATTCATAACTTGAGTTTTGGCTCTAAAAAAAAATTAAAAATAGATCATTCATGTGAGAAATATCTCAATAGATAAATACAATATTATGAATAAGCATTTTTTTTTTTTTGTATAATTACATTAAATATCACTCAGTATTTAAATAAATAGCTTTCAATTTTTCAAATTGGTCTCAAATATTACATATTCACATAATGTGTGTAAGTGCGTATATCATATATAAAATTCCCACCCCCCCCCCCCCCCCCTTCAACTCAAATCCTAACTTCGCCACTGGTAGGGGACCTAAAAGGCTGGTGGATAAACTTGATCAGTGATCAGAAAGAATATAAAACATAGGTCCAGTTTTGAAAGGGGAAAATGATAGCATGTCATCTTAAAATGGTAAGAATATAGTTTGACGAATGACAAAGAAAAAGAAATACTTATAAAAGCAACATAGATAAAGTTAGAATACAACGTCAAAGATAGATAGATACCTCCTAACAATATATAAAATTGTCATCCCGAATTTTGTCAAAAGAGCTATCAAAGTATATACTTGTAATTGTGGATAGGGATAGATTCTTCGCCTTCTTCTTAAAGTTTCTACATTCATGTTGTTTTTCCATATTCCCATTAATTCTCGATCAGTAAGGTTCTAAATATTTTGAGTTATGATATCTTCCAGTGAGCAGATAAAGGTGGATCCTGACGCACCAAGTCCAAGTGATTCCAACCTCAGAGAGTACATCCATTTGTGAGTAGCCTCTCTCTCTCTCTCTCCGTACGCATATGCCTCTTGCAATGGTACCCGCTAACTATGAATTCTTACATTTGGTAATTGGGGTTTACTTTTATAAGTCAAGACTTGCTAAGTTGATTCTTTCTCACACACAAACTTAAGATAATCTCAAGCATCTAGCTTTCACAAAATCTCTCAAAAATCATGTCGGTTGCAAATAACTAAAGAATTCATATGTTGTAAGAGAGATGATGTGTGTGAGATAATTAAAATTTTTATCGCACCCGAACTTTATCATATAAACACACAAATTGTATGATTAATTATGGTGGTTAGAGTTTGGACTAATTGTTGATAGTTTGGGTTGGTAAAAATTATGGAAGTCAGAAAAGTTATGCTGCAACTAGGGGTGAGCAAAATGTTGCTGATGCCAACCCAACCGATCGACGCCGACGACATTGTCCCAACACTAGTACCGAAAGATTGAGCTGAGGCCAGCGTTCGGAGGGCGAAGCCCGTTCTGATGATGGTGCAATGCAGTCACTGGATCAAAGAATCCTTCACTGATCTACACTGAACCGAACCGATCCCAGTTTACTAGTTCTCCCCTAGTTTCGATACGACGTGTTTTCAAAGTTTTGATTTTAATTTTTTTAATGAAATGACATCGTATGGGTGTTATTAAAAAAATAATAATAAATAAAAGCAAAATGGTGCGTTTTAATTTAGGTTTTCATATTCTTAAGGGGGTATAAATTCATTCTTAAGGGTTTTCAGATTCTTTAACTCTCTCTCTCGGTCTCGCCTCTCTAAGTCTCACATGACGAAGCGACACTCGCCTGAGCTCCCACTGTCGCCTGAGCTCTCATCATCGCTCACCAAGCATGGCAAATCAACGATAAGCCTAAGCCTCAACAAAATCCGTTAAGGCTTTAACTCCCTCTTTCACGTTTTGTGACTTTTGTCTTTGTGATTTCACTGGTTTGATCTTTGTGTTTTGTTTTTTTTTTTGTTTTTTTTTTTTTTTTATGAAGTTGGTTTTCATTTGTTTGGGAAAGCATGAATGATTAAGTTGGTTTGATTGAGTTTGGTGTTAGGAAATTTAGACCCCGGTTGATAGAATTAACAAGTTTTAAATCCAAGTTGTTTATTAGATTTATTATGAATAAAACTTGTTAAAGCAAACAAATATCAATATCATGTCAAAATCATACAGCGGAAAAATAAATAAGATAAGATATGAAACAAACTAGTTTCACAGTAAAAAACCTGGGGGAAAACCTTCCCGAAAAGCGATCCACTATAGTAAAGAGAAGTTTCAGATCTAGTACAAAACTTTTGTCCCTAGACTCTACAATCCCTGTAAATGAACTCACAGCAAAACCTTCTACTACTTTAGAACCTCTGAACTCTTCAATATATGAACGCCACCCTTTGATGCACGTGACTGACCAATTGCGTGGATCCTAGTACACGACTTAATCACCAACTAGAAGAAGATTATTGGCTGCAAAGTTCTTCACTTCATCAACAATGAAGATCAAGAAGCACTTTGTTACAAAACCCTAAGGCGTAAAAAAAAAACGTAATAGCTTCTTTCAAAGAGAATAAGGCATCAGTCACCTTTTGCATATGTTTTCCTTATATTCTCTTATGTGACGGCATCTAAAATAAGCCTTATATAGGTTTAGGGTTGTGAGAAAATAAACCCTACACATACATGTCAGCATAGGCCAAAAATCAGATCTAGAAATCTGAATTCCCATAACCTCGATCGATCGAGAGGTGTCGAGCTTTAAACTTCGATAGATACAGTTATTGAGAAGCTATCGAGGAGCTGTCAAGGAGACAAGAGCTTTCTCGAACGATCCACCAATTATCGAGAAGCTATCGAGATTGCGATAAGAAAAAGTTGAAAATCTCGATAGATAGGCTAGCTATCAAGAGGTGTCGAGCAGCTATCGAGCTATCTGTCCACAGGTGTCAAGCTATCTGTCCAGCTTTAATGAATAGCCATTTTTCACTTGTTTCTTGGTCCAATCTTCATGGCTTTAATACTAGACTTGAACAACTTATTTTTTAAAGTATTAAACACATCCTAGATCTATCCAAATACAAGTAAAGTGTGTTTTGTCAAAGGATTAGCCAACTATAAAAAATATTGACATACGTTCCTAACATGATCCACATATGTCCTAACATTTGGGAAAGCATGAATGTCTTTGGGTTTTTTTTTTTTTTTTTTTTTTTTTTTTTTTTTTTTTTTTTTATGAAGCTGGTTTTCATTTGTTTGGGAAAGCATGAATGTCTTTGGGTTTTGTTTTTTTTTTGTTTGTTTTTTTTTTTTTTAATGAAGTTGGTTTGATTAAGTTAAGGTTGTGATTTAATGATTTTTATATAAGATATTAATAGTGGAAACTGAAAAGACTATTATATTATATAGTCTAATACTTAGCCGGTTAGCCCCCAAAAAAATAAAAAATGCTATACTCTAATATGTCTTACTATCTTTAATAAATTAATATGTCTTAGGGTTATAACTAACTTACTTTAACATGTATTAAGTAACTTACTTTAGTCCCACTTACTTTAATATGTGTTACAGTCTACTAAGTACTAAGTACTACTAACCTTTTTTTTTTTTCCTTCTTCAGCATTTTAATTTTTGAGGGAGATGGAGATTGAGAGAGTTCACACTTTCAATCCTTTGCCGAGAGGTAATCACTAATCACTCACTATATTCAACATTTTGGTTTTAAATTTTTAATACTTAGTAACAACTACTTTAAGTTTATATATATAAAATTAGCTTTTATTTTATATTTATACAATATAAATATTAAAAAAAAAAAAAAGCTAATTCTCTAGTTCTAAATTATTGTTATGGGGCCCAAAGATTTGGCAACCCCGACCCACTCCAAATCGGGCCCAAGGCCCATGCCGAGGACAATGCAATGTCCGAGGATGAGCGAGGAAGGCCCAAACTGTCAAAGAGCATTGCCGAGGATGACCATGTCCTCGGCTGGCCGATATTGAAGAAGGGAGCTGTCATCGCCACATTAAAAGCACGCAACTGACACTCTGGCCGCATTAATGAAGAATTGACCATTGAATAGTAATGCCTTGGTTACTTCAACTAACAGGAGGTCTGGAAAAGTGGCTGATGGGACAAGCCCTCAGACACAAGCTCAGATGATGAACAAATGGATGGCAGAAATCAGCTAAATAGGACTATATAATGGAATGAACCCCCAAAGAAGAGGGGGTTCGGAGTTCGGAGGGATTGCGGACAACCCCTAGTTTTCACTATTAATCAGGAAATGGCTCCTCGGACTGGGCCGAGGATGAATTTCCCCTTAGAACACTTAGCTAAATCCCATTTGATGATCCTGTAAACTCGCACCAACTGTTGTAATACTCGCTAATGCCTAGTCCTTCTACTCACTGTCTACAAATTCAGTGTATCGAGACGCTTCTCTGGCCGACGTGGGATTAAGGTGTCAAGCCTTACACTACAAGGTCAGCCCTTGGTAGGATGAAAATACTGAAAACCTACGCCCCAAGAGGTTAAAAGCCCAGCCTCTACAATTGTTAATATTAGTGACATGAATTGTTGAGTAATGACTAATGACTAATGATTATTAGTCTGTTATTGTTGCCTTGTTGTAACTAAAGTAATTGATTAAGAGTGAGTTATTTGATATTGTATTTGCTAGAAAAATTATAATTTGATATTGTTGTGGAAACTTTGTTTTTTTGTTGGTTGGAAATTTTTTTATTAGATGGATGTCGATGCTTCACCTAGATTTGGTGCACCTGGGGACCTTAACCCACCTCCTCCTAGTCCTGGTAGTGCTAACCCTAAACCACCTAAACCTGCAGCACCAATTAGACTTGGTGCATCACTTCCCCCATTATCACCTAAACAAGGTGATAAGGACTCGTCTATAGAATGGCAACACTTCATTAAGTTGGCTGGTTTTGATCCCAATAATCCTAAGTCTGAATGCAAGTATTGTAAAAATCAATATAAATGTCATGGTAAGAAAAATGGTACTTCGGGCATATTGCAACACATGAAGGTGTGTAAGAAGTGGCCTTTTTCCCGTGATGATAAGTAAAAACTTTTTCTTTCCAAGCTAAGAGATAAGGGGAAAGTGGTTCAAATGTGTTAGTGATTGCAAACTATAGTGAAGAGAGGATAAGGTTGGTATTGGCAAGGATGATCGTCATTGATGAATTGCCTTTTAAATTTGTGGAGCGTCAAGGCTTTCAATAATTTATGGAAATAGTTGAGCCTAGGTTTCCTATTCCCCATCGTACTACCATTGCAAAGGCTTGTATGAAGATTTATTCTAGTGAGGTGGATATTTTGAGAAGGGCTTTTGTTGGGCAATGGGTTTGTGTGACAACGGATACTTAGACATCCACACAAAACTTGAACTACATGGTAGTCACCGCACACTTCATTGATGGGGATTGGACTTACCAAAAGAAAATCTTGAACTTTTGCCCTATAGCTAATCGCAAAGGGGACACCATAGGTAGAGTGGTTCAGTCATGTTTGTTGAAGTAGGGTATAGACCAGTTGTTTACAATTACCACGGATAATGCTAGTTCTAATGATGTGGCAATTGATTATGTGAAGAAGAAAACAAAAGAAAGAGATAGTAGCATATTGGGTGGTGAGTTCATGCATATGCGTTGTTTTGCACATATCTTGAATTTGATAGTACAAAATGGGTTGAAGTCCATTCATGAATTAATTTCCAAAATTTGGAATGCGATGCGATATGTGAGAGCCTCTCCCACAAGGTTTGAGAAGTTTCAAGAATGTGTTGAAAATGAGAAAATCAAAGCCAAATATTTGTTGTCCTTTGATGTGCCAACAAAGTGGAATTCCACTTATCTCATGTTAGATTATGCTTTGAAATTTGTGAGAGCATTTGATAGGTTGGAAGAGGAGGATGGGCATTATAAACTTTATTTTTGTGAAGCGGATGGGAATGAGATAAAACCCATTGGTCCTCTTAACTATCTTGATTGGGAAAATGTCAAGACCTTTCTGAAATTTCTTGGCATATTTTATAAAGCGACACTTAGATTTTCTGGGTCCTTGTTTGTCACTTCTAATACATACTTCCATGAGCTAATTAGCATTGAAAATCAATTGCAACAGTTGTGTAGTATTGATGGGGATCCACTTTTGAAGAGTATGGCGGTAGAGATAAATATATATATATATATATATGATAAGTATTAGGGAAGTATAGATAATATTAATTTGATGCTTTTTGTTGCTGTTGTTCTTGACCCAAGGTATAAATTGAAGTATGCAAAGTTTTGGTTTAGGGAGTGGTATGAAAAGGACAAGGGGGATGCGATGAGCTCTAAGGTTCGGGATGCATTGAAGAGGTTGTATGTGGAGAGAGTGGGTCAAAATGGAGCTTCGAGCTCTAGTGGTAGTGTTGCTTTATTGTCTAGGGACTCCAGGTAAAGTGTTGGTAATGTTTCATTGTCTAATCGCATTAAAAGTTATAATAATCGGTTTAAGCAATACTTGGCAGACAAGGACAGTATGGAAAGCAAATCTGAGTTAGATAGGTATTTGTTGGAATCTTTTGAGGACCCTGATGTGGAAGATTTTGATATCTTGATGTGGTGGAAAATGAATTCTTCTAGATATCAAGTCCTTTTCCAAATTGCCCATGATGTGTTGGCTATTCCTGTCTCTACAATTGCATCCGAGTCTGCTTTTAGTATCGGGGGAGGGGGGTGTGTTTTGCATTCATTCCGCAGTTCATTATCTCCTAATACAATTGAAGCCCTTATTTGTACCCAAAATTGGTTGAAGGATGCAAAGAAAAAAAGACCACTAAAGCTTTGGAAGTGCATGGATAATGTGGAGGATATGGATGGTTTTGAGATTGACACTGGTAAAAATATATATGTGTTCATTTTGTTTGTTATATATATATATATATATATATCAATTGTTTATTTATTTGCTCAATACGTATGAATCATTTTATTTTGAATGAGATTGTAGAAATTGCATCGGTTTGCCCAATGCCCATGGAGGAGAATCCAAGCACCGTTGTGTTGGATGATGATGAGTGATGTGCTACTCTTTGCTTGGAATTAGTTAGTAGTTAGTATTATGTAAGTATACTTGCTATTATCATTCATTTGTGTTAATTATAAATATTTTATTGTTCATAAACGTTTTATTGTTATTAACACGTATTTATTTTGTATTGTTTAGTATTTTGTAGGAGTTCTAGAATGATGTATAGTGCATAGACTTACTGGACAAAGGACTTACAAGAATTAGCATTCTTTTGCCTATATGCTAATTATATTTGTACATGTTATTGGTAGTGGACTTTTCACTAATGGTAGTTATTTAGGTATTCATGGTTGGAATTATCATTGGGGATACAAGCAATTAGCATTCTTTTGCCTAAATGCTAATTTAATTTGTATATCTTTCTTTTGGCATTTGTGGATAGCGACAAATGGTTCTGTAATACATTATCAAGTGGATACATTAATGCTTATTGTTATTGACACTGACACACATAGTGACACTAATGATATTATATGCTACATGATAATGTTTTGGGAGTTGAACTCTTATTGAGACAATTTCAAAATATTTTTTCATGGTGAATGAAATGAAAAAATTTGGATCATTATTATTTGCGTGAACAAATTTTTTTTTATGTGAACAGATTTGTTGAATAGATTTTTTTATATGAACAGATTTATTGAACGGATTTCTTTATGTGTATAGATTTTTTGCACAGGTTTTGGATCATTACTATTCGGGTGAACAATTTTTTTTTATAAAGTTTCTGTTGAACAAATTTTTTTTTATATATGTTGAACAATTTAAAAAAAAAAAAAAAAAAACAAAAATAGATTGTTATTGTTTCAAATTAAACCGACCAAACTGAATTAAATTGAGTCGATCAAACCACACCGCTATAGGTTGGAAAAATGACCCTAATCGGTTCGGTAACAAATTTGGAAAAAAGCCGAGCTGACCGAAACTCGCACACCCCTTGCTACAACTAAAAAGGTTATTTCCAGAAAAATTAAGATAAGGATGAGGAAGTTGATTAGCTTTTTGCATCATATAGTAGCTGAAAGGCCTAAGGAAGTTGTATTGTTTTGATATGTAGACAAACTTTTGGCAAGGAAAATATAAATATTTAGAGAAGAGGAGAAATTTTTTTGGTTGTTTCTGATGAAACATTTAATACATAATAAGAACAAAATATAATAAAGGGATAAAGTTTGGGTTTGACTGAGGAAATTCTGACCTCTAGAAACCAATTAGGATCCAATTTGATTAAGCTTATCTAATATATTTTATTAAAAATAACTTCAAGTATTAAAATACAATAAAGTAAAGTAACATTAAAAACCTAAAACAATGGAGCACATCTCCTCCTAAACTTATGGCCACAATAGCCGCACTCCTAAAACTAGGATACCACTAACACTAACAACACAATCCAAATACAACTCAAATAATAACAACTTCCTACTTGCACAAATCCCTATCTTAACCAATTAGGGATGGCAATGGGGCGGGGCTGAAGGATGGGGTCTTCGTCCCCGCCCCACTTGGTTTTGTCTTGCCCCATCCCCGCGAAGCCCTATCCCACCCTGTAAAACTCCATTTTTTGTTAATTTTCCCTACAACTAATACAAGTTTTTTAATGAAACCTATTTCATTAATAAAAATATACTTGAAATTACACCTAAATTTATCCCATCAAATAAATTCAATTTTTAGAAAAAATTGAATAATATATCCAAGCGTTTAATAAGACAATCACAAAAGAAATAAAAAAAAAATCTCATAGTATAACGCATAACAAAATAAAGGTAGAGAACCACATTGGATAGAATAAAATAAGCTAATATTGGTATGTTTGTTTAAATAGTAGGGTTTTAGGGTATGAAAATTTTACAATTATAACCCCTAAGCAACGTGCGGCGGGTTGGGGACAGGGAAGGGCAGGGTGGGGTGGGTTTAAAAAGTCTAAATCCATCCCCGCCCTGCCTCGTGTTGCGGGGCTAAAATCTTGCCCCATCCCCACCCCACCACCTTTGTGGGGCAGGGAAAACCCACATGAGATGAAGGAGGGAGGGGCGGGCCAAAATTGCCATCCCTATAACCAATACCTATAAACATGGTAATTCCCTATAAACATGGAACAACTAATAAATAAACATTAATATTATTTCCTAACAAATTAATATACGTAACATTCCTTCACCCTTGAAATCAGCCCTTGTCCTCAAGGGCTTAATCTAAAAATTATTGTTTGATCTTTCCGATTGCTTCTCACACGCTAGATCACTTTTTGGATGAGAAAAGTCGAGGTGGTACACCTTTTGGTTCAACAAAAATGTCTTCAACCTAATCAAAATGTTGCTGCATGACAACCAAAACTCCAACAATTAGTCTAATGGACCGACAATTCCAAATACATGTATGTCTCATTCCTCCCCCCTTAAAGTAGACCCTTGTCCTCATGGGCATAATCCGAAGTTTCATGTTGCGCTAAACTTGAGGAGACCTTTGCTTCGGTTACTCGTATCTCATCTGTTCGTGCCCTCTTAGCTGTTGCTGTTACTAGTAAATAGGACCTTTTTTCAGATGGATGTCAAAAATGCATTCCTTATTGGGGATTTAAGTGAAGAAGTTTATATGAAACCTCCTCCTGGTCTCTCTGTTGAATCAAACAAGGTTTGTCACCTTTGACGAGCACTTTATGGCCTTAAACAAGCTCCACGAGCTTGGTTTGCCAAATTCAGCTCTACCATCTCTCGCTTGGGTTACATGGCCAGTCATTATGATTCTACCTTATTTCTTTGTTGCACTGACAAAGGCACTATTTTACTTCTCCTGTATGTGGATGATATGATCATAACTGGTGATGACCTTAGTAGCATTCAAGAACTTAAGGATTTTCTCAGTCAGCAGTTTGAGATGAAAGATCTTGGACATCTCAACTACTTCTTAGGTCTTGAAATCACTCATTCTACAGATGAACTTTATATTACTCAAGCCAAGTATGCTTTTGAACTCTTGTCTCGAGTTGGACTCACTGAAAGCAAGACTGTTGACACTCCAGTTGAGCTTAATGCGCATCTGACTCCCTCAGGGGGGAAACCATTGCCTAATCCCGCTCTTTATAGACGCTTGGTTAGCAGCCTAGTTTATCTCACTGTTACTCGTCCAGATATTTCTTATGCTATTCACTAGGTGAGGCAGTATCTGTCTGCTCCACGATTGACTTATTATGCTGCTATTCTGTGCATTCTTCGATACCTAAAGGTCACTCTCTTCCATGGTCTTTTCTACTTTACTCAATCTCCTTTTATTATCCGTGCATTTTCTGATGCTGATTGGGCAGGAGATCCCATTGATCGCAAGTCCACCACTGGTTATTGCTTTCTTCTTGGTTCTTCTCTGATTTCTTGGTGAAGCAAGAAACAAACTCATGTGGCCCGTTCCAGTACTGAAGCAGAATATCGTGCCCTTGCTAATACCACATCTGAGCTCCTTTGGCTACGATGGCTTCTCAAAGACTTAGGTGTGTCTACATCCTCTGCTACTCCTCTTTATTATGACAACTAGAGTGTCATTCATATTGCTCACAATGATGTCTTCCATGAACGGACTAAACACATCAAGATCGATTGTCATTTTATCAGTTATCATCTTGTCCATGGTGCTCTCAAACTGATCTCAGTCTCCTCTAAAGATCAACTTGCAGATATCTTCACCAAGTCACATCCTAAGGGACGCCTTCGTACTTTGGTTGATAACCTCAAGTTGGTTTCACATCCACCTTGAGTTTGAGGGGGGCTATTAACGTGTATAGTTGTGGGCTTTAAGCCCAAATAGATTACTTGTATAGCACACTCTTGTACTACACTCTTACTTGTACTGCACTCATATGCCTCCTATATAAAGGCACTCGTGTATATTTTTTCATTGAGAAATACAATACAATCATTCAGTATTTCTAACAGTGCTAAACTTGAGGTCTTGCATACTGTGGGTCATAAGCATGTGACTCTGAATATGACAAACCCTAATCTAAACGTCCTTAACCTGATCTAAAACTTGATGCATGCCTGGGTTATTTGAAGCTAAAATCTTTCGATATTAAGGAGCTTCAATGGCTATTCTATCTTCGAGTTTACATTGTTCATCACCCTCCATGGTTGGTTTGTCTTATTCATAGCTAGACAAATTCTGATCTTCTAATTTGCATTGCTTATCACCTTCCATAGTTGGCTCTTCATGTTCATCGCAAGACAAACACAAACACAAGGATTTGCAATAAAAATTTTGGTTGTTTCTAATGTAACACTTGATATGTAATAAAAACAAAAAATAACAAAGGGGTGATGTTTGAATTTGACTGAGGAAATCCTGACCTCTGGAAACCAATTAGGATCTAATTTGATTAAACTTATCTAATATCTTTTATTGAAAATAACCTCAGCTATTTAAATACAATAAAGTAAGGTAACATTAAAGACCTAAAACAATGGAGCACATCTCCTCCAAAACTTATGGTCACAAATCACAATAGCCGTGCTCCTAAAACTAGGACACCACTAACAATAACAATACAATCCAAATACAACTCAAATACTAACAACTTCCTACTCACACTAATCCCTATTTTAACTAATACCCACAAACATGGTAATTCCCTACAAACATGAAACAACTGACAAATAATAATTAATAATATTCCCTAACAAATTAATATACGTAACATTCCTTCCCCTTTGAAATCAACCCTTGTCCACAAGGGTTAAATCTAAAAATTAGGTCAAAATGGGCAAATGCCCTTTTCGCGCAAACAATCCAGCATTTTGCCCCATTTTCCAAACTAATTAGGGAAATGCCCCTGTTTTGAAACTCGATTTTCTCAAAATCGAGTTAAGCCCTATGGTGACGTTTTGGAACTCAAGCTTTATGAACTCAAGTTATATGTAAATAAAAAATAAAAACATTGCCTATAACTCGAATTCATGGAGCACGAGCTCTAAAACGCCACTATAGGTCCTTAAAACATCACTATAAGCTCCTTAAAACGCCACTATAGAGCTTTAGAATTTTTTTTTTTGGGCAAAACGCCACTTTTTTTTTGCACGAAAAGGGTATTTGCCCATTTTGGCCCGAAAATTATTGTTTGAACTTTCTGAGTCCCTTCTCCCACTCTAGATTACTTCTTGGATGATGCAAGTCGAAGTGGTACACCTTTTGGTTCAACAAAAATGTCTTTAACCTGATCAAAATGTAATCGCATGAAAACTAACACTCCTACAATTTGTCTAACGGACCACAATTCCTAATACATGAACGTATCATTGCTCCCCCTCAAAGTAGACCCTTGTCATCAAGGACGTAATTAGAAGTTTCTTGTTGCGCCAAACTTGAGGTCCTGCATACCATGGGTCATAATCATGTGACCTTGAATTTGATAAAACCTTGAGCTCCACAAAAGCATTCTCAACCTGATCTAAAACTTATTGCATGCCTGTGTTGTTTGAGGATGAAATCTTTTGATCTTGTGGAGCTTCTATGTCCTTCCTATCTTCGAGTTTATATTGTTCATCACTCTCCATGGTTGGTTTGTAATGTTCTTAGCTAGACTAATTCTTATCTTCTGATTTGCGTTGCTTATCACCCTCCTTAGTTGGCTCTTCATGTTTATAACTAGACAAACAGACACACAAGGATTGCAATTCAATTTCATTTCCTTGATTATATCCATTTGATCAACCAATAGAGACTGTATCACTTTCAGTTTCTCCTAGCTCTGATATGTTTGGCTCTGATTCCAATTGATACGTACACAATTTTTTAGGAGGGAAAGTAGGAATATTTAGAGAAGTGGAGATAAAATTTTGGTTGTGTCTAATGAAACACTTGATACGTAATAAGAACAAAAATTAACAAAGGGATAAAGTTTGGATTTGATTGAGGAAATCTTGACCCCTGGAAACCAATTAGGATCCAATTTGATTAAACTTATTTGATATCTTTTATTGAAAATAACTTCAGTTATTTAAATACAACAAAGTAAAGTAACGTTAAAGACCTAAAACAATGGAGCACATCTCCTGCTAAACTTATGCCCACAATAGCCGTGCTCCTAAAGCTAGGACACCACTAAAACGTACAATATAATACAAATACTAACAACTTCCTACTCACAATAATTCCTATCTTAACTAATGCCCACAAACATGGTAATTCCCTACAATCATGAAAAAATTAACAAATAATAATTGATAATATTTCCTAAAAAATTAATATACGTAACATTCCTTCCCCCTCGAAATCTTCCCTTGTCCACAAGGCCTTAATCTGAAAATTATTGTTTGAACTTTCTAGGTCACTTCTTACACACTTGATTACTTCTTGGATGAGGCAAGTCGAGGTGGTTCACCTTTTGGTTCACAAAAATGTCTTCAACCAGAACAAAATGTTCTGCATGAAAACTAACCCTCCTGCAATTTTTCTAACAGACCCAGAATTCCTAATACCTGTACTTATCATTCCTCCCCCTCAATGTAGACCCTTGTCCACAAGGACCTAATTCGAAGTTTCTTGTTGCGCCAAACTTGAGGTCTTGCATACCATGGGCATAATCATGTGACCTTGAATATGATAAAACCCTTGAGTTCTACAAAAACATTTTCAACCTGATCAAAAACTTGTTACATGCCTGGGTTGTTTGAGGCTGAAATTTTTTCAGCTTGTGGAGCGTCTATGGCCTTCCTATCTTCGAGTTTGCATTGTTCATCACCCACCATGATGGGTTTGAAATATTCATAGCTAGACAAATTCTTATTTTCTGATTTGCATTGCTTATCACCCCCCTTAGTTGGCTTTTTATGTTCATATCTAGGCAAACACAAACACAAGGATTCCAATTCAATTTCATTTTGTTGATTATATCCATTTGATCAACCACTAAAAACTGTATCGCTTTTAGTTTCTTCAAGCATTCTAATAACAATTTCTTGATGCCTGGCTCTGATACCAATTGATACGTACACCTTTTTTTTTGGGAGGGAAAATATGAATATTTAGAGAAGAGAAGATAAAATTGCAGTTACAAACACTTGATATGTAAAAAGGAAAAAAAAAAATAACAAAGGAATAAAGTTTTGATTTGATTGAGGAAATCATGACCTCATGAAACCAATTAGGATCCAATTTGATTAAACTTACTGACATCTTCTATTGAAAATAACTTCAGCTTTTTAAATGCTACAAAAAATACTAACAACTTCCTACTCACACTAATCCCTATCTTAACTAATACCTACAAACATGGTAATTCCCGAGAAAAAAGAAACAACTAACAAATAATAATTAATACTATTTTCTAACAAATTAATATACACTAGTCGCAAACCCATGTAGTGCATGGGAAAGCTATTAAAATTTAGAAATAGGAAATTGAATTAATAATATGCAAATTATAGATATTTTGCAAAGTAATAAAATAAAATACTTGACATATGTGCTTATGCTGTCAATAATTCACTATAGGTGCATAGTTACCGAAACTTACAAAGTAATTCACAATTCTCAAAACCTACCTGACATGTGCTTATGCTGTCAATAATTCACAATTCTCAAAAGGTATTAGTTTTGAACACATACATATTATACAACCAAGTCTTAAATTACCGAGATCTACAAAGCAAATTGCAACTCTTAAATTAATAAAGCAAAACTCCAAAAAGCTATACAAAACTCATGCCTTTTGAACAAATACATATTACACAACCAAGTCTTAATTTTCCCATCAACAGCCTTTGAAAATATAAATGACAAAGATATAAACAAAGACCATGACATGAGGACACATTGAACTTCAAATTTGAGCAAACAACCTTTTGAATTTTCAATACTTATCAATACTATTGCACTAAAAATATTTATTATTAAAAAGAATAAATAATTAAGCTCATTCCCTAAAAATTGATGATATGTCTAATTAAGCAAACAACCTTTAGTTTCCATTTGTTTGAATATCTCTCCTTTGATTCGCCAATCATCCTAAATCCACATAACGCATGAATCAGAGTACCATATGTATACAAATCTGGAGTACACCCATGATTAGGCATATCACTAAATATCCGAAGAGCATAAATCCATTGTCCCACTATTCAAGGTATTCGTTCGATTCTTAGCTTCTCAAAAGGCAAAGATATATGAGCGAGAAAACCATGATGGGTTGAGTTCTAGCGTGACCAAGTTAGGATAGGGTTTTGAGATGGGAAGAGAAAAGTCCTAACATGAGTCTCTTTCTTTTTTATTTTTAATCTTAACGCGAGCGAAATAACATGCGTTATGTAGTTTTAAAAAAAGGTTAAATAATTTTGTTTTAAAAAAATAATAATGATGTGGCAAGCTCTGGACAAGTCAACAAAAAGTTAGAGGCTTTGGTTAGAGTATCACTCTTTGTTAAGTTTGGAATAAACAAAAATAATTTTGTTTAAAAAAAATGATAATAATGAGTTTGAGTTTAAGTTGTGAAAGTTTGGATTTGTGTAAAAACACAAGAGCTTGTTCAGATTCCCAAATAAAAATTGCGGCTAGATAGCTTTTACTCTAATTTATGTGGAACAAAAGTAAATGAGCGCAAATAACCAATATCACTACCCTAAGCCATATTCATCCATTATCAACAATAAAAGGAAAGCTTAAGAGTAGGGAGGAGAGATGCAAACACAAGATAACACCAAGACGTGTTATCGAAGTGGAAACCAAAGAACTCAACGAAAAACCTCTCCGCGACCCTGAAAGTCGAAATCAATCCATTAGAGAATAAGTTGGAGTACACGAATAACCAAAAACCCTCCAAGCCTAGTCTACCCCATGTACTTGAGCCCTCTAAGCTCCTGCTACCAACTAACTTCTCGGAGCCTTGTCTTCTCTAGCTTTCTGGATCCCACAATTCAGTTTGATTGCATTCGCCAATGAATGGCTCCTTCCAATGCTTCCTAATAGCTCCAAATTCTCACTTTAAACTCAGGATGGGTGTGGTAAGTGTTTGGGGCTATCAACCTCTCAAGGACATGGAGATGGAGAGGTAGGAGTTAAAGAAAACCATAAGGAAATATGTAGATGATTGTGGGTATAACAATCTCTAACTCCTTAGTGTATTTTATAGGGTTTTCTCTCTAAATAGCACACCTCACAATTTGTGGGTAATAAGGGTATATATAGTGTGGATAAAGACTTGGTAAAGCAAAACATAACTTTTTGCCAAACAGAGTGTTTCATGAGTACTTTATGGGATTGCATTTCCCGTGAGACACTCGCGAAAATCTCCAGCCTAGCATGACTCTTCATCTTCCAGTCATGTGCCCTACACGTGGCTCTTTCGCGAGTAAACTTCTCGTGAGACACTTGTGAAATCCACTTGTTCATCCATTTAAGTTTGAGTCTTCACGCTCTCTCACATTCATCCCTTCCAATTGAAAACCCACATACATAAAGGGAAATATGATTGAAGAAATTACAATCAAATTTAGCACAGAATTAAAGCTAATACAAAATAGTTGTAAATTTCAACTTTACAATCTCCCCCTTTGGCTATTCCATGACAAAGCCCCTAAACAGACTCTAGACTTAAACGTGAGTTTGGGAACATAGGCAAAACTCACTCACAGCTAATTCTAGAAGCTATGAAGCACTTACACCGTATACACCTGTATCCTGAAACACTCACACATACAAAAAGCTTTCATTAAGCTCATGACAAGTGGAATTGAAGGTATGTATAGGAACTAGTAAAATACGATCAAGATACCAACAAAAATATAAGCTGTGAAGAATAACTTGATCAAACATGAACAGTTATCAAGAAATGACTACAATGAACATTTATCCAGTAAATGATCATTCGGACACGCAATGCAATTAAGAGTAATGCTAAAATCAATTGCATGTCCAACAAGCATGATGCAATAAGGAAACTAAAGCTAAGAAGCAATAGAAAGCAAAAAGCATAAAAAATGCTATAAAAACCAAGGTACAAAATAGTACTAAAGAAAAAAGTTTTAAACTAAAGTACTTAAAAGCTTTAAACGAAAGCATTGTAAATATCCAAAAGCTATAAAAACTTAAAGTAAACTAGAAACCACCAAAATAAACCAATGTGTACTAAAAAAGTGTTCCTTTGCTACTTTGCTACTCCCACAAAGCTGTACTCCCCCTCAAACTACTCCCCATTTTTTACTGGAATGGCCAAAGAAACTAGAATGTATTGAACTCTAAATCTGATGCCAGCTCCTGCCTCAAGTTTCTCATCATGTCATCAATTTGAAACGAGAAGTAGTGATTTGTCCTTCAAGGTAGGTGAATTGAGGTATGGAAATATGAGTGTACGCAGCGGAAAAATTAACGGATCTACTTCATTCGAAATTGATAACATGCACTATGTAAATTTCAGAATACAAGAACAAGAGAGTGTATCTTGGTGTGTTGAATTTCAAAACAAAGATTGTAAGCACTTGGGAATACTTTTAATCTTCACTCCAATTCCACTAACGCCTAAGATGTGTGGTCTCTCAATCAGTTATATGAATTTGTTCAAGAGAGAATTTGAGAGTTTCCAACACTCACAAACACCATTTCATGCAAGTTGTTCATACTTTAAAATCTGTATGTTTCTTTCCTTATAACTGATTATTTAATTGGGCTAGCCTTTTGAGCATTTCCAATTGGGCTCTAGTATGTGGCTTGAAGTGGGACCAAAAGGGACCAATAAGACATAACTCCAATGGGCCTTGGGTTTTTCTGTCAACTCTTAACAAGTCCAAAGTTACCATTAATTATATTTAATACCACTATATAAATATAGTTGCACTCTAGGCCTTATCTATAAATTATATCCCAAGACTTTATTGTACATCCAACCCCATCATAAAATATTCGTAGTAATACAAAATCATAAATGTAGACTGCCACTTTGTAAATTACTGCATTTTAATCCTTGAGTACTCGGTTTAATTTTTTTAAGTTATTCATCATATATTTATGAAATCCAATTCCATAAATATATACTTTAGTAATTTCTTACTAAAATGGTTAGGCCTAACTTTCTGAATAACAAACCCATTAAACTTATCTCAAGGGAATATTTTGTATCTCCGTTAAGAAACTATGAATTCCATCTTGAGAATATATGTTCCATCAACACTAAATGTGACTGCCCAACATACTGAGATTTTGACTGTTTCTTTAGATCTCACTCCTGATATATCAAAGCAACTTACACCTCATGATCAGGTCCACTATTCTCTCAGGAATAAGTGTTCATGCAAATATAAGTCGTGAGGTTTATTATTCAATTAACAGTCTTTAGGAGAATAATAAATCTTACAGCGGTCCAGTTCAATATGTCTTAACTCTTAAAACATATCAACATATCAACTAGAAGTCTTCACTTCCATGATCAAGACAAATCATCATAGTTGATATGTTATAGTCTTCACAGATGAAATGTCCAATTTCATCATCGACTACGAACTATAATTCTGAGTTTACGAAGAACTTGTGATTTATATCTTCTGTGATTTTTCACATAAATCAAATACTATGCATCTCATGGACTATATGATAATGTTCAAATATTCATGTTACCATTATTTTAGAACTTAATAAAGCAACTTTATCAATCACAATATTAAGTTATACATAATGTCATACACAATGTCACACTTAATATCATACATAGTATCATACAATAGGATTTAAGGGTACTAATCCTAACAGCTAGCATTCCATGCAACTCTTCAAACTGTCCGAGTAGACAATCAAGGCAATCGAGAGCACTTGCGCGTGCTTGGGAAGAAGGTTCTACAACGTCCTCTGGAACTAAAGTGAAATGCTCAATTTCCTCTTTAGTGTCTCCACCTTCTTTAGCAATATTGTCTCTTGGGATTTGAGAGACACCAACCGATGGTCCGGGGATATAAGCTTTGCTTCGGGTCATGGTTTGTGCACTTATTGGATAATCTCTTTGCATCACTTGTGTTAGAACATATGTGAATTATGTTAGGAACAAATGTCATCTAGAATTGGCTAATCCTTTGAGAAAAAGCACTTAACTTGTAATTGGGTAGATCTATGATGTGTTTAATACTTCAAAAAACAAAAGTTCAAGTCCAAGTGTTAAAACCATGCAAATCTGTCCAAGAATCAAGTGAAGAAGTGCTATATTTTAAAACTCGATAGCTAGCTCGACAAATAGCATATATCAAGGTTTAAAAGGCATGTTTAGCCCAATGACAGCGTCTCGATAGATAACCTATCTATCGAGATTTACGAAAATTAATTTTTCAGATCTGATTTCACACATATCCGTGTATACTTATTTAGGCTTTCTTTTCTCACAACCCTAAACATATATGAGGATTATTTTAAGGGACATCACACTTGATGAAACTTGATGCAAAGGTTTTGTTCAAGCAAATTGTAACCGGAGACAAATTTTCCCTAGTTCATATTTCTCTTAAAGAGTCTGCTGCATTTGTACACTATAGGGTTTTGTAATCAAGGAGTTTCATGATCTTCATTGTGTTGATGAACTAAAGAACTTTGTAGTCAACATCCTTCTCAAGTTGGTGGTTAGTCACGTACTTGGATCCGTGCATCGATTGGTTAGTCATGTACTGGGAGCCGTGCATTGAAAAGGAGAGATTGTCACTATAGAATAAGTCCAATTGTGTATTGGGGTAAGGGTTCAATTGTAGGATAGTATAAGGTACTATGATTCCTTTACTTGTAATCGCTTATTGTGATAATAGTGGATTATCGGGAGTGGTGACGTTAAAATCATTCGATGGGGTTTTTGCCTTAGAGGTTTTCCTTATTCAAAAACAAATCATCGTTTCAACTTTATTTTTCACTGCATTTAACTTAGTTGGTGATTTTTTTGTGCTACCACGCTATTGCATGTTAATTAACTTAATTAATGCACTTGACTAATTAATTGGTTAATTTATTACGATGGGTTAATATATTCTTAGCCTATCAAGTGGTATCAGAGTGGACATACTCTGATTAGGGTTAATCGTTACTATATGATCCGTTGACTCTTATTGTCATGGATAGAGGACAATCTTTAATTATACCTCCTTTATTTGATGGCACTAACTATGCATATTAGAAAGTGCACATGAGAGCTTTCTTGCAGTCATTAGATGAAAAAGTATGGCAAGCTGTGGAGATAGGTTGGACCAAGCCAAAGGAAGCGTTGGTTGATTGGGATGATTCTAAGATCAAAGTGGCTAACTTCAACAGCAGGACATTGAATGCTTTATTTAGTGCGGTCACGAATGAGAAGTTTAAAAAGATATCCTACACTAAAACTGCGAAGGAAGCATGGACTATCCTCTAGACAACCTATGAAGGAACTAAGGCTGTCAAGGATTCAAAACTTCAAAGGCTTACCACTAGCTTTGAAGAGATTAAGATGGAGGAGGATGAGTCATTCGATGAGTTCTATGCCAAGCTCAAGGGCATAGTGAACTCAGCCTTTAATTTTGAAAAAACCATTCTCGAACCCAAGATTGTTAGAAAGGTGTTCAGATCTCTTTCAGAGAGATTCCATGCCAAGATCACCGCAATTAAGGAATCAAAGGACATTGATCAAATTCCTTGGTTGACAACTTGCAGACCTATGAATTAGGTTTGACTAGAATTGGGAAATTGAGCAAAAGTAAAAGCATGGTACTAAAGGCTAAAAACAGTGACACGGATGAGTCCTCGGACTATAAAGATTCAAAAAGTTTATGAAGAATGCCAATGCTAATGGATTCTTACATCACAAGGCAATTCAAAAAGTTTATGAAGAATGTCAATGCTAATGGATTCGACAAAGATTGCAAGTAATCTAGTTCATCTTAGTTCAAGAACCAAGACAAAGGAAAGAAGGATGCTAAAGAAGGCAGTCAATACACTGTTCCCTCCAGACCTAAGTGTTTCGGATGTTAAGGCTTTGGACACATGAAACAAGAGTGCCCAACGTATCTCAAGACCATCGGGAAAAGCAAGGCCCTTGCTGCTACCTTGAGTGATATCGAGCTAAAGGATGATTTGGATAATGAGGATGATGGAATCCTGAATGCTTTCACTGCCATTGTGAATCCTACTAAGGGGATCGATAAAGAAGTGGATGAAGAAGAAGACTTGGGGGAGTATAAGTTTGAGAAGATAGATGAACAGGATGACATCCATACAGCCTATGCAAAATTGTACAAGATCTTAGAAAAGCATGAGAAATTGTATAGGTTGACCACCAAAAAGCTCAGTGATGTGGAGGTTGAATGAGAAGAAATCTCCATAAAGTTTGATGTAGCTAATCAGACTATTGGAGCACTGCGGTTTGAAAACAATTTCTTAGCTAAGAAGACTAAAAAGCTTGAGGCAAAGCTGTTCAGAGTCAGAGCTCAATTGGGGAGGACTTCAAGTGCAAAGCTTGACGAGATGCTTAGCTTCTAGAAATCTGCTTCTGATTGAACTGATTTAAGGTATGATTTCTCTTCTCCTAGTATTGTTTCTTCTAGTACTACTGTTTTTGTTTCACCTGCTAACAATGTTGAATTTGAGAATAATGATGTGAAAACTGTTTTAGCTAGTGAGAACATAAACAAGGATAAATCTATCTTAGGAGCACCCCCTAAGCTTGATAAGAAAGAGACTAAAAACCCTAGGGCTAAGAAGGGAAATACTCAAAAATCTAAATAGAAGAAGCAACATCTCTGTCATCACTATGGAGTGACTGGATATACTCGACCTAATTGCTATAAATGGTTAGCCACTCAACAGAGTAATAGTATGGTCTTATCAGGAAACCAGAATCAGTTTCCATCCTCTCTTGCTCCTCTTAGAGATCTTCTTAAAGCCATCATGTTCCTTTTTAACTTGAACGGTTTCAATTCTCTCCCCTCACTGCCGGATCAAGGGTTTGCTAAATAAAAAGATTCTTCCAAGGTATCGAAGGAAAAATGCTCTAAGTAATTTAGTCACTTCTCTCTCTCTCTCTCTCTCTCTCTCTCTCTCGCTCCTTTTTTTTTTGTGTTTGCATTACTTGTGTGTTTTGCTTTCCTATTTTGAGTCAATTTAGTTTTATGCTTTGCTTTGTTTAACATGCTTTTGGTTTGTTGTTTTCAGTTTTTGTTTTATTTTATTTTTTTCATAAATTTTTTTTTTGAAAAATAAAAAAATAAAAAAATAGTTTGTGTTTTGTGTACATTGTTACTTGTGTACCTTGGATGGCCATTGAAACAAAGTTCTCTAAACTTTGTATCCTTTGTAGCTTAGATGAGCATCTCTATGCACACTAAGCAAGTGAACTTTATGGCTCGTATTTGTAATGAGTAAGATTAAGTAATCTCTTGTACTTAACACTTATATCACTCTTTTTTATGGGAAGGACTAGAAAATCCTAAGAGAAATGCATAAATAACCATCTCACCACTGTTGCCCGCCAATCATGAAATGACATCTGTATGCTTTGACATAGCAAAAGTGTCATGTCAAAAGCTTAACATTATTGGGAATCTCTTTCTCTCTCTTATATGCCCATGCATGGTTTGCTTAAAAGAAAATATGCAAAGAAAAAATAAAAGTAAAAAGAATCAAAATGCTTTATATATGATTGCAAACGTGTCTTCTAGGAGATGTGGGAGTTACATGATGTACCTCAAAGGTGATAGTTCCCATCAAGCAGTTATGATTGTGTGTGAGTTAAAATGATTTTCTCATATCTCAAATCATCATAACATGAAGAACTTATGCAATCTTGCGATGTTTTTCACACACAACACATAATATTCTTTGCTACTCTTGATACATGTGCAAGTACAATATGATTTGGCCATCACAAGGAATACATGTGTTAATGTATGCTCAGAAAATTGTATTGACTTGTTTTTGAAATATAAAATTGGTTAGATTTTTTTAGTGTGTGTGTTTTGGATCTAAATGCTTGACATTTTCTTGTTGAGAGATGCTTTTGAGAGCTTAAAATGTTGTTTGCATCTTTGGTTGAGTAGCATGCTTGATTGCATTCATCTCTATGTTTTTCTTTTCTTTGAAATACTGTTTTTTGAGCATCTCGATACCTCTCGACAGCTAGGCTATCTATCGAGCCTTTTGATCTTCCTTTCTCGACAACTGTTATCGCAATTTCGATCCATCAAAGTTTTTGAGATTTTGTCTCAATACCTTCTCGATCCATCGAGAAAGTTTCTGTATGCGTGATAGCTTCTCGATCCATCGAGGTCACTTTGCTGTAGGCACCTCTTGGTAGCACCTCGACAGATGAAGCTGTCGAGAACTAGTGCTCGACACCTCTAGACACCTTTCAATCCATCGAGATTCATGTTTTTCTATATAAAGCCTCAGCGCGATTTTTTTTCTCACTTTCTCCGATCTCTCTCGATAGTTTCTGACCCTTCACCTCACCAAACATTTTTCTCTCTCTCTAAACCTCTTCCCCACTCAATCTTTGGCCTCAAGAGTGTTCTCTTCCTCTGGTATGATCTTCCTTCTCACATTAATCATGCATTTCATTCATTTTTATCCTAACTTTTGGTTTTTTTTTTTCTTGAAAATTTTGGGGTTTTTCAAAACTGATGAGGTTTTTGCAAAATTTTGGGTTGGGTTTTGTTTAAATGATCATGTATGCTCATGCATTGCATCACATTTGCATTTTCACAGTGTTTCATGCATTTTAGATGTCTGTTTTATATGTTGAAATGATGTTCTTATTATTGCATGTCACATGTTCATGCATTTTTCATGCGTATGTACCATTCTTTTCTTCCTTATTGATATTAACTATGTTTGGTACTTTTCTGCTTGTCTCTCTCTTTCTCTCTCTCTCTCTCTCTCTCTCTCTCTATATATATCTCTCTATTCGGTTAGTCTGCTTATGGCACCTAAAAAGATCAAGTCTACTCCATCCCAAAACCTTCTTCATTTTGAGGCATCTTCCTTTGTTGATCCTACCCTCTCTCTCGTTCAGTTCTGTGATAAGAAGGCCCGGACAGACTTCTTGGAGAACTTTTTTTAACACGACATTCATTTGGAATGCCAATTCGTCCTTTCGGATTTTTCCGACACAAACCTTCCCATTGTCATCTACAAAAGGGGTTGGGAGTCCTTTTGTTGCATCCCGGTCACTTGTTCCTCTATGATCATACATGAGTTTTACTTCAATATGCACAGATTTGATTACTCTATACCTCATTTCATCACTTGCATTCGAGGTACGCGTATTGTAGTCACTCCGAATCTTATATCTGAGGTGCTACACATTCCGAAGGTAGAGCTTACTGACTACCCCAGTTGTGATCGTCTTAGGACTGTGTCCAAAGACGAATTCATGTCTCTATTCTGTGAGACACCTTCATCTTGGGGTGACCATTCAAAACACCCCTTACTCGGGCTTTCCAAAAGGTTCGAGATTCTTGAATATGGTGATGACATTTGTTTTACATCCCTTGTCTAACTATAATTCGATTATTAAGCCTTGCGCTCGATTTTTGTTATCCCTACTTGAGGGACTTACCATAGACTTTCCCTCTCACTTCATACTCTTCCTTATAGATATCTATAAGGATATGGTGACTCATGATAAGCATATTTTCCCTTTTGTATCACGCGGATTCTTTGCCATGCGTTTGTCTCCTATCTTGAGTCTCCACACTTCTCTTCTTTCATTTGTGCCATAGACCTAGCGACTGTTAGACGGAGTGAGGCCTAGCTTTGACCAAAGTGGCCACAGATTGAAACGACGACTCCTCCGACTTCTTCCATTCCATCCATATCTGCTCCTTCTTCTTCCGCGATTGGAGTGACTCTTGAGGCCATCATGGAATAGTTTGTGCGGATGGATGCTCGCCTTGACACTCTTGGTGATGAGTTGTGTCAAGTGAACACCTGTGTTGGTCGTATTGCTAGACGATAGGCTATCATGGGTGGTTTCTCAACATCTCTATCTCCATCTCCACAAGCTTTAGTGGATGAGAGTGATGATGATGGCTCCGGTGGTGATGATGCTAGCTCTTCTGGTGACGAGGAGATGATTGCTTCTCAGTGACTTACCTTTTGTCATTCGTGACAAAAAGGGGGAGTAGTTTTGGGTATGAGAGTAGTCGTGTACTTAGGGGGAAAGTTAGTATAAGAGATTATTTTTGTTAGGGGGAGTAGTTTTGGGTATGAGAGTAGTCGTGTACTTAGGGGGAAAGTTAGTATAAGAGATTATTTTTGTTAGGGGGAGTGTTTTTGTTTATGAGGGATGGAGTGAGGACTTTTTATATCTTTTCTTTTCTTTTTAGATACATTGTTCTTACATTGTGATAGCAAACCTTATATTCTTATTGATACATATATATATATATATATATATTGAGGTTGTTGTTACATTCTTTCACCTATTTCTTCATGTGTTATTTCTTTTCTCTATTTATGCACATGCTTTTTCAGAAATACAAGTTGTCAAAGTCTTTATTGCCATGAACTCTCTTCTTACAAAGTTTTTCAAGTGTTTGTGTTAGGATTAGATTTTATTGTATTCAACAAGTGAGTATGAGTTGAGTGATTTATGGCTTCTCTCATATGCTCATTTTGTTTGTTGTGGTTTTGTCATGGATTGCCAAAGGGGGAGATTGTTAGGACATATGTGAATTATATTAGGAACATATGCCACTTAGAATTGGCTAATTCTTTGACAAAACGCACTTTACTTGTAATTGGATAGATCTAGGATGTGTTTAATATTTCAAGGAATAAAAGTTCAACTCCAAGTGTTAAAGCCATGCAAATCTATCCAAGAATCAAGTGAAGAAGTGCTATATTTTAAACCTCAACAGCTAATTCGACAGATAACATCTATCGAGGTTTAAAAAGCATGTTTAGCCCGATGCTCGACAGCTTCTCGATAGATAACCTATCTATCAAGATTTACGAAAATTAGTTTTTCAGATCTGATTCCACACATATCCGTGTATACTTTTTTAGGCTTTCTTTTCTCACAACCCTAAACATATATAAGGATTATTTTAAAGGCCGTCACACTTGATGAATCTTGATGCAAAGGTTTTGTTCAAGCAAATTGTGACAGGAGACATATTTGCCCTAGTTCATCTTTCTCTTGAAAATGCTGCTGCGTTTGTATGCCGTAGGATTTTGTAACCAAGGAGCTTCATAATCTTCATCGTGTTGATGAACTGAAGAACTTTGCAGCCAACATACTTCTCAAGTTAGTGGTTAGTCACGTACTTGGATCCGTGCATCGATTGGTTAGTCACGTGCTGGGAGCCGTGCATTGAAAAAGAGAGATTGTCACTACAGAACAAGTCCAATTATGTATTAGGGTAAGGGTTCAACTGTAGGTTAGTATAAGGTACTAGGATTCATTTACTTGTAACCGCTTGTTGTGATAATAGTGGATTATCGAGAGTGGTGACCTTGAAATCACTCGGTGGGGTTTTCGCCTTAGAGATTTTCTCCATTCGAAATCAAACTTTATTTTCCGTTGCATTTAATTTAGTTGGTGATTTGTTTGTGCTACCATACTATTGCATGTTAATTAACTTAATTAATTCATTTGGCTAATTAATTGGTTAATTTATCATATGGGGTCAATATATTCTTGGCCTATCAACTTGAAGTCCATTCAGAATCTTCACCCTTGCCCTTTTGATAAGAGACATGATAAGGCTAGGAAATGGTAGAGTTAGCCTTGAATTCCTCTTTGTGATGCATTTGGTGAAGAGGTGGTAGATGTGGCTGGAGATGTTAATCTCCTTCTGTGTGAAGAGATCAAACAGAAATATAGACCTTGGTGTTGACAAGTTTGTCAAGTTCCTCACTAGGTAGAGGTTAAGGATCATGATGTAGGCCAAAGTTCTCATCTCTGGAGTGAACATAATGGTATGCAAGGCCTTCCTGTTGATTTGACCACCAAGGACTTCCACAATGGGTCCTAGTTTCTCCCTTCTCTCATCATATTGTAGGGATGTGTGAGGAGTCATTAAACGAACCTCCAAGATCTCTTGAATTGACTCTCTAGTGACATAGAACTCTCTCCCTTCCAGCTAGCAATTTATGTGATCCCCTTCTACAATGGCATTGGCATAGAATTCCCGAAAGACTTCTTCATAGACATTGCCCATCAGGTTCAACAGCTTTGTCCACGTCCTTTCTTTGAATACGTTCGGAATGAAAGTGCCCACTAAGGACTCTAACTCCATAGTCCTCTCTAAGATGATTGGGGCCCTTTTGTAATGTTCATTAAAGGCCATTTCAGCATCATCATTTCGGAACGAATCCAAAGAGGTGCAGGGATGCTTTGAGGACTTCTTTATGGCTAATTTCTTAAAAGGAGACATCTGCAAAACAAACACAAACACAAAGAAACAAAGACACAAATGAGGAATCAAACTTAATTAGATACAATTTAGTCCATAAACTAAAAGTCCTAAAAAGAACATAAAAAAATAAAACCTAAAGTCATAAGGCCATGTTTTAAGAGCTAAACATGTAACGATTCTTATCTAGCATGAGTGAAGTGCAAAACATGTCAAGTAATCAAGTGTATGCATCAAGTGTGCATGTGGTGTGCATGTGTGATGCATGAGCAAAGCATGATAAAGCATCAATGGGGAAAAGTGTGTAAAACACACAAAAAAATGTTTAAAACATGTTAAGAATGTAAAAACATAGTAATCCCCAACGTTTGGTACTCATCGGAGTCCAAAACAACAACAAATTCCATTTGGGCATTTCATTAAACACATAGTGTGCATACAAACCACTAACATGTAAAACAATGCATGAACATGTTGAAATCTTGCCTAGATACATGTTAAAATGCCATTTGGGGCCAACACAAACACAATGGGACACAGTCCAATCAAGAAAAAAAAAATTTATAGAAAAATAAGTTTTTTCCCAACCCTTTCAAAAATAAGCCAACCCTAGAAATCCTAGAATCTAAGGCTTAATCTAAGGATTTAAAAGTAAAAAGATGTTGAAACATACCTTAGATGAGTCTCAGGGGGGATTGATCTTGTGTTTTGGATGAGTTTTTGAGAGAAAATGTGTTTTGGGTTGAGAGAGACATGGAGGAGGCAAAATGAGTATGTTTGACAAATTGTCACTATTTGGCTTTAAAAACTGCAAAATCGCTCATTTTGCAGGTAAGCTTCTCGCGAAGTTACTCACGAAATGGCCACTGAAGCACATTGACAGTTTTCGTAGGTAGCCTTTACTCGCGAGCTTGTCACGAAACTTTCTGTCTGAATTTTAGTGATATCTAAATATTGCCATCCTCATTTTCGCGAGTAGGGCTTGCTTGCGACTTACTCACGAAAATGCCTCTGGAAGAGTTTTTGAGCAAAAAGGAAATAGGCTGTTTGCACAAAACTCTAAATACACAAAAAACATAAAAACACTATCAAAAACATATAAAATACTCAAAAATCTTTTTGAGTTTGATCATCACGCAATTGAGTATACACATCACATTTGAACACGTACAATCACACAAATGGAATAAGCATTCGTTGAACATTAGAATTGTGTTATGTGTGTGGATCAAGTATGAACTAGTCCATAGTCTAGTATGAAGCTTAAATGATCAATTCAATCAAGTCATATACAACTAGTATGAAGTTAAGTGACCTATCTCACTTGTAGAAATGAACATATATGACCCCTGCTAATGTCCGGCCTAGATCAGAGCGGAAAACTGCCATCATCAAGCTTTCGTTCGACCACCCGCCATGGCGACGCTCCGACGTGTGTGGGCTTGTTGGAGGCCCCTTCTCAATGATGGCGTGGTTCATGCAGAGCTTTGAGTGCTTTCTCTCTTGATGGATGGTAGGTCTACCATTGGAAGTGTGGTAGGAATCCTGGCCAAATTTTAAGGGAATTACCAAAGTTAAGTGAAGTCCACCAATCATTGGGTTTTCTAAGGTGTGATTGGTCACCTATTTCTAGTTGATTTTATTACCAATCCTAGGCTAATAAAAAGGGCATTTTTCCTAAACTAACATGGATGGAAAAAAATCTTGATTCTTGAGTCTGAAAGTTTGGTTACGTGTGGGGAAGGTGTTAAGCACCCCACAACGTATGTCTAAGGACAGTCCTTTGTTTTGATAAAACCTTAATTTTCGGAGATTGTCAGTAAAAACATGATTTTGGCATTAGTTTTAGAGGCTTTGCATGCATGGGGGCTTTAAGGTTTGACTTTTGAATGGGTGTGGTCCTAATCTATGCTTTCCTAAGGCATATAGGCAAAGTACTAGATTTCCATGGCAAAAATCTAGCAACATATCACCTTACTTTCGTGGTAGAAATTAGGCATCGCTTTGCATTAGGTGACATGAACTGTGACAATCACATCGGAATGGGCGAGCAGGAATATAAATACATACATCATGCATAAAATATAGACGTAGGAAAATAAATAGGGGTCACCATACTCTAAAGATGAGGATGAATGGTACATGGCATGCTATACCTAATACAACCCAACTAAGAAAGAAAGAAGGGAGGAAGGAAGGGAGTTTAAAAGAGTACATAGCCATATGGGAAAGGCTAGACCCCTAAACCTACTAAACATAGCCGCTTGGCTTATATCGACGTGCTTGCATCCTTGCCCCTTTTGCTTTCGCCAGCTAGACCGTGCCCTAGCTCCATATGTCCTCACTCTATATGTGTACATGCAAAGGCAAAAACAAGAAACCAATATATAAGCAATGGAAAGAAATAGATGCATAGAGCATATGAAAGAGGCATAAAGCAAATAAGCATGATAGACATGGTGAGCAAAGAAACAAGAAAGCAAGCATGATAGGCCAAGAATGTATTGACCCCTTCTAATGAATTAATTAATTAATTAGCTAAGTTTATTAATTAATCAATTTAACATGAAAAATGCATGGAAGCACAAACAAATCACCAAATAACTAAGTATTTAGTGGAAAATAAATTGACATGGTGATTTGTTTATGAATAAGGAAAACCTACACAGCAAAAACCCCATTAGGTGATTTTAAGGTCACCACTCCCAAGAATCCACTATTATCAAAACAAACAGTTACAAGTAAACGAATCCCAGTACTTTATACCAACTTGTAGTTGAACCCTTACCCCAATACCCAATTGGGCGACAATCTCTCCTTTTTAATGCACAGCTCCCAGTACATGACTAACCAATTACGTGGATCCCAGTACGCGACTTGATCACCAACTTGATAAGGATGTTGGCTGCAAATTTCTTTTGTTCATCACACGATGAAGATCATGAAGTTGCTTGGTCACAAAACCTTATGGTGTACAAACACAGCAGCCTCTTCAAGAAAAAGAAGAACTAGGGCAAACTAGGTTTTCGGTTGCACTCTTCTTTACACTTATGGAATTGTGTTCTTGTGCGACTGTTCATAACCTTTTACGGCCCTTAAAATAATTCTTATATATGTTTAAGGCTGTGAGAGAAGAAAGACCAAACATATACTCACGGATTGGATTAAAAACAACTCTAAAAAACTGAGTTTCATAAACCTCAATAGATAGCCATCTATCGAGCTAGCTATCGAGCCACGGGCTTCAGTAGCTTTTAAACTTCGATAGATGCTAGCTGTCAAGCTTTAAAATCCAACACTTCTCACTTGATTCTTGGACAGACTTGCACGGTTTTAACACTTGAACTTGAAACCTTGTTTCTTGAAACATTAAACACATCTTAGATCTACCCAATTACAAGTAAAGTGCATTTTGTCAAAGGATTAGCCAATTACATAAAATAGTGACATATGTTCCTATCATTGAATCACATATGTCCTAACAATTTCCCTGTTTGGCAATCCATGACAAAACCACAACAAACAAATGAGATATGAGAGAAGTCATAAATCACTTAACTCATATTCACTTGTTAAATACAATAAAATCTATCCTAACACAAGCTCTTGAAAAACTTTGCAAGAAGAAAGTTTATGGCACGAAAACTTTGACAACCTATATTTCTAGAACACTTTAAACAAAACTCATCAAGGCATCTTAGTGTGAAACAAAAATAATATATTGCATACATTTAATAAGAAACATATGTATAAAGATAGAAAAGAAACAACACATGGAGAGATAGGTGAAAGAATATACATTAATATATATAAACCAAATATAAGTACAATGTTTGTCATAATGGTCACAAGACCAATATACAATATATAATGTATCTGAAATAGAAAGAGAAGAAAAGATACATACAAGTCCTCACTACATCCCTCAATATACACTCCCCCTATCTCCTAAACTACCCTCCCCCTATAAGTATGATTACTCTCATCTTAAAACTACTTTCCCTTTTTATCACGAGTGACAAAGAGCATGTAAATTAAGTAGACATCTCATCATCACTAGGTGAGCCATCATCATCATCCTCAACATCATCAGCATTGCCGAAGCCATTGTCATCCTCATCTTTAGAAGCTGGTGGAGATGGAGAGGAAGCCACTGTGAAACCACCCATCACAGCCTATCATCATGCGATATGACTGACACGGGTGTTCACCTGACACAACTCATCATTGAAAGTGTCAAGGCGAGCATCCATGCGCACAAGCTGTGCCATGATGGCCTCAAGTGTCACTTCACCCACTGAAGAAGGAACGGAGGTGGATGGATGGATAGAAGCCAGAGGAGATGCCGTCTGCGTCTAAGGCTGCCTCGAGTGAAGCTGAGCAAGACTCTGCTTCACGGTAGTGGCGTCAATGGCGCACATATATGAGAAGTGGGGAGACTTAGGATAGGAGACAGAAAAATGGCGAAGGAGTCTCGTGATAGTGGAAGGAAAAATGAGCTTATCATGAGTAGTCATGTCCTTACAGACATTTATAAGGGAGAGTATAAAGTGTGAAGGAAAGTCGATAGTGATATCCTTAATGAGGGACAACAAAAATTAAGCACGAGCCTCTGTGATATTGTTATAGTGAGACAAAGGATGAAAAACAAATGTCATCACCATGTTTTGGAATCTTGGACCTTTAGCAAAGGCCGAGTAAGGGGTGTTTTGACAGTCACCCCAAGATGATGGTGTCTCACAAAAGTGAGACACGAGTTTGTCTTTGGACACTGTCCTCAGACGCGCACAGCCAGGGTAGTCAGGATGCACTACCCTAGGCACGTGTAGTACCTCGAAAACAATCTCTAGAGTAACTACCATGTGTATACCTCGAAAGTGAGTAGAAAACTAAGGTATAGAGTAATCAAATCCATGCATATTGGAGTAGAACTACTGTATAATCACGGAAGGGCACATGACCGGGACACCACAAAGTGACTTCCAACTCCTACTATGGATAACAGTGGGTAGGTCAGTGTCAGTGAAGTCTGACAGAATGACTTGGCATTCTCATCACGGAACCGAACATGAGAGGAGTGGGATTAGATGGAGAAGAAGAAGAAGATGCCCATAACGAAAAGGGTTTCGAGACGTAACTAACGTAAGAAACAGAGAGAGAGAGGGAGAGAGAGAGAGAGACAACTAGAAACGCACCAACAAGATACAATATAACAAGTATAGAAACTTGAAGGTACATATGCATGAAAATGCATGAACATGTGACATGCAAATATAATTGCATCATGGGCTTAGCCCAATCCAAACCTAACAGCACACAGCAGATCAACAAATAAAGCACACATCTATAATGCATGAAAATATAGTTATAATTGATGGAAATATGAGTGTACGCAGTGGAAAAATTAATGGATCTACTTCATTCACAATTGTTAACATGTGCCATATATGTTTCGGAATTAGAGAACAAGAGAGTGTACCTTGAAGTGATGAAATTCAAAACCGAAGATCAGAAGTTCTTGAGAAGACTTTCAATCTTCACTCCAATTCCACAAGATGCCCAAGATGTGTGGTCTCTCAATCAGTTATATGTGAATGTTTCTAGAGAGAACGAGAGAGTGTCTAACACTCACATACATCTTAAATCATGCACTTGTGATTGTTACAAAATTTTGTATGTTTCTCTCCTATAACTGATTATCTAATTGGGCCAGCCTTTTGGGCTTTTCCAATTGGGTTTTTATATGTGGTTTGGAGTGGGACCAAAAGGGAACAAACAAAACACTAGCTCCAATGGGCCTTGGGCTTTTCTGTCAACACTTGACAAGTCCAAAGTTACCATTAATTATATTTAATACCACTATATAAATATAATTATACTCTAGGCCTTATTAATAAATTATATCCCAAGACATTATTGTACATGCAAACTCTTCATAAAATATTCGTAGTAACACAAAGTCTTGAATGAAGACTGCCACTTTGTGAATTACTACATCTTAATCATTGAGTACCCGATTTAATCCTTTAAGTTATTCATTATATATTTATGAAATTCAATTTCATAAATATATACTTTAGTAACTATTTACTAAAGTAGTTAAGCCTAACTTTCTGAATAATAAACCCATTAAACTTATCTCAAGGAAATATTTTATATCTCCGTTAAGAGACTATAAATTCCATATTGAGAATATATGTTTCATCAACACTAAATGTGGCTGCCCAACATACTGAGGTTTTGACTGTTATTTTAGATCTCACTCCTGATATATCAAAGCAACCTACGCTTCATGATCAGGTCCATTATTCTCTTAGGATTAAGAGTTCATGTAAATGTAAATCATGTGATTTATTATTCAATTGACAGTCGTTAGGAGAATAATAAATCTCACAGCAGTCCAGTTCAATATATTTTAACTCTTAAAACATATCAACATATCAGCTAGAAGTCACCACTTCCATGATCAAGACAAATCATCTTAGTTAATATGTTATAATCTTCGCAGATGAAATACCCAATTTCATCACTGACTGCAGACTAATATTCTGATTGTACAAAGAACCTGTGATTTATATCTTCTGTGACTTTTCACATAAATCACATACTATGCATCTCATAGACTATATGATAATGTCCAAATATTCATGTTACCATTATTTCAGATAATAATGAAATAACTTTATTAATTACAATATTAAGTCATACATCATGTCAAACACAATGTCATATATAATATAATACTTAGCATCATACATTAGGATTTAAGGGCACTAATCCTAACAATAATGCAAGTGTGATGCAATGCATGAAGTTAGTTGATCATATACATATAAGCCAACCCAAAAATTTTATCGAAACTTCATCAATTTCAAAAAACCCCAAAAGTTTTCAAAAAATTCCAAAATCTAGGTCAGAATGCATGAAATGTATGATTAAAGGCTAGAAAAGAGATCATACTAATGAAAAATGCAATGAAAAGACCAAAGAATGAGTAGGGAAGATGAAGTGGTTGAATGAGAAGAGTTTGGGAGTATGAGAGAAGTCTGTCTATCGAGAGAGATTGAAGAGAAATGAGACAGAAATCACAAAGTGTGTATATATAGAAATCTCATAAAGCTCGATCGATTGAGAGCTGTCGAGAAGCTGTCAAGCTTTAAAAAGGAGTGTTTCAACTATCGAGGATTAGGCAAGAGGTTTTCTCAACAAAGAAGCTCGATGGATCGAAGTAGCTATCGAGCAGCTATGAAGAGACAGAAAGTTTATTGATTGATTGAGCTAGCTATTGAGAATGCGATAAGGAAAAGCTGAAGGGTCTCGATAGATAGCTTGTCTATCAAGAGGTATCGAGAAGCTATCGAGATTGCTTTAAACTAGTTTTTCAAAGAAGAGAAAAACACAGATATGAATGCAATCAAGTATGCTACTCAAACACAGATCCAAACAACATTTTAAGCTCTCAAAAACATCTCTCCACAATAAAAATGATGGGCATTTAGATCCAAAACACACACATACACACACATTAAACAAGTCTAATCAATTTTATTTTTCAAAAATAAGTCAATATAGTTTAGTGAGCATACATAAACACAAGTATTCCTTGTGATGGCCAAATCACATTGTACCTGCACATGTATCAAAAGTAGCAAAGAGTATTGCATGTTGTGTGTAAAGAACATCGCAAGATTACATAAGTGTCTATATGTTATGACGATTTGAGATATGAGAAAATCACTTTAACTCATCCATAATCATAATTGTTTGATGAGGATTATCACTTTCGAGGTACATCCTATAATTCCCGCATTTCCCAAAACACACGCTTGCAATCATATATAAAGCATTTTGATCTTTTTGCTTTTATTTTTCTTTCCATATTTTCTTTTAAGCTAACCATGCATAGGCATATAAAAGAGAGAAAAGAAATACTCAATAATGTTAAGCATTTGACATTCCACTTTTGCTATGCCGAAGCATACAAATGTCATTTCATGATTGGTGGGCAACAGTGGTGAGATGGTAATTTATGCATTTATCTTAGGATTTTCTAGTCCTTCCTGTCAAAAAGAGTGATATGAGTGTTAAGTACAAGTGATTACTTAATCTTACTCATCACAAACACGAGCCACAAAGCTCATTTGCTTAGTTGTGCACAAAGATGCTCATCTAAGCTACAAAGGATACAAAGTTTAGAAATCTTTGTTTCAATGGCCATCCAAGGTACACAAGTACCAATGTTCATAAACACACACTATTTTTGTATTTTTCAATTTTTCAAAATTTTTTTATATGAAAAAAAAAAAACAAAAAAAAAAAACAAAATTGAAAAGTAACCAAACAAAATCATGTTAAAGAAGACAAAGCAATGCATAAAACTAGACTGACTTAAAACTAGAAAGCAAAACACACAAGTAATGCAAAACCAAAAACGAGAAGTGGAGAGAGAGAAAAAGTGACAAAATCACTTGGAGCCCTTTCCTTTCCTCACCTTAGAAGAACCTTTCCGTTTAGCAAACCCTTAATTTGGCGGTAAGGGGGAAGAGTTGAAACTGTTCAAGTTCAAAAGGAACATGAGAGCTTTGAGAAGATCTCCAGGAGGAGTAAAAGAGGATGGAAGCTTATTCTGATCTCCAGACGCGATCATGATGTTGCTCTTTTGAGTGGCTAACCACTTATAACAATTAGGTCGAGTATGTCTAGCTGCGCCACAGTGATGACAGAAATGCTGCTTTTTCTGCTTAGGCTTTTAAGAGTTCCCTTCTTTGCCCTAGGGTTCTTAATCTCTTTCTTATCAAGCTTAAGGGGTGCTCCTAAGATAGATTTACCCTTGTCTAAGTTCTCACTAGCTAATTCATTCTTAACATCATTGTTTTCAATTTCAACATTATTAGCAGGAGGAACAAAAACAATAGTACTAGTAGAAGCAATACTAGGAGAAGAGAAATCATATCCTAAACCGATTCGATTGGAAGTAGATTTTTGAAGACTAAGCATCTCATAGAGCTTGGCACTTGAAGTCCTTTCCAGCTGAGCTCTGACTTGGAACAGTTCTGCCTTAAGCTTCTTGGTCTTCTCAGCCAAGAAATTATTCTCAAATCTCAGTGCTTTAATTGTTTGATTGGCTTCATCAAACTTTGTAGAGATTTTTTCTCGTTCAAGCTCCACATCACTAAGCTTCTTGGTGGCCGACCTATACAACTTCTCATGCTTTTTTGTGACCTTGTATAACTTTGCATAGGCTGTGTGGATGACATCTTGCTCATCTCTCTTTTCAAACTTAGACTCCACCAATTCCTCTTCTTCATCCACACTTCAATAATCTCTTTAGTAGGATTTACAGTGGCAGTGAAGGCATTTAGGATTCTATCATCCTCATTATCAGAATCATCCTCAGGCTCAGTGTTACTCAGCATAGCAGCAATTACCTTGCTCTTCCCAATAGTTTTGAGATACGTAGGGCATTCTTGTTTCATATGACCAAAACCTTGACACCCAAAGCATTTTGATCCTGAAGGAATAGTGTATTGACCGCCATCCCTAGCATCCTTCTTCCCTTTGTCTTGGCTTTCAGACTAAGAAGAACTCGACTGTCTACGGTCCTTATCAAAGCCCTTTGCATTGGCATTCTTCATAAACTTCTTGAATTTCTTGGTGATGTAGGACTTCATATTTTAGAATCTTCATAATCAGAAGACTTAACAGTATCACTGCTCTTGGCCTTTAATGCCATGCTCTTACTCTTGCTTGATTTCCCGATCCTTGTCAAACCCAACTCATAGGTCTGCAGATTGCTAACCAACTTTGTCAAAGGAATTTTGTCAATGTCCTTTGATTCCTCAATGGCAGTGATCTTGGCATGGAATCTCTCGGGTAGAGATCTGAGCACCTTTCTCACAATCTTGGGTTCAGGAATTGTTTCCCCAAGATTAAAAGCTGAGTTCACTATGTCCTTGAGCTTGGCATAGAACTCATCGAACGACTCATCCTCCTCCATCTTGATCTTTTCAAAGCTTGTACTGAGCCTCTGAAGTTTTCAATCCTTGTACTATTCTCATTATTAATGCTATCATGGTAACTCTTACCAAACAAAAATAATTTGCCATTTTTCTTTTAGCCTCTAAGTAATAATGACATAGCTCCTTTGGGAGGTTAACATTACACTTAGTCTAGTGTACACCATTATCTAGAATCATGTGTAGCCACATTTAACCCTATACATTAAATGTGTTTAATTGTTTGAAATCAACGTGATGTAACTAAGTCACGTCACTATAGCGTAACGAATATTCGCGCTATCACAAAGAAGTTTAATCATGTAATCCGTGAAGTAAATACCCTCCACATGGAATGCAAGACTTGAAGTCAAGACAAGGTATCTATTCACATTATAATAAACTTAACAAAAGGGTTATTTTAGCAATCCCACTCATTATTTGAGTTTTTCTTTAAATAATTGTGATCCCATCACAACTAATAACCTTGCACTTATTAAAGACTCTAATCTTATTAGAATCACTAACTAAAATGGAAGTCCTAAACTATTTAGAATTCCTTAAAATCTTAATGAATCAAAATTAGTTATATAGAACTCTATCCTTAACTTATTTGATTAAGAAAAAGTATTCTAATCTCATTAGAAATTATATAACTTTAATTAGAATTTTAATCTCATTAAAAACCTCTAATTAAAATAAGTTAAGAACTTTTAATAATAAAACAATTTCAATCTCATTAGAATGTTTATTAAAAAGACAGGCCCCAAACTATTTAGGACTAAGAGTTCTATTTAACTAATATCATTGATCTCACTAGGTCTTTTAATTAGAATCATGTGTAATCTAATCACACATAACCTTGCTCTTAAAAAAAAAACTTGAAAACACTTGGAAAAATTCAGAAAATTCCCAGGCTTGACAGCTTCCCGACAACTTGTCGATCGATCGAGATACAATCTTTCTGTCTCGACAGCTGCCCGATAGCTAGTCGATCGATCGAGCTTCTGAATCTCCGGCTCGATCGATGCTTGATAGCTTCTCGATCGATTGAGCTTTGCAAAATTCGAAATTTCTAGAATTTTTTATGACAGTTTTCAACTATTTTTTATGAACAAACAACCATCATATAAACATGATAGACTGAAAAAGATATCAAAACTAAATTCCATTGATGCTATAGCCTTAAATTTTAATTTAACATATTTAAATTCAAATTTAAACGACATCATATCATCAATATAAGTTTTTATCAAATCATAGTTTCAACAACAATGCAGAAAATTAAATGCATAATCTTCTAATGACATGAAACTATTATCTTTAATATAACATCATGCATATATTAGTATATGTAATCATGAACTGATATCACAATACCAATGTTTTATATACCCGGACATGAATCTATACATATATTCATTTAATCCAATGATGTCAAGCAAACAATTCTGCAGAAACTTTAATGTAGAAAATTAAACCTCCAAGAAAATGATTTTTCTTTAATTCTAAAACTCAATCACATGTTATACAAGTAGGATATTGAAGACCGCTCTGATACTATTTGTTGGAAAATCTGATTTTGCATCTCATACAAAACACACAGTGGAAGCAACAATCACAGATCTACTTCATTCATGAGAGATAACATGTAACCTTGAATTATAGAACAAAGAATAGAAAGTGTACCTTGATGTAGTGAAATTCAAAACCAAAACTTGCAAATTACTTGGGAAGACTTTTAATCTTCACTCCAATTCCACTTGATGCCCAAGAAGTGCGGTCTCTCAAACAGTTTCCAAGGAGAGAATAAAAGAGTGTCCAACACTCACATACATCCTTTCATTCCTTATGTGATATATATGAAAACCCCCTATATGAAAAAAGACTTATCAAATTCTGTATGTTTCTATCCTTATATACAACTGATTATCTGATTGGGCTAGCCTTTTGGGCCATTCCAATTGGGCTCTAGTGTGTGGCTTGGAGTGGGACCAAAAAGGACCAATAAGACACTAGCTCCAATGGGCCTTGGGCTTTTCTGTCAACTCTTGACAAGTCCAAATTCACCATTAATTATATTCAATACCACTATAAGAATATAATTGTACTCTAGGCCTTATTTATAAATTATATCTCAAGACTTTATTATACATGCAACTCCTTCATTAAAATATTCGTAGTAATACAAAGTCATGAATATAGACTGCCACTTTGAAGATTAATACATCTTAATCCTTGAGTACTCGGTTTAATCATTTATGTTATTCATTATATATTTATGAAATCCAATTCCATAAATATATACTTTAGTAATTTCTTACTAAAGTGGTTGGGTCCAACACTCTAAATAACCAAGCCCATTAAATTTATCTTATGGGAATATTTTATATTTCCGTTAAGAGATTATGAATTCCATCTTGAGAATATATGTTCATCAACACTAAATGCGGTTGCCCAACATACTGAGATTTTCACCGTGACTTATAGATCTCACTCTTGATATATCAAAGCAACCTACATCTCATGATCAGGTCCATTATTCTCTCAAGATTTAGAGTTGATGTAAATAGAAGTCGTGAGATTTATTATTCATTTGATAGTCGTTAGGAGAATAATAAATCTCACAGGGTCCAGTTCAATATGTTTTAACTCTCAAAACATATCAACATATCAACTAGAAGTCTCCACTTCCATGATCAAGACAAATTATCTTAGTTGATATGTTATAGTCTTCGCAGATGAAATGCTCAATTTCATCGCTGACTACGAACTAAAATTCTGAGTTTACAAAGAACTTGCGATTTATATTTTCTGTGGCTAAATCACATAAATCACATACTATGCATCTCATGGACTAAGATAATGTCCCATTAGTTCATTTATAGATAGTCTCATATAATTAAAAAATTTAATTATTTATGACATGCCAATAAATTGGATTTTTAGGGAACAAACCCTAACAGGCTTTGGTGGACTTAGATGAGAAAGTATGGCTTGTAGTTGAAGTAGATTGGAGGAAACCTAAAGAGCCACCTACGACATGGGATGATACCAAGATCAAAGCTGCAAACTTTAACAGTAGAGCACTAAATGCTTTGTTTACTGCTGTGATCAATGAAGAAGTCAAGAAGATCTCTTCCACTGACAATGCCAAGGAAGCCTAGACTATTCTTTAGAATACCTATAAGGGGCACAAAAGCTGTTAAAAACTCCAAGCTCCAAAGGCACACTACTAGTTTTGAGAAAATATGGATGGATGAGGGCGAGTCATTTGATGAAATCTATGCTAAGCTTAAGGACAGAGTGAATTCTGCCTTTAATCTTGGAGAATAGATTCCGAAGCCCAAGATTGTCAGAAAGATCCTTGATAAGTGTAATTTTTACATGATTTTTATTATCCTCTTATTTATTAAAATTGTTAGTTTTCCTTTATTTCTTTTCATTTGATTTTATTTTTATTTTTATTTATCTATTCATTTGTGCTTTTAAGGAATGAGAAGAGCAAGGAATCAAATGAATTTTGCACCAAATCCAAGTCCAATTTGGATTAGGATTCCAGCCTGCACATCAGTTAGTATTTTCAGAATAACTTTGGGCTCAGATGTCCAATCAAGATGATTCAAGTTGGGTTGGAAAGTTAACTTAAAGGGCTACAACTTTGTAGTTTACCAAAAGTCCTAATTCTGACGTTAAACAGGCCAAAATCATCGGTTAAGTGAAACCTAAAAATCTGAGATTTTCTCCAAACGGGAATTCAACTTGTAATAGGATTCCTTTACCTATTTAAAGGCTTTTTAAGGCAAAATTCAGAGGGCCACATTGAACTATTTTTTTTGGGAGTCTTTCTGAAGAGAAGGATCTGAGGACAAAGGTGAGAGCTTCATGTTGATCAACCAATTCAGATGAAAAACATAAGTTTTATTTGTTTTCTTTTCAATTTTATTATGAACTAAATTTTATTTTCTAGAGCATTGATGTAGTCTAGCAATGAACACACAATTTATATTCTGAATTATTTTAATTTTAATATTTCCATGATTGAGTGTTTAATTCTTATTCTTAATGCTTACTATTTTTTATGAATTATTGTTTGATCAATTGAATTACAATGAGACCGAGAGGTGATTTGTTATTTTAGTTCTAGAATCAAGCACCATTAGTTGAGCGAAAGTAGAGATGCTTTATCGTGACTAGTGTGATTTTTCAAAAAATTCAAAGTACGTAATGAGTCTCCAATTAATTAAATTCGCATAGAGATATGGAATTGTTAGTTGAAGATATTTTTGATATTATTCGAGAGAAGATATTGAATACTTAAGGAATTTTTAATCATCAACGGGAGATTATTAGAATTTAATAATTAGAAAGAATAAATTGTGTGGGATTTGTTAGGTGAAATCAACTGCTCTAGATCCGTTCTTATCATATTTTTACACTTTTAGATTTTTACGCTTTGTTAATTCTTTTTATTCGTAGATTTATTTTTATTAAATAGTTTAATTTAATTCAGATAGTAGAACGTTCCATTTATTTTCAATTTTCCAAATAGTAATTAATTTAGTGAATTTCGGTATTCAATAACATAGTTAATCCTTGTGGGTTTGACATTCGTTTTCTAAAAACACTTTACTACTTGTTAAGATTCTGTGCGCTTGCAGATTATTTTATGTGAACAATCCTTAGTTCACTTTCAGAGAGATTCCATGCCAAAATCACTGCCATCGAAGAATCAAAGGATCTTAACTCTATTCTTTTGACAAAACTGATTGGAAACTTGCAAACCTATGAACTAGTGTTAGCAAGGGTTGGCAAGGGTGGCAAAGGCAATAACATGGCCTTGAAGACTAAGAATGATGATAACGATGAATCGTCTGAAGATAAGGATACCAAGTTAAAATCTTATATCACCAGAAAATTCAAAAAGTTTATAAAAAATGCTAATGTCAAAGTAAGTGATAAGGATCGCAAATAGTCTACATTCTCTCAATTCATGTCCCAAGACAAAGGCACAAAAGAATTCAAGGATGCTAGTCAAGGAAACAGTGTTCCTATTAGACCAAAGTGCCATGGGTGTCAAGGATTTGGACATATGAAGCAAGAGTTTCCCACATATCTCAAATCCATTGGTAAAAGCAAAGCAAAGCCCTAGCTACCACCTTGAGTGATACGGAACCATAAGCAGATTCTGATGAAAGTGACCAGGGTGGGATAGTAAGTGCTCTCACAGCTACTGTTGAGTCTTTTGAGGAAGTAGTATACCTAATTGACGAGGAAGAAGAACTAATAGAATCAAAGTTTGAGAAGATAGATGATTAGGATGATATCCACACTACCTACACTAAGTTGTACAAAGTCTTTGAGAAGCATGAGAAGCTCTATCGATTGGCTACGAGAAAGCTCAGTTAAGTGGAGTTGGAATGTGAGGAACTCTTCACCAAGGTTGATGAAGCTAATCAGATCATTGGAGTACTGAAATTTGAGAACAACCTTTTTCTAATGCTTTGAATAGAGTTATTTTTGTTCCACCTGCTAATAATGATAACTCTAAGGTAACTGATCCTAAAACTGAAAATGTGAGTAAGGATAAAAGTGATAAGAGAAAATTCATTCTAGGAGCACCCCCTAAGGTTGGTAAGAAAGAGACTAAGTAGAATAATCATTGCTCTAGCAACAAGTAGTCTCTGCCAAAGAAACCCCACTTCTGTCATTACTATGGAGTATCTGGGCACACTCGTCCAAACTGCTATAAGTGGTTAGCCACTCACCAAAGAAATAGTGTGTCATCTCTAGGAACCAAAATCAACTCCAACTTTCTTTAGCCCCTCTTGGAGAAATTCTTAAGGCGATCATGCTTCTCTCGAACTTCAATGGTTTCAACTCTCCTCCTTATCCATCTGAACAACAGTTCATGCAAAAGAAAGGATCTCTATCCAAGTCTCCCATCTAGTGGAAAAAAGATTCTAAGTGAATTCTTCTGTTTTCTGATCCCTTGCATGGTTCATGTTGTGGTTTGAGTCAATCTAGTTTTGATGTTTTGTTTGTTTGTTTGTTTGTTTGTTTTTGCTTTGTTTTAAGTTTTTTTTTTTAAAATAAATAAAAATTAGAAAAATACAAAAACAGTGTGTGTGTGTGTGTGTGTGTGTGTGTGTGTGTGTGTGTGTGTGTGTGTGTGTGTGTGTGTGTGTGTTGGTACTTGTGTACCTTGGATGGCTTTTGAAACAAAATTTCTCAACTTTGTATTTTTTGTAGCTTAGATGAGCATCTTCATGTACAACTATGCAATGTGAGTTTTGTGGCTCTTTTATGTGATTTGTATGATTTGGTTGATCTCTTATCTTTCATATTTTAAATTAATCTTTTTCACGAGAATGACTAGAAAATCCTAAGAGAAATGCATAAATAACCATCTCACCACTAAAACTTGTCAATAATAAAACATCTCTGTACAATTCATAAAAGTCGTGCTCGATAAGGCATAGCACTTGCACAGCAAAATAAGGATGTTCAAGCTTACATAATTGGTACTTTCTTATCTCCCTTATATGCCCATGCATGATATGCTTTAAAGAAAAATTTGCAAAGAACTTGAAAAGCTAAAAGAATTAAAATGCTTTTAATATGGTTGCAAGCATGTTTCTAGGAGACGTGGGAGTTATATGATGTACCTCGAAGGTGATGGTTCCCATCAAACAGTTATGATTGTGTGTGAATGTATTTGATCCTCCTATACCATTACTTTTCATATGAAGATTTACTTGTGCTCTCTTGCAAAAGTTTTACACACAACACGCATACTTTTTGCTACTTTTAATACTATTGTATAGATACAATGTGATTTGGCCATCACAAGGATTACATATGGTAGTATATGCTCTCTAAACTGTCTAAACATGTTTTGCAATAAAATTGGTTAGACTTGTTTAGTGTGTTTTGTTCTAGGAATGCTTTGCATCTAGAGGCGAGGTTGTGTTTTTATGCTTAACATGCTCTTTGATTGCTTGTTTTGGTGTGTATCTTGTTTGTATCCATCGTATGCTACTTCTTTTCCTTGAAATCCTTTTTTCAGACATCTCAATAGTAACTTGACAGCTCCTCGATAGCTACTCAATACCTCTCGATACGTGCCTCTTCTATCGAGATTTCAGGGTTTGTTCTTGATACCTATCAACAGAGAGCGCGATCCATTGAGCCAAATTCTTTGGCGTCTCTATCTGCTCAATAGATGCTTGATACCTCCTTCTATCTATCAAGATTTTTGCTGTTGATACCTCCTCGATACCTCTTAATCTATTGAGATTTTGTTCTCAATAGAAGTTAAATACCTTCTCGATTTATCGAGCTACGTTTTCAATATATATATATATATATATCAGGTCCAACCCAGTTTTAAGCATTTTAAAATATTTTGATCTCTCTCACCTCTCTCTCGTCCCAAACCCTTTCTTTTCACCAAAATCCTTCCTCCCTTTAAGATTTTCAACCTAATCTAAGTCTCAATCCCTTGGTAAGTGTTCTAAATCTCTCTTTTTCTCCTTTCTTCATGCATTTTGTGACCTAGGTTTTGGTTTTTGGGAAAATTTTGGGGTTTTTGTGTTTTTATCAAAATTTTTGGGTTGGGTTTTGTTAAAATGATCTCACATGCTCATGCATTGCAGTCTATGTTCATTATAACAATGTTTCATGCATTCTACGATTATGTGACTGATTATATCTTGTGAGTGTTGTTAGGTTGGATTGGGTTTCTCCCCATGATGCAATTTCTTTAACACGTAACATGTTCATGCATTATTATACATTACACGTAGCTTTCCTTTTTCTTTCCTATGCCTTATGCTCTATTGTGTACTCTGTCTTCTTTCTCTCTCTCTCGTTAAGTCTCCTTGTCATGGAACCTGATTCATCGTGGTTCCTCTTCTTCTTCTTCTACTCCTTCTAATTATGTTCAGTTTTGTGATGAGAAGGCACGAGATGACTTCTTTGAGAACTTTTTGATTGGGTGATTCATTTGGAACGCTAGGTCATTTTTTTTTTTTTACTTTCTAGACACTCCTCTGCCCAGTGAGTTTAGCTCTTGGGGATGGGCTTCTCTATGTGAGAAACCCTTGTGGTGTCCCGACATGTTCTTCTAAGAGTGTTACTCCAACATGCATGCCATTGATACCTCTGTACCTAGGTTTACTACGGTATATCAAGGTACACGTATCGTAGTTACCCTAAAGCTCATTTCCGAGGTACTATGTGTCCCTAGGGTGGATTGTCAAGATTACCCTAGTCATCGTCATCTCTCTTCCATCTCTAGAGATAAGTTGGCCTCACTCTTCTATGAGAAGGCCATGTTGTGGGGAGGTAACCTAAATTTCTCCATAATTGAGTTTGCTAATGGTCCACGAAACCTTAGTATGGTGATGATCTTTGTACTCACTCCACAGTCAGATTATAACACTATCACCCAGCCTCATGCTCGTTTCCTTCTTTCTCTCATGGAAGGTCTTTCTATAGACTTTCCATCACATATGATAGTATCTATTGCTATCAAGACACTGCTACACATGATAAGCTCATCTTTCCTTCAGCTATCACGCACATCCTTACACACCTACACGTCACCATTCTTTATTCTCCTTTCTTCCATGTCTGGGGTGTTATTAGCAAGGAGTCTATTCCGAAGAGTGTAGCACAGATTGCTGCGAAGCGGCCTCGTGTGGAGACGATGGATGTAGCCCCTGTAACCCCTACCTTTCAACCCTCTTCCTCATCTACTCCTTCCTCCTCTAGGGCATATTTCTCCCTTGCTGACATCATGGAGCAGCTTCAGCATATGTGTGCTGATTTTGGTAGTCGTTGAACCATCTGTCTGATGAGATGTGTCAGATGAACACCAGAATCGGTCACATCACTCGTCGCTAGTCTCGCCTTGGTGGTTTTGCACCTTTACCTTCATGCGAGTCTACTGAGGAGTCCTCTTCTAGTGGAGATGATGATGATGATGCTAATGGTTCTGGCTCTTCCAGTGATGATGAGATGACAACCTCTCAGTGATGCACCCTTTGTCACTCGTGACAAAAAGGGGGAGTAGTTTTGTATATGAGAGTAGTCTTTTTGTTAGGGGGAGAGCTAGCATAGGATATACTAGATAGGGGGAGAGTGTTTTGTGGGATGTAGTGAGGTTTTGGTGTATCTTTTCTCACTTCGTGTACCATGGTCTTGTGACCACTTTTTACATACATTGTATTCTTTTTTATAAATGATGATGTATGTTCTTTTCTTCACCTTTGTCTCACATGTGTTGTTTCTTTTCTCTCTTTATACACATGTTTCTTCTTTTATACAACTTGTCTATGTTTCACACTTGATACCTTGATGAATCTTATTTAAGTGTTTCAGTTAAGAAAGGTTGCAAATCTACCATGCCATGATCTCTCTTTTTGCAAAGTTTTTCAACAGTTAGTGGTAGAGTTAGACTTATGTACTTTAGTAAATTATGGGATAGCTATGTTAGACTTCTATCATAATTGTTGCTCGTGGTTTTGTCATGGATTGCCAAAGGGGAAGATTGTTAAGGTCACACTTTATTGTAATTGACTAATCCTTTGACAAAATGTACTTTACTTGTAATTGGATAGATCTATAATGTCACAACCCAAATCCATGGAACATGAATTTAGATGTATGACTAACTTGCTGATCTTACATAACTCAATAAACATAATCAATCCAAAATAAATTAAAACTACAAATAAACAATACTCTTAATAAACCTCTTACAATATCTAAAGTCCACAATTTAGAAATAATTTCCAAATACTGTAAAATCTTAAGTGAAATAAAAATAACTAAAAATCCTTAAAAGCTTCAAGCATTATTGACGTCACCTAAAAACTCTCACGCTCTACCTTGCACCTTATGAAGAGATCCAAAGTATTTGTTTCCCAATTAAACTTTAATATGAAAATTGTAATTGATGGGGGTGAGCCACATATCTATTAAGCAATTATACACAATACACAACAGAATAAAGTCAAGCAGAGCACTAGTATTTTAATTTCACAAACTCTCTCAATAATATCAAATATAGTTTTTTCCAAAGCATATAATGAACCACTAAACACATATGTGATCAAATCTTAAAAACATTCGAAAACACATATAAATAATTGATCAAATCGTAGTGTCACATATGCACATATCACATATTCTCACATACAATCTTGTAAGCGGATACCAATGTCTAACCACTGCTGGTGAGGGATCAACACTTATTCTTACATATAACCCTATGAGCGGGTTTACACATATATCTGATCAATTCTAAAAACACTTTTTTTAAGTCGCATATCACAAAAGAAAATTTTATACAAAATAGAATAATTTACTCGATATTAACAATTATTCCAAATACAAAGGCATATTGAAGATCATAATATTGAATTGAACATAAATCAAAGGATGCTTGACTCTAATAGGGAATGAATAAGAACTGAGAAGTTTATATAAATATCTTACAATTCTTGAGTAAGTCTGAAAGCTCAATTAGCTAAAAGAAACGTTTTAAATACCATTTGGAAAAATAGGAATATGATTTTGAAATCACTTGGTTTTAAACAAATTTAATGAACAAGAACCTTTTTGAAAAACTTACTTTAAAACTTAATTATTTTCAGAAAGTAGTTTAGTTTAGAAATCAACTTTTAAATGAGATTTGGACATTCAAAACGTTATTTACAATTTGAAGTTTCTCTTTGATGGTGTACCAAAAGAATACCAACTGTGCTTCGTCCAAGGGAGTCGTCCAGGATCTCCAGTCAACTAAATAACCAGAAAATCTCTGGTTCGTCCAGTATGATCGTCCGTGACTTTTAGCCAATTGAATGAACCCTGGGCGTTCAGCACGGAAGGGTCGTCCATATGCAGAGCTCATGGACGATCAGTCAACATCAATTTGTATGCAAAGAGTCGTCCATGGGCAAGTCACATGGACGACCATGCAACACTTAGCAAAATCTGGAGCAGTTAATCAACCCATGTTCATCGCCAGAGATTTCTCCTAAGTGTGTAACTTCCATCAACGGTTACTACTTCTATAGCCGTTGGGGAAGTTACCCCTATAGTTCCGGATTTCCGCAAGTCTTGGGGAAGTTATTAAAACAAGTAACTGCCCCAAGCTTCCCTATATAAGGACCGGTCTGAATTAGACAAAGGTATGAAATTTCTGAGATTTTACTCCCAAAAAGTTGGAACTTCATTTCCTTGTTGAGAAGACTAACTTTATCATCGGAGAGTAAGTGACCGGTCCACCCCGGTCACTTCCTTCAGTATTTCTTCTTTTCAGGCCTTCGCTACCACCTTCGCTACCGCCGTAGCCGACCGAAGCCGAAGTGTTCAACCAACTGATTTCACACATCATCAGTTGGCGTCGTCTGTGGGGAATCGTAAGTTGTTTTACGACTTGATTTTCTGCAACAAAAGTTTGAATGGTTCGGACTAGGTCGAGGGCTACAAGCCCAGGCCATCAGGGAAGCAGAGACGCTTCAAGTAACCCCCTTCGCGATCGCCAATCAGCGCCTGTCATGCCGTCGCCTTCCATCCAACACATGCAATCCATGGCGGCCGCAATGGCGGAGTTAACTCGCCAGAATCAAGAATTGACTAGGGAGATGGAGAGGTAACGCCGTGAAGGACATGCTGAGAGACAATCCCAAAGTCAGGAAGACAGAGGAAGAAATGCTGAGCCCGAGGCTCAGTCAAGAGGCACCACTTCGCGAAGGGTGCCACATTTGGAGAAAGAAATGGACCAGATGAGGAAGGTCATGGACGAGATGAAGGAAAACATGAGAAGGGCAAATCCCGTCGAGGATTTGGTTCACCGAACAGATTCCCCTTTCACGGCTTCCATCAATGGGCATCCCTTGCCTCCGAAGTTCAAAATGCCTTCCCTGGATTCGTATGATGGAGCACGTGATCCTTTTGATCATATCGCTACTTTCAAAACAACAATGCATCTCCAAGGAGTACCAGATGAGATTATGTGCAGAGCCTTCCCTACCACCCTCAAGGGACCAACGCGAGTGTGGTTCAGCAAAATACCTCCGAATTCCGTAAGTTCTTTCGAAGAGTTAAGCAAATTATTTGTCAATAATTTCATTGGAGGACAGAGACACAAACGTTCTTCGTCCAGTTTGCTGACCATAGAACAAGGGGAGAATGAAAGCCTACGTTCTTTCATCACACGCTTCAACAGGGAAGCCTTGACAGTAGACGAGGTAGACGACAAACTACTATTGGCTGCCTTCCACAATGGGGTTAACTCGGACTTATTCATTCACAAGTTGTATGAGAAAGAGCCCCAATCCATGGCTGAGCTCGTCCATTCAGCCCAAAACTTTATGAACGCAGAAGACGCCATCATAGCTAAGAAGAGGAAGAGAGCTGAAAAAATGGAAGTCAACCCCCCGCGTCATTCTGATCAAGGTCCTCGTCCAAAGAAGGGACGAACGGAAGACAAGAAAGACCGAGACAGAGATAGCAGGAAGGCAGGCCCCTCAGCAAGAAATCAGAATTACACACCCTTGAATGCCCCACTCGATCAAGTGCTCATGCAAATCAAGGATGATCCTTCCTTGAAGTGGCCAGAGAAGATGAAGGGAGATCCTAACAAGCGCAATAAAAATAAATATTGTCGCTTCCATAGGGATCATGGGCACGACACGGACGAGTGTTACGACTTGAAGCAGCAGATTGAGAATCTCATAAGACAAGGAAAATTGAGGCATTTCGTTGGAAGGGATCATAAAGATGAAAAGTTGAAAGCAAAGATGGAAGAGTCGTCACGACCCCCACTTGGAGAAATAAGGGTTATCATTGGTGGGACAGCGACAGGACAATCTTCCAAAGCCAAGAAGACGTATCTCAAAGCAGTGCAAAATGTCCAACTCTCTGGACGATCCCCAAGGACGAGGGGGACGGACGAGCCAACCATTTCTTTCACGGACGAGGAAGCTGAGAGGATCCATCATCCACACGACGATGCAATCGTCATTACCCTACTCATTGCAGATTACAGAACCAAGAGGGTGTTGGTGGACAATGGAAGCTCAGCAGATATATTGTATTATCCTGCCTTCCAGCAGATGAGGCTTGGACGAGAGCAGCTTCGTCCAGTTTGTTCGCCATTGATCGGATTCGGAGGAATGAAAGTGTAGCCTGTTGGTACCATTACCCTGCCTGTAGTGGTAGGGTCATACCCACAGCAGATAACTAAGGAAGTAAATTTCCTCGTGGTGGATTGTTCATCCTCATACAATGCCATCATTGGAAGACCAACATTGAATAGCTGGAAGGCGGTAACATCCACCTACCATTTATCAGTTAAATTCCCTACGGAGTGTGGGATTGGGCAAGCACAAGGAGATCAATTGGCAGCCAGAGAGTGTTATCTAGCCATGTTGGCTATGGACGAGCAGATGCAGACTATGAATATAGAAGAGAAAAGAGTTGTTGCGGAACCTACCGAAGTATTAGAGAATGTTTTGTTGCAAGAAGATGATCCTGAGAAATTCACTAGAATTGGAACAAGTATGAAGGAAAAGGCGAAAGAAGACCTCGTTCAGTTTCTAAAAAAGAATGCCGATGTTTTTGCATGGAGTCATGACGACATGCCTGGCATTGATCCAAGCGTAATCACTCATCGACTGAATGTGTCCCCCTCTTCTAAGCCTATTCGTCAAAAGAAGAGGGTGTTCGCCCCTGAGCGAGAGAAGGCTATCAAGGAAGAGGTTCAGAAACTAACCACAGCACAGTTTATCCGGGAAGTCTATTACCCGGATTGGTTGGCAAATGTAGTAATGGTAAAGAAGGCAAATGGCAAGTGGAGGATGTGCGTCGACTTCACTGACTTAAACAAAGCTTGCCCTAAGGATAGTTATCCTTTGCCTCGAATTGACCAACTGGTTGATTCTACGGCTGGCCATCAACTGTTGAGCTTCATGGACGCCTTCTCTGGATACAATCAGATAAAGATGGACGAGGCAGATCAGGAAAAGACATCTTTTATTACAAGTCAAGGTTTGTTTTGCTACAAGGTGATGCCCTTCGGTCTGAAGAATGCAGGGGCAACTTACCAAAGGTTGGTGAATCATATGTTTCGTCCACAGATAGGACGGAATGTAGAGGTATATGTGGATGACATGCTTGTGAAAAGCTTAGATGAGGGAAGCCACTTAGATGATCTTCAAGAAACTTTTGAAACACTTAGGCGGTACAAGATGAAGCTAAACCCAAGTAAATGCGCATTCGGAGTATCGTCAGGAAAGTTCCTTGGATTCATGGTTTCAGAGAGAGGAATTGAAGCAAATCCAGACAAGATTCAAGCCATACTGAACATGGAACCACCGAAGAACATCAAGGAAGTCCAGTCCCTAGCTGGACGAGTTGCAGCTCTGAACAGGTTTGTCTCAAAAGCCACTGATAAGTGTTTGCCCTTTTTTAAGATTCTCAGGAAGGCGTTTGAGTGGACGGATGAGTGCCAAAGGGCCTTCCAGGACCTAAAGCACTATCTCACTACGGCTCCATTGCTAAGTCCGTCCGTGCTAGGAGAAGAGTTATATCTGTACTTAGCAGTGTCCCCACATGCCGTGAGCTCAGCGTTGATCCGGGAGGAAGAAAAGGTGCAGAAGCCTGTGTATTATACCAGCCGGGCATTGAGAGGAGCGGAAGGAAGGTACCCATTGATAGAGAAGTTAGCCTTTGCGCTAATAACAGCTTCCAGGAAGTTAAGACACTACTTCCAAGGTCACGTCGTCATAGTCATGACTGATCATCCACTCAAGAAGGCAATGAACAAACTTGAAGCTGCAGGACGATTGATCCAATGGGCAGTTGAGCTCAGTGAATTTGATATTCGGTACCAACCGAGGAATGCAATAAAAGCACAAGCCCTGGCAGATTTCATTGCAGAATTTACTCCAAGTTATGAGGATTTGGATGAGAAAGAAGGCAGTAAAAAATGGGTCGTCCATGTAGATGGATCATCTACACTGCATACAGGAGGTATAGGAGTTGTTTTGCAGTCACCAGAAGGAGATAAATTGAAGTACAAAGCTCGCCTGCAGTATCAGACAACTAACAATGAAGTGGAGTATGAAGCTCTTCTTAAAGGGTTAGAGTTGGCCAGATCTGTAGAAGTAAGCTCAGTACTCGTCCTGGGAGACTCACAGTTGGTCATAGGCCAAATAAACGGAACATGTGAAGCCAAGGAAGGTATAATGAAGAAATATTTGAGGAAGGTGTTACGCCTTGTGAAGAAATTCAGGGAAGCTAATTTCGTTCAAATCCCGAGGGAAGAGAACACGGAAGCAGACACTCTAGCGAAGGAAGCCTCCGCCAGTGAAGCCATGAACGAGTTAGATGAAATACGATACATGCCCAGCATAGACCTTCCAGAAATGTTGCAGATAGAAGGAGAAGAGAATTGGATGACTCCGATAGTCTCATACCTGAAGGACGGAAGGCTTCCAGAAGGGAAGGACGAAGCCAGGAAGCTCAGAGTCAAATCGGCCAGATACATCCTTATGGACGACGTGTTATACAAAAGAGGTTTCTCACAACCATACCTGAGGTGTTTAGCTCCAGACGAAGCGAATTACATGCTGAGAGAAGTTCATGAAGGAGCATGTGGAAACCACTCAGGAGCTAGATCACTTGTCCACAAGGTCATTCGTGCAGGGTACTACTGGCCGACCGTCCAAGCTGATGCTAAGGCATATGTTAAGGTATGTGACCAATGTCAACGTTTCAGTAACATTCCTAGACAGCCTTCAGAATACCTCACCCCAATGATGGCCCCTTGGCCTTTTGCACAGTGGGGTTTGGATATTTTAGGCCCCTTTCCAACTGGAACCAGACAGATGAAGTTCTTGGTAGTTGGCATAGACTATTTCACTAAATGGGTGGAAGCTGAACCCTTAGTGAAAATTACACAACAAAATGTCAAAAACTTCGTCTGGAAGGACATTATATGCAGATTTGGGGTACCAAGAGTACTAGTATCAGACAACGGACGACAGTTTGACAACACCCCCTTCAGAGAATTTTGTAATCAGCTTGGAATCAAGAATCACTATTCCTCGCCCTCCCACCCACAAGCTAACGGACAAGCAGAAGTAGCAAACCGATCCTTGTTGAAAATCATCAAGACTCGGCTTGAAGGGGCAAAGGGAGTGTGGCCAGATGAGTTACCAGGTGTTTTGTGGGCTTACAGAACAACAGCAATGAATCCCACAGGAGAGACTCCTTTCAAACTGGCTTATGGGAGTGAAGCGGTCATACCAGCAGAGGTACATATGGCCAGCCATAGGGTGATGAAGTACCAAGATGAGGAAAACAACGAGCAGCTTCGTCTTAACCTTGACCTTATAGACGAGGTAAGGATGGACGCGGAGCAAAGATCTGCAAGGTACAAAAATCTCATGGCAAGGCAACACGATGCCATGGTGAAACCCAGGCGCTTCAGCATTGGAGATCTCGTCCTTAAAAGGGTCTCTTTGGCAACCAAAAACCCAGCCCATGGGAAGCTGGGACCAAACTGGGAAGGACCTTACCGAGTTATCAACTCCAAGAGACAAAGATCCTACTATTTGGAAGCCCTGGATGGACGAAAGTTAGAGCACCCATGGAATGTTGAACATCTAAGGAGATACTATCAATGAAGGGTGGTCATGGACGAGCCCTGACATGGACGAGAACCTTAGACGTTTGAAGTAATGCTTAATATTATTATTTTCCAGTATTTGCTTATTACTATTGTGTTTTAAGTGTGTATGCTATGCTACTCATGGACGAAGTTATGTTGTATTATGTATTTTTAAGCACAAGCTCTTAAGCATGTGTCATGATTGTGGACGAATGATTACATAGTATGGATTTCTAAATATACATATGATGTGTTTTAAATATGTATGGGAATCCTTCATTTTCTATGATTCAAAATGATCCACGGAAGGCGAAAAAGCCAAGGACGAGTAAAATCCTTGGACGCAAGGAAGTATCGTCCAAAAGCTTTCCTTTAAATAAGGATAAAGCAAGAAAAATAAAAGTTAAGGACGAGTAAAATCCTTGGACGCAAGGAAGTATCGTCCAAAAGCTTTCCTTTAAATAAGGATAAAGCAAGAAAAATAAAAGCCAAGGACGAATAAAATCCTTGGACGCAAGGAAGTATCGTCCAAAAGCTTTCCTTTAAATAAGGATAAAGCAAGGAAAATGAACAAGGTATGTCCGTCTAAGCTCAAGACGGGACAATCTTGAATTATAATCGTCCACGCCTTGGACGAACAATGTGTATGTAAAAACACCTCAGCCCCAATAACAAATTTAACCAACTCAACAATCCAGCCCATGGACGAGCATTTGTTGGGGAATTTTTATTAAAGACGAGCGAACAGTCGTCCAAAATTTGTTCAAATGAATCTTGATAAAGGACGACATTCATGGACGAACATTACAAAAGGTGTTATTGCATAAAGGAGCTCATCCGTATGTTAAAGACGAGGAAAAAGCCTTAGCAAAAGGGGAAATCCCATAACCATAAAAATGGTATGGACGATATGAAGGAAGCTTGTTCACAAAATATTCAAACACAATGAATAGTGAAAAGGAAAGGCATTCATACATTCATAAAATTTAAAGGGTAGACGACCATCGTCCAAAAACCCTTGAGTATATTGCTTGTTCATAAAACTCGTCCATAAACTTGGACGAGGAAATTGTACTCAAATAAATTTAAATAAAAAAGAAAGAAGTAAAAGCCCAAAACATTAGGGCACTCAAGCAAAAATATAAACTTTTTGAAAAGGTGAAGTCATTTTTTCGGATCGTCTTGAGTTACTTCATTGGAGTCGTCCACCACATTGACGTCCTCCGAACTCGTTGCTAGCACAGAACTTTCTGTAGCGAGAGGAAGCTTGAAGGAATCAAAGTTTAACTCAGGGAAGGCCTCCTTGGCGTCAGCACGGAAGTCTTCATAGCCAGCAGCATAGTGGCTGTCTAGACGATTCTTATATTCGTCAGACTTCTTGAAAGCTGCTATGGCCTCTTCACGAGCTTTTTCCAAGGACGAGGCAAATTCTGAAGCTTGTCCTTCTAAATATGCAATGCGTGTATCCTTTTCAACAGCATCTGCCTTGAGCTCTTCCACCTCGTTCTTCAGCTTCGTCTCACTTGCCAGCAAACGGTTGAAGTCGTCCTTCAGCCTGATCACCTCCCCCTTCTTCAATAAGACTTCCTTGTTCAGCTCTTCCGTCTTCCCCTTCGCCGTCTTGGCCTCCTCAGCAAGTTCCTTGGCCTGGCACGTCGCTGTGTAAAACTTTGACATAGCCTGTGCATGGACGAAAGAAAATTAGAAAATTCTACTCTTTAAGGATTAAGTCAAAACACTCAAAGACGAATGGAACTCATACCTTGAAGAGATCATGGATACCAGAACGTTCAAACTCCTTCACTGACATGTTATAACATTCGTTAACTTCATTGTCACTGACGATACCTTTGAACGTCCTCCATGCATATCCCTCGTCCAGCACCAGGTTCGAAGGACGATCAGATGCTTCAGACGAATGAGGCTTGCGAGGAGTCTTGGCAAGAGAAGGAGTGGGATCAGTTGAAACAGGAGGGATTATCTGGACGGGCTCCACATTGACAGGAGGGTCGTCCAAATTCACCGTCGGTGGTACGAATTTGGGAACTTTGGGAAGAGATGAAGTGTGAGTGGTTTTAGGCTTTTTTGGGCCTCGACGACTCGGAAGGTCTTCCAAGTCCACAGCACTAGAAATTTTCTTTGATTTTCTCTTCGCTGTCTGGACGGAAGGCTTCTGGACGACAGGTGAAGCGGTCACATCCTCGTCCCCACTAGCTATTGTTTTTTCTTTGTTTTCTCTCATTGTAAGTATTCCTATGACGAAAGAAATCAGTTAGAAAAAAGAGGAGAAAAGAAAACAAAAAAGGAAATGATATGATGCTGGACGACACTCACTCTTGCGAGTTGTTTCCTCGTGACTTAAATTTTCAGCAGAAGGTTCTGGACCAAGTCCCCAGGTAGCCAAACTGCTGAAGGTCACTAGTTCGTGAAAAGACCTTCTAGGGAAGGCACGAACTTTTTCTATTTGGTCCAAGTAAAACTTGTCCAAGCGTGGACGAGTAACAGCTGCACCAATAAAAGAAAGGTGTTTAGACGACTGAAAGATAGAAAAAGTGCAAGGAATAAAAGAAATGACATAGAAAGAAAACATACCCTCAGGACGAAGGCGACCTATGGGGTTGGTAAAAGGAGGGAAGGGGGCATTACTAACTTCAGTTGGGTCCCCAGCCCAATCTCCAGAAATAATAAAAAATTCTTGTTTCCAGAGCCTGTCAGACGAGCTACGGCCCGTTATTAAACTATAGTGAGAGCCTCTGGACGAGAACTGGTAAAAACCAGCAGACTTCTTTATCTCTGAGGGCTTATAACAGTAAAGGAACTCGTCCACCGTTAAAGGACGGTTCCCTTCTAATGCCTCACGCCATAACACTTGCATGGCAACTATCGTCCTCCAACCATTGGGGTTAAGTTGGTTAGGACCAATACCTAACCTATGAAGAAGACCTCTACAGAATGTATTTAGGGGAAACCTAAGGCCAGCTAAGAGGTAAGACGAGTATACTCCCAAGCCAGAGGAAGGTGAACAACACCATTCCCCTTCCATGGGTAGACGAGGATTGAATTCCTTAGGAATTTGATATCTATCTACAAGAGTTTTAAGTTTGGGGGCATCTAAGGTGGACGCTACTTCAGGAGCGCAGCTATATATTACATCTTCCTCCTCCTCGTCTTGAGGAGGGCTAGGTGACCTTCTGGACGAGCTAGCCCCAGCCCCAGAAGCCATCCTACGCTGCATCTCCTGGAATTCCTCTAAGGACATACCAGGGACCCCAGACGAATAATACTCGTCCGAAGAATTATCACTACTACTGGTATTTCCCTCACCACTCTCATAACTATCCCCACTTCCAGAGGAGACGTCCTGATACTCGTCTATCTCCCTATCTACGCTATCGCTAGACCTAGACATGATTGTTAAGATGAAAACCTAAGGAAGAGGGAAGGAGAATACCTGACGAAACTAGATGACGAGGCCTAGACGAGAATCTTGGACGAGATGGCAGAAGAGAGATTATGAGAAAGGTAAAGGGCAAGAATGAGAATGTACCTATTTATAGGGCCCACAGGTAGGGTCACAACAGGACACAAGCGAATCAAAAAATGACGCGTGGTACTCTCGTGAAGAAATGGAATCGACGAAATAGACAACCGATACGATTCTGACGCGTGGCACGATCTGGGACGACATGATGATGACACGTGTCAGAAGTAAAAAAAAAAAAAAAAAAAAAAAAAAAAATCTCTACAGTGCTATAGACGACCCCTAGACAAGGGGGCAACTGATGGTGTACCAAAAGAATACCAACTGTGCTTCGTCCAAGGGAGTCGTCCAGGATCTCCAGTCAACTAAATAACCAGAAAATCTCTGGTTCGTCCAGTATGATCGTCCGTGACTTTTAGCCAATTGAATGAACCCTGGGCGTTCAGCACGGAAGGGTCGTCCATATGCAGAGCTCATGGACGATCAGTCAACATCAATTTGTATGCAAAGAGTCGTCCATGGGCAAGTCACATGGACGACCATGCAACACTTAGCAAAATCTGGAGCAGTTAATCAACCCATGTTCATCGCCAGAGATTTCTCCTAAGTGTGTAACTTCCATCAACGGTTACTACTTCTATAGCCGTTGGGGAAGTTACCCCTATAGTTCCGGATTTCCGCAAGTCTTGGGGAAGTTATTAAAACAAGTAACTGCCCCAAGCTTCCCTATATAAGGACCGGTCTGAATTAGACAAAGGTATGAAATTTCTGAGATTTTACTCCCAAAAAGTTGGAACTTCATTTCCTTGTTGAGAAGACTAACTTTATCATCGGAGAGTAAGTGACCGGTCCACCCCGGTCACTTCCTTCAGTATTTCTTCTTTTCAGGCCTTCGCTACCGCCTTCACTACCACCTTCGCTACCGCCGTAGCCGACCGAAGCCGAAGTGTTCAACCAACTGATTTCACACATCATCACTCTTTAAAACATTATTTAAAAGTCAAAGTTTCTATTTTAATGATGTAAAAATACTTTTGATAAACTTTAGAAAATGCATGCTTCAAAACATAACTTTTGAAATTTTTTGACTTCTAGGAACCTAATGAACAAAATTGTGCATATTATGCATAATTACTTACAGCACTTGAATTTCTCTGAAGTCCAACTGAAACACCCTCCAAATAGTCTCAAAACACTTTTAAATAGGACCTATAATCAACCATGTAAATTACTCGTCTATAAAATATAAAACTTATCGAATTATACAAAATGACTCACTAGGATTATTATTATTATTATTTTTTTTTTGAGGATCAACTCACTAGGATTATACTTTGCTTAATTAATAACACTTTTAACACTAAAATAAAGTCTCTCTAACCAATAATGTTTCCTTGCATTGGGTCAATTCTCGTATTACCATTTGAGAGGTAGTAGCCGAAATATTGTAGACCTTTGATTTAACATTCCCATTGAAAGCGTAAGGATATAGGCCACCTTTAAAATAAAAGTTATAATCGTGAAGTATGTAGGCAACTTAATGAAATCATGTACTGACTATCAAAGATTTAATCATATATATATATATATATATCTATATAATAATTAATAGCCGAAACGTTTGACCTTTTGTTGACTACATTTCATTGCGCCACATGGCTACGTAAATTTATGCCACATAACTACATTTAAAAACGAAACAATGGTGTCTTTTCGTTTTGCAGAATAAGACACTGAACAATTGTGTCTTTTGGAATTTTAAATAACCAACCACGACAAAAAGAAACATGACATTACAGTGTATCATACAGTAGCTTTCCCTCGGTACATATAAATATAACCAGACTGCAAAAAAACTGCAATTTGCAAGCAGTTTTTCTTTTCCAACCGCACACTCTCTCTTTGAAAAAAATTGTTGACAATCTCAACGCCAATACAACAAGCGATCAACATGTTCAAGAAAATCACTAGCGCTTCCGAGTCATTACCCTTTAGTAAACTGGAGGTGCATTTTCGTGGTCTACCATTTTCGTCCTTATTTATCGCTTCATTCTGATCTGCCTCTGTTTTTCCTACTATTTCTTTTATATTTTGGCTACTGATTATGTTGTTTTTCAAGGAGTACTCTTGAATCGTTGTTGAAGAAAATGGAACAATTATCGTCGGTAGCGATGATGGTACACCACATTATTTATATTTTTTAACCTCAAAATTGTCCAACACTAACAGAAGTTGACTTCTCTTTAAAAAAACTATATTGTTTCACTTGATACAAGTACCATACAATTGTAAAACAAAGACACAGAAAACATAGAAGAAAAAAAAAAAAAAAAAAAAGAAAGGCCAAAATAATAAAATCTTAATTTCATGATCTGATGCGTTTCTCTACTTCTCAACTTTACAGGTCCAAACTCTACCAAACCCAATAGTTTCCCATTTTTCAACTTTTAGAGCATTTGACAGAAGAAGAGGAAGAAGAAGATGAGAATGAAAGCAGTGGATGATCTTATTGTGGGGAAAATAAACATAAATAAAATGAAAAATTGAAAACATAGGAGAGAGTTACAGAGGTATGAGAGAAAACAAGAATTAAAAAAAAAAAAAAAAAAAAAAAAAAAAAAAAAAAAAAAAAAAGGAGACGAGGGAATGTCACAGAAAAGATAAGAATGAAGAAAATTAAGAAAGGGAAAGAATTAAAAAGATAAAGAAAAAGTGGCGTTGTAGAAGAGGAGATGATAGTCACGTGAGGGAGTTGAATTTTGCCACTTTAGCAACTTTTAAGCAGAAAGGCAACTTCTTGGAAGGTACACGGAACGAAATTGGTAAATAACAATAAAATCCTAAGTATATAGTTAGTAGGTAAGGTTTACAAACTATATTTTTTTCTAGCATTTCGATTTTCTTAGACTCGATTTAAGGTCTATAAATCGAATTTTTTGGTCTCAATTTTCATGAGTTGTTCCCATCTGATGTGTCATTTTTTCCATGGGGCCTACGTGGAAATCGAGTCTCTAAGACTCGATTTATAACCCATTTATATACCCACCAACTCAGCAACAGCAAAAACACAGAAAACGCAAAAAGAAAGAAAGAAAGAGAGAGAGAGAGAGAGAGAGAGAGAGAAGAAGCAGAAGACCAGGCGGAGATGGGGCTGCGCGGCCTGATCTGATCTGGGTTTGATGCAGACCAGGCGGAGATGAGGCCGACCCGCGCAGCCCAGGCCAGGCCGCGCGGCCTGATTTGATCTGGGTCTGATGCAGACCAGGCCGCGCAGCGCCGCGTAGGCCGCGACGCGCAGGCCGCGACGCGCAGGCCAGGCTGCGTCGCACCGCGCAGGCCACGCCGCTCTGCGCCGCGCAGGCCTGATCTGATCTGGGTCTGATCAAATCAGATCAGATCTGATCAGATCTGATCTGATTTGGCCTGGGCTGCGCGCCCCTCGCCGCTCTGCTGCCTCCTATCTGATCTAGGATTGGGCTGGAGTGCAGTTCTTGGATTTTTTTTTTTTTTTGGTTTGTTGGTATTTTTGGGAATGGCTGAGAGATTTGAAAGTTAAATTTTTTTTTTCTTTTGCTTTGTAAATCGAGTATTAAAGGCTCGATTTCCGTAGTCACTACGTGGAAAAAATGACACATCAGATATGTACAACCCATGAAAATCGAGTCTCAAAAACTCGATTTATAGACCCTAAATCGAGTCTAAGAGACTCGAAATGCTAGAAAAAAATATAGTTTCAAAACCTTAACTACTAACTAGATAGTTACAAAAATAAAATTAGTTAACTATTTTCCCCAAGGTACACGTAAAATACCATACCATCCTTACTTTTATTATTTTTTACCCAAAAAAAAAAAAATACTAAATTTGTTTCATTTATTTATTTCATCTTTCACTTGGGCTTTGGTTTCCAACTATCTCCCAATAGCGTTATTAGAATATTTGTGTTATGTGACTCTATCAGTTAGATCTACACAGTTTCCTTTTAAATTGGTATGGGCATATAATATTAATATACTATAAAGAATATAGTAATACTTAGACGTGTATAATGTATAGATTTTTGTGCATTGCTGATTCAGTATCAATCACAAAATATATATTTTTTTAAATGATAATTTAAAGATTTATATATTCAGTTAGTTTTTTAGGCCTAAATTTATTATGTTCTTGATATCAATTAATTACTCTCTAAAAAAAAAAAAAAAAAAAAAAACTCCAATTAACTATGAATATATATTTAAAATATTAAGTCATTTTCTTATGTCCTTTTATTTTCTTTTAGTTATACAGTGTTATTCATTACCTAGTTATGATTACATTTTTTTTTTTAAATGATTCCAATGCCTGTTGTGGACAGATCTACCCATCTACCCATCTCCTCACAAGCATTCCATGCATCTATGCTACGTTGCTAACTATTTTTCTTTTTAAAGTCTTAATAGTAACCATTTAAACTCAAATATAATGTTTTTATTTTCCTTCCAAACCCATTCAGTAATGATGCACGGGTTAAACGACTAGTATATATATATATATATATCATCCTTTGTTAGACCCAAGGTCCTCAATTTCAACGGGTAACCAATATTAAATATAAAACTACCATAAACTTAGGAGTATTACAATCGAATCTTTTCATGAATAACGCAAGAATACATGGTGTGGCAAGCTTTGGATTTAATATATCTATCCAAATGCAAAATGTAAAAAGCGATCTACATGAATTGAGATTTAAAACCATGATGTTTGTTCTTGAATACAAACTGTAGGCATCTAACTTAATAGTGTAAAGGCAAAAATTCAAAACCGATACTCTAACTTTTAGCATTTTTTATTTTAGTCCTCTAACTTTCAGTTTTGTCATTTCAGTCCTCTAACTTTCAATTATTGTCAATTTGATATTCCGTTAACCATCTGTAAGTGTTTGCGTTAAATGAGCAAAACAGCGTTGTTTTGTTTGTTGTTTTTTTTTTTTTAATTTCGTAATTAAAAGAAATTAAGAAAACTGTTAAAAAATAAAAATAAAAAAACTCTACGATGTGTGTTGGGATTTCAAGTTTCAGCGTCAAAATGGAAGTTTCTGGCATGACTTTCCAGCAGGTTCCTTGTCTTTCCGACGCTGTGATTGAGACCCACTTTGAAAAGTACCAAGCCATGTAGAGCTACTATGAGAGTGAGACAACCCAGAAAGTTTTCCATGTTTATGAATTCTGGGTTTTGTGATAACCGGCATACACAGTGCTATTATGAGGGTACAAGTCTCAGGTGTGTTGGACTTGAGAAGAAGAAGGAGAAGAATGGTTCGGATGAACTTACACCAAAGAAGAAGTTGAAATCGCTAGTCTCTCTCACAAGGGACTTGTCGTCCAAGTTTTCTGATATTGGCTTTGGCTTAGATTCTGACAATGATTTGCTTCATCAAGTTCAAAGGAAGGTCCTGCCAACCATCAAGCAACAATTTGCTTAGATTCTAACAACGATTTGCTTCATCAAGTTTTATGATATTGGCTTTGCCGCTGCCGACCCAGACGGACTCTCCCTTCCTAACCTAAATGTTTTTTTTTTTTTTTTTTTTTTAATAACAGTTTTCTTAATTTCTTTTAATTACGAAAATTTAAAAAAAAAAATCAAAATGGCATCGGATTGCTCATTTAACGGAGACACTTAACAAATAGTTAATAAAATACCAAATTGACAACAATTAAAAATTAGAAGACTGAAATGATAAAACTGAAAGTTAGAAGACTAAAATGAAAAAGGCTAAAAGTTAGAGGGTCAGTTTTGAATGTTTACCTAGTGTATATCATATTCTAGGAAAATACCCCTTTTAACAATCTACAAACCACTAACGTTTCCATGATAAAATTCTAAACCTTTAATTCTTTGTTTCTAATAGTGAGAAAATCATACCTGGAACAATTGGTTGCTTCTTCAAATGTATTTCTTCTAAACTCCAAGGAAAACTACACCTCCTAGCCCCCTTAGTGATGAAACCCTTCTTATGAAAACCTTAATTAATCTCTTTCTCTACCCTATATTTAACACATCAGGGATGTGGGCTTAGTGGGGGTAGTGGGTTGCAATTACTAACAAAATATATTTGTGGCCCATCAAGATTTAAGCTACATAAATTTTTCTAATCCTTTTCCTTAACTGATAACGAGACCAAAAGTTTTATATGAATAACTAACAAAGTAACACTCCACGTTACATCTTCCACTTTATTTATTTATTATTTTAACTACTGCACTAAAATGTATACACTAAAACTTTAATTTTCTCACCAATTTTGTAACACTACAAAATTGTCTACTCTCATCTTACTATGCACACACATATAGTGCCTCAACTCTATATTAATAATGACAATGACAATGATGATCATAAAATCAAATCGGGGTATTACATAAGATGGGTTTAATACTTCAAGAAACATATTGTTCAAGTCAAGTATTAAGGACATGAAGATTGGTCTAAGAAACAAGTGAAGAAAAACTGTTTATTAAGTCTCGATAGATAGCTCGACAGATGCCTGCTATCGAGACTTAATGTGAAGTTTAATAGATAGCTCGATCTATCGAGATTTACAATTTCAGAATTTCCAGATCTGAAATTTGGCCTAGACTTTTGTATTTTTTTAGAGTATCTTCTCTCACAACCCTAGACATATATAAGGCTTATTTCAAGAGTCGTCACACACAGATACAGAGACCAAGAGACTTATTTTCTCTGTGAGAAGCTACTGCGTTTGTACGCCATAGGGTTTTATAACCAAGTACTTCCGGATCTTCATTGTTGATGAAGTGAAGAACTTTGTAGCCAACAACATCTATTCAAGTTGCTGGAGTTAGTCACGTACTGGGATCCGTGCAAATGGTTAGTCATAAATTGGAGGTTTCTACATCAAAGGAGAGAAGGCTACTACAAGATCAAGTCCAATTGGGTATTGGAGAAAAGGTTCAACTGTAGGTGGTATTTTAGGATAGGCCAGGATAGTTGGTAAGATTCCTTATACTTGTAACCGCTTGATTGTTAATTAGTGGATTCTTGGGAGTGGTGACCTTAAACTCACCCAGTGGGGTTTTTGCCTTGCGAGATTTTTCTCATTTGTCAACAAATCATTGTATCTAATTTATTTTCCACTGCACTTAGTATTTTTGATGATTTGTTGGTGCCTTCACGATTTGCATGCAATTAAATCTAATTAATCAATTTAGGTACTTGAATTAATTGACCAGGGTCAAGCTATCTTAACCCAACAATTTCCTCACACACACACACACACACACACACACACTCTCTCTCTCTCTCTCTCTCTCTCTCTCTCTCTCTCTCTCACCTTCTCTCCTTTTCTCTTTCCTTTTCCAAACAAGGCCATATGAGAGACCCCAATTGTTTCATCCAACTTTAGGATATAAGAAATGACTTAAGACTGTCATGAAGTGGTTTTACATAGTTGAGAAAGCTTACAAAACATCCAATCAAAAAAAAGAAAGACTAATTGACCTCCTTAGTATGCTCCAAATTTTACTTTTCTACACTTCATGGTTCTCATGTCTTTTCTTATGTATTAATAAAGGATTGGAATGTCCTAAATCCCCTATAGAAAAGGTTTATCATCTTTTAATTAGAGCAATGAGAGAACTACCCATTTATTATTTTTTCCCATGACATCCTTTGAGGAATTTTCTTCACACCCATGGTCTTTGCCCCTATCTTTTGCCTAGATCACCTTTTAAGTTTTCAATCTAGCAAGCTTTTTTTCTTTCTTCCTTTTTTTTTTTTTTTTTTTTTTTTTTCAAATGTGGTATCTTTAGAGTCTATCTATGTTGATTAAGTGAAACATCTCTTTCCCATCCAAATCTGTAATTCTTGTAGCACCACATGACATGATCTGCTTGATAATAAAAGGCCCAGACCATCTTGGTTTCATCTTTCCTCTCAAATCAAAAGTTTCATCTCTAAGCACTTTTAGGACCAATTCTCCTTCCTTAAGGTTTTTAGGTCTCACCTTTTTGTTAAATGCCCTAGCAATCCTCTTTTGGTATCCTTGTGCATGGTATTGTGCCCTAGCTCTCTTCTCATCTATCAAAGCCAATTGCTCATATCTTTGTTTCACCTAATCCTCCACTAAGACTTTGGTTTCTGCTAGTACCCTCAAAGATTGCATCTTCACCTCAATTGGAAGTATCGCTTTACTACCATAGACCAAAGAGTAAGGAGTTGCCACAATTGATGCACAGATAGAAGTTCTGTAACCTCATAAGGCAAATGGGAGCTTCTCAACCCAATCTTTGTATGTCACTAACATCATGGCTAGGATGTTCTTGATGCTCTTATTGGCTGCTTCTACGGCCCCATTGGTCTTTGGTCGATATGGTAAAGACTTTGTGATGCTCAATGTTGTAAAGTTCCATGATTGTTCTAACCTTTCCCTCAAAGTGAGAACCATTATCAGAGATAATCTCTTGGGGTACCCCATATCGACAAAAGATGTTATTCCCTATGAATTGAGCCACATGCTTGCCTTTTAATACAGAGTAGGAGGCCACTTCCACCCACTTGGTGAAGTAGTTAATTGCCACTAGGATGTATTTGTGTCCATTCGAGGCCTTAGGGCTATCCTTCCAATCATATCTATGCCCCAAACTGAGAAAGCCCATGGAGAGGTCATGCCATATAGCTCACTAGGTGGCACGTGATTTAAATTCGCACATGTTAGGCACTCGTGGAAGCTCTTCACAAAGTCTACATAATCGGTCTCCATTGTTTTCCAATAGTACCCTATCTTTAAGATCTTCTTGGCTAACATTCTCCCATTCATATGAGGACCATAAATCCCTTGATGATCTCTTCTATAACTTTCTTGGCCTCTTCTTTCTTTAGGCAACGAAGATGTATACTGTCGTAGGATCTCTAATAGAGCTGGCCTCCACATAAGATGTATAGCTGCCATCATCTTATTCGAATGACCCTCTCTCTTGTCGACACCATCTAGATATTCCAAAAATTTCATGATATCACAATACCAAGGAACCTCTTCCTCTTTTACAACTAAGACTGAAGCTCGGCCTTCTCTTTGTGTACCATCCCATAACTTTGTTCAATCTCTAAGGGTCGTGTACATACTCTTTCCAATATTTCAACCATAGAAGCTAAAGTAGCCAAGGCATCTGCAAACTGATTCTGAGCTCTAGGGATGACTGTGTATTCAATCTTATGAAAGTCTTGGTCAAATCCTCTAAATATTGTCAATAAGGCTTAAAGTGCTCTTCCTTCACTTTCCAAAACCTTTGTGCTTGAGCTATAACCAAAGTCGAATCTCCAAAGACCCCGCCCTCTTTCACCCCTAATGCTCAGAAAGCTTCCATTCTGGCAATATAAGCTTCATATTTTGACATGTTATTGGTTGCCTCAAAGTTCAACTTAACTACCAAGGGTATATGAGATCCTTTGGGAGTGATCAAAAGTACTCCTATCCCATTTCCATATTGGTTTATGGCTCCATCGAAATACATCTTCCATGCCCCTAGCTCAATATCCAAAATATCCTCATTTGAAAAAACTTCTCTACCATTTTCTCCCTCCATGGGGTTCTTGGCACAAAAATCTGACACAATTCTCCCTTTTATAGTTTTCCTGCCACATACTTCAGATTGAATTCTGCTAATAGGATTAACCACCTTGATAGTCTTCCACTCAATGTAGGCTTCTCAAAGAAATTCTTTAATGGATCCATTATGGCTACTACCCATATTTGGAAAGGTAGGATAATATGTCTCAACTTCTATAGGGCCCATATGATAGCAAAGCAGGATTTTCAAAGGGTGTGTATCTAGTTTCATAATCATGGAATCTCTTGCTCAAATAGTATTCGGCTCTCTCATTCTTATCGTCATCTTCTTGTGCAAGCATACTTCCAACCGCATCTTCTATGATAGAGAGATAAAGGAGTAGTGGTTTTCCATGCATCTAGGGTACCAAGATAGGTGGATGGAGGAGATAATCCTCAATGGCTCGAAAGCTTTCTGACATTCATCATTCCATTCACGAGGTTCATTCTTCCTTAGGAGCTTGAAGATGGGCTCACAAGTGGAAATGATTTTGGCAATAAATCGGCTGATGTATTGTAATTGACCCAAAAATCCTCTTATCTCCTTCTCGCTCTTGGGTGGAGGCATTTATAATATGGCTTTGATCTTCGATGGGTTAACTTCTATCCCTCTATCACTTACCAAAAAGCCTAATAACTTCCCTGTGGTTACCGCAAAGGTGCAATTCTGCGGGTTCAATCTCAACCTATACTCCTTAATCCTTTCGAAGAACTTCCTCAAGTTAACGATGTGACCTTCTCTCTCCTTGGATTTCACAATCATATCATCAACATACACTTTCACAATCATTATGAATCATATCATGTAACAAGGCTATGGCCATTCTTTGGCAAGTCGCACTTGCATTTTTTGAGCCTGAATGCCATTACGGTGTAACAATAAATTCCCTATTCTGTGGTGAAGGTAGTTTTGGTCATATCCTTAGGAGCCATCTTGATTTGGTTATATCCCGAGAAACCATCCATGAAAGACATTAAGGCACGACCAGCTGTGTTATCTAATAAAACATCTATATGAGGAAAAAGGAAATCATCCTTAGGGCAAGCTTTGTTCAAATCCCTAAAATCCACACACATTCTTACCTTCCCATCTTTCTTGGGTACGGGCACAACATTGGTTATCCAGTTTGCTTGGTGTACGAGTTTGATGAACCCTACCTTCAATTGCTTGGTTACCGCTTCTTTGATCTTTAGAAGCCATTCGGTTCTTATATGCCTCAACGTTTGCTTGTAGAGTACCATGTGAGCATGAGTGTCAATGTGATATTGGGCTATCTCGGGATATATACTAGGAAAATCTTCATTGGACCATGAAAACACTTCTTGAAATCCTATGAGCAAATCTTTGAGATCTTTTCTTTCTTTTTCATTTAAGGTTGTGAAGACACCGTATTTTGTCCGCCCTTGATTTGCATGCCGAACCTCGAAAATTCCAAATATATTATCTTTTCCATTGGGCCGCGGAAACATCTAGATAGACGTGGCGTAACCCGTTTGAGCATCGGAGCACTCAAACTGCCATTTCAGGTCAAATTGACTAAAATGCCCCTAGTCAACACTAGGTTGACCAAAAGTCAAAGTTAGTCAAAATCATCCCAAAAAATATTTTTCATGTATCTACATCAAACCCGAGCTACTTAGTGATTTTCGACAACTTTGACCAAGTTTGACCTTTGACCCAAGGTTGACGCTCGAGGGCACCAGAAACCTTAATTTTGATTTTACCATCAGAACGGGTTGGGACTAGCGCCATTGCGAATATAATCAAATTCCCTTTCCAATGACTATTCATGGGTCAAAATTGGAGTTAAAACGGTTGAGATCTCCATAAAAACGTGCAAAGCACATTATCGTGCTTTTAGGGGCTATAACTTTTGATCCAACCATCATATATTCAATATGACAGGATTTAGACCCCTTAAACCACAAACAAATTGCGTAGCCTAGATTAATTAGCCAAGTTTTTACTTAGTCAAATTAAGCAATTCTAGGTTAAAACAATTACAAAATCATATCATGCATGTAAACATATAAAGCAGCGGAAAGTAAATAACACAGTGATATGATCACCCAGGAAAACCAAACCGGTAAAAAACCTGGGGAGGATTTTACCCACCGATCCTCAAGGCAAAACGGAATCCACTAAGAAAGAATTGAAGTTGTTACAAGAGGACTTACAAGCAACCCCGCTTGACTTCCTAATGCTACCCACCAGTAGTAACTTCCTGACACGACCACGCACAGGCTCCGAATCCACGGACTACTTCTTTCTTTTGTCTTCCTTCAATCTGGTACAAGCTCCTCATTTGTTAATCTTTAAGTTCCAATGGCAGCAACCAAGTTGATCATCAAGATGTAGAAGAATCTTAATCTTGAAAACCCTAAGTTATGTGTAAAGGAAAGCTCCTCTAGATCTCACAAGAGATTTACACAAAACAGCAATGTATGAGCAACAACACAACTTGTGCAACTCTGAAAAACGTAGCTAGGGTTTGCCTTATATACCTAGGGCAAAAACATAAAAACCTAGACGTTTAAAGAGTTAGGGCTGAGTTGGAATTCTGCAGAAAAACGCATCTGGGCTGATTTTCGATCGATCGAGAATTACATTCGATCGATCGAGCCAGGCCGAGAAGCTCCAATGCTTCTGCAGTCTCTCAATTCCAACTTTACAAAATTAAACCAACTTTGAGCAAGCCTAAACAAGACTAAATACATTGTTTTGATCATGGTTTGCCAACATTACAAATTAGATTCTAAATACATAAAATCCTAAGACCTTAAAACCTAACAAACTCCCCCTTTGGCAATCCGTGACAAAACACAAATCAAAAGCTCAAAGTTTACAAGTAAAAAGCCCTTTACAAAATAATGCTCAGTTCAACCTAACTACTATCCATCGGTTGCAAGTGTAGACAGCAGCTTCGTTGAATCAACCTGTATATTCCTGAAATACTCAACAAACACATAAACGCATGTGTGGCAGAAAATAGTATATAAACAGGTATAATATTCTTGTAAGATTCACACAACTCAAAATAAAGATATATATCAATGAATCAACTCATGAATATAAATCAATAAGCAATGAATCATAAGTCAACAAGAATCAAAAGAAAACATGTATATCAATATATCAATCAATGTTTCTATATCAATGTTACTCCCCCTAACATGAATATCCTCAAAAATGATATACAAAGTGAAGCATCTAGATACAATCTACTAAACTCCACAAAAAATATCCCATGCTAAACATATGTCTCCCCCTAACTATATGTCTCCCCCTAACTACAAAATCTCCTCAAAAAATACAAAACTCCCCTACAAGTGTCAAAATATCTCCCCCTTTTTGTGACGGAATGCCAAAGGGCAATCAAAAGTCGCCATCAAAAGGTGGTGGTGAAGGTGAATGAAGACGTGCAAGGTCAGCTCGCAGAGCACGCATCTCGTCCAGCAAGTCCACCAAAATCTGACCATGAGCCGCCTGAACGGTCATGACAGTCTCCAAAGTACGACGAACATCAAAGTCGGCCGCAGGAGGTGGAGGAACAGCAGCAGCAGCAGCATCCGCAGCAGCACCAACTGGATCAGGAGTATCCTCACCAGCAAAACCTGTAGAAGATGAAGGAGGAGGAGGAGCGCTAGAAGAGGGATCAGACCTAGGGTGTTTAGAACCAGCTCGAAGATGAGCAGCCCTTTGTCTAAGGAAAGACGCACCAATAGGACCGATGACATGAACAGGCTCAGAAGCAGGGAAGTCCTCTAAACCTAGATATAATAAAATCCTATGAATGAAAATAGGATGAACAAGAGCATGAGCAGTAGATGAACTCCTATAAACTTCGTTCAAAGAACGAAGAAAAAGATGAGGAAAACTTATAGGAGCATCTGTAACAAGAGCGTACAGAAAAACACACCTCTCAAGAGGAATGGTGTGCAGATGAGAAATGGGCCAGAGTGAGTGACATGCTATCCTAGAGAAAAGATAGGTAGTCTCAGGAAGCTTAGCAGAAGTGATCCGAGGATCAGAACTCCACTGGATAGATGACCCAGTGATGTATGATATGACATCACTCAACTCGGGTGACTCATCATAGGGATAGACAGGATCCCTAACTAAAGGTACCTCAAGAGCATCAGCCACTACCTGAGGAGTAATGGAGTACTCTACGCCTCGTATCCAACTCCGAACAAGGGTGTTGGAATCATAGACGCGGATCGAGATGTTCGAGTAGAACTCTCGAATCAAGGTAGCAGGAGGAGGAGGGTCAGACATAGCAAACAAGGGAAGCCAACCCCTACGCTCAAAATTTGCCCTAATGGCAGGATCAAGCTCATCTAAAGAGACAGACCGCTCAGCTCATATCTTCCTCTTAATGTTTAAAGTGTCATAAAGCTCTTGGTTTTTCTCACTAGGGAACCGCTCACTATCAAAAGAGGGAGGGGAAGGAGTAGGAGTGGGAAGGGTCCTACGAGCTCTAGTCTTCCTAGGCATGGTGCTAAGGAAAAGGACAGAGACACAAAGAGAAAACCAAAAAGAACAAACACACAAAAACCAAAGGCAGACTGCAAGTTAGCACACAAAAAATATAGAAGTAAAATTCTATATGATGCATGAACATTAGCAATGTTATGATGCATGAACTAATGCAGTAATCAGGATCAATTGAAGTTCTAATTCATAAAATTGGCTTGAACATGGAGTTTCTTAACAAAAACCCAAAAAATTTGAGAACAACTTGAAAATTTTTGTACCAAATTGATGAACCAATCATTATAAACTATTGCAAACAATTTATAATAACCAATTGCATCAATTACACAAGCCAATTTCATCAATTAAACCCAATTGCACAAAAAGCCCCAATTCGGACCAATTATAAACCCTAAAAATTTCAATTTTTCACAAAACTTCAAATTGATCAAATTAATCACTCAAGAACATGTTTATATAGTGTCCCCATCAAAACCCATTGATCAATTACAAACAATATAGTCCGAATTAACAAAAATCCCAAAAAGAAAGTTCCGAAAATCTCCTCCTAAAATGCATGAAATCAAGTAAATAAACTGAAAAGCAAGGGTATTAAGGACATACCGGCTTGAGGAGAGAGAGATTATGCAAAAAGATCGGAAGAAAACGACAAAAACTTGAATCTTTTGACTTGCCTCGTCGGAGAGAGAAAAATGGTTTGAAAAAGATTTGAAATAGTTCTTGAAAAGTCAGATTTCCTCCTTTTTAAAAAGCATATTCACGATGTTCGATCGATCGAAAATTACATTCGATCGATCGAAAGTGACAGTCGTTTTAGTACTTTCTGAGGCACTTTTTCGATTGATCGAAGAATACATTCGATCGATCGAAATAGGCAGAGGCACACTAAATTTTGGGGAAAAACATACTTTTGAAAAATTGCAAACCTAATTTTGAAAACAACTCCTCAAAGCACTTGTACATTGAAAACAACATGCATGAGTATGAAATGGAATGCATCTTCAAAAACCCAAAATTTTAAACCCAAATCTCCCAAACACAAGTTTTAATTGTCTTCCAAATTAATTTTCTCAAGCAACAAGAATGTTGTGCACAAATCTCAAGATATTCTTAAACTTAGGTGGTCAAACCAAGGACACACACACTAACATGTACAGTGTTTAACACAGAGTAACTTGTGAAGTGTGTGAAACTAGCAAAGACTTGAGATACATGTGAGGTGATATGTGAATGGCAATCAAGCACAAAGTCTACACAATTCATCACATAGAATTAAAAGAGACTATCACCTAAAGAGTTACATCCTATAACTCCCACATCTCCTAGAACAAAAGCTTGCAATCATGTAAGTTTCTTGCATTATTGCCTCTTATTTATATGATTTGGCATTCAGCCTAATAGTACACACCGGTTTGAATTAAGTGAATTGGCATCAAGCCTAATAGTACACACCAGTTTTTAAATTAATTTGAGGCTACACCTTATGTTCTTTTTGTGCATGTGCTACACTTTCTCGAGCACAAAATCTTATGATATGCACTAAGGTGTTCATGATTGGCTAGTGAACAGTGGTGAGATGGTTATTTATGCCTTTCTCAAAAGGATCAAGTCCGACAGTCAAAAACAAGTGACTTCATGATTAAGGCAAAGTGATTAAGAACCACACACATCTTTCCCACACAACATGCACTACAAAGTTTCAACTAGTTAAGTGCAGTAAATAAGCTCATCCAAGTTAAACAAGGTACACTAGACATGACATGTGTAAAAAGAATGACCAACCTTGTTTTCAAGAAATCAAGAAAAAAATAGTGTTCAACAAAGATTTTGCTCTCCCTTTTTTTTTTTTTTTTTTTTTTTTTATGATTAAAAGAGAAAACAAATAAATCCTAGAATGAAATGCATGTATGTAATGCAATGCAAGTCCTAGAACAAAAGAAAAACACACAAACCAAATAACAATGGTCACAACAGAATAGAGCAATGAAGTACAAGGACCAAGAAAGACAAAACAGCTATGGACAGCGAAGCACACCAATCACTTGACGAAGTGTCTCAAACTTACTTCCATCAAGTGGTTTGGTAAAGATGTCAGCATTTTGACGATCAGTAGGGATGTATTCAAGAGCAACTATTTTCTTTTCAACCAGATCCCTAATGAAATGATACCTAAGCTCAATGTGCTTAGTCTTAGAGTGTTGAACCGGATTCTTAGATATATCTATAGCACTAGAGTTATCACAATAGACCACCATGGTATCTTGAGGAATCCCATAATCACCCAAAAGCTTCTTCATCCAAAGAAGCTGTGAACAACAACTCCCAGCAGCAATATATTCTGCCTCAACAGTGGATAGAGAAACAGAATTCTGCTTCTTACTCATCCAAGCCACAAGATTGGCTCCTACATAAAAACACCCCCCAGTGGTGCTTTTTCTGTCATTAGCATTCCCAGCCCAATCAGAATCAGAAAAGCCAGCAAGAGACAAGTTTGACTCCTTGTTGTAAAATAATCCATAATCACAGGTTCCACTAACATATTTTATAATCCTTTTAACAGCATTTAAATGAGAAACCTTAGGATTAGACTGGAATCTAGAGCAAACACCAACACTAAAAGATATATCAGGACGACTAGCAGTTAAATATAAAAGACAGCCTATCATGCTTCTATACAAAGTAACATCAACAGACTCACCGGATGAATCAATTGTCAACTTTGCATTAGCTGCCATTGGTGTTCTAGCATGAGCAGCCTTGTCCAGTCCAAATCTTTTAACCAAATTCCTTGCATATTTGGCTTGATTGATGTAAATTCCTGTCTCAGTTTGCTTTACCTGCAATCCCAAAAAGTAAGTTAGTTCTCCAACCATGCTCATTTCAAACATCGCCTTCATTTCATCTGCAAAAGAATGAGCAAGAGAATCATTAGTAGCACCAAAAACAATGTCATCAACATAAATTTGAGCTACAACAAAACCAGTCTTATCCTTTCTTATGAAGAGTGTTGTATCTGCAGATCCCCTTTTGAATCCATGCTCAGTGAGATATGCAGTCAATCTGTCATACCAAGCCCGAGGAGCTTGCTTCAACCCATAGAGAGCTCTCTTCAGTTTGTAGACGTCATCCGGTCTATGAGGGTCTACAAAGCCTTTAGGTTGTTCAACATACACTTCTTCTTGTATCATTCCATTCAAGAAAGCACTCTTGACATCCATCTGATATAGCTTGAAATTCAGGTGGCTTGCTATAGCCAACAATATCCGGATGGATTCTAACCTTGCTACTGGTGCAAAGGTCTCATCAAAGTCAATTCCTTCCACTTGTGTGTACCCTTGTGCAACAAGTCTTGATTTGTTTCTGATCACAGTGCCATGTTCATCTGACTTGTTCTTAAAGATCCACTTAGTTCCAATCACATTTACATCCTTTGGTCTAGGAACTAGTTCCCATACATCATTCCGAACAAATTGATGAAGTTCTTCATGCATAGAATTTACCCAATCAGCATCTTGAAGTGCTTCATCCACCTTCTTCGGTTCAAATTGGGACAGATAGCATGAGTGAGTGATCACATTCAATGCTTTTGATCTCAACCTCATGTTATCATTCAGACTACCCAATATATTTGTGGAGGGATGATTCAGTCTCACTCTAGAAGATGGTCTTTTGACTAAAGAAGTGGAAGTTCCTTTCTGTGCAGATGGGGAACAGGATTGACTCTGTGCCTGTCGAGTGTCACGAACTGGAGTGGATGGTTCTGAGACTGTATCATTTAACACCAACAGCTCTTCCTCACTATGTTTGACAACATCCTCAGCAAGAATAGTGTCATCCACTTCTAAAGACGTATCTTGAGCAGGAACAGTGCTTTCTGAACACACTTCATCATTTATCACAACATTTGAAGATTCCATGACTGTTTTGGTTCTCAGATTGTACACTCTATAAGCTCTACTGGTGGTAGAATATCCTAGAAAGTATCCTTTGTCGCTCTTGGCATCAAATTTTTCTAGGTTTTCTCTATCACGCAGAATGTAACAGTCACTGCCAAATATCCTGAAATATTTGACAACAGGTTTCTTCCCTCTCCAGAGTTCATAGGGAGTCTTCTTAGAATCAGGTCTAAAATACACCCGGTTGAGTGTATGGCAAGCAGTGTTGACTGCTTCTCCCCAGAAGGACTTTGGCAAATTTTTGTTGTGAAGCATGACTCGTGCCATTTCCTGAACAACCCTATTTTTCCTTTCCACAATTCCATTCTGTTGAGGAGTCTTAGGAGATGAGAACTCTTGATGAGTACCTTGCTCATTGCAGAAAATACCCAGCTTGGTATTTTCAAACTCTTTTCCATGATCACTTCTGATTCTGGCTATCACAGTATCTTTCTCAACCTGCAATTTCTTGCACAGATGGATCATCTTCTCAGGAGCTTCAGCTTTATCTTTCAAAAGTATAACCCAAGTATATCTAGTAAAGTCATCCACAACAACTAGAATATACTTCTTTCCACCCATACTTTGAACTCTTGCAGGATCCATGAGATCAATGTGTAGTAACTCTAAAGGTCTTGACGTTTGAACACTAGACACAGATGGATGCTTGGATTTTATTTGTTTACCTATCTGACATGGTCCACAAATACACTTCTCTATTTTCTCAAATTTAGGTAAACCTATAACTGCCTCACACTTGGAAATCTTTTCTAACTGCTTATGACTGGCATGCCCTAACCGTTGATGCCACAGATCAACTTGATCTATCTTTGCACTAAAGCACTTGTTGTTTACACTTGGTGTTATTCCATAGCAGTTGTCAGCTGTCCTCACACCAACACTCATACAATCACCTCCTCCATCAAGTATCTCACATTCATACTTGGTGAAGAGAACATTTAAACCCTTATCACAAATCTGACTGATGCTGAGTAAATTGGCCTTTAATCCATCAACATACCAAACATCTTCAAACATTGGCAAACCTGGAATATCCACAGTACCAATGCCTCTGATCACAGATTTACTTCCATCTCCAAAGGTGACTGTTCCGATCTTTCCTTCAAAAAGCGTTTTGAACAAATCTTTATTCCCTGTCATGTGCCTGGAACAACCACTATCCAAATACCAATGACAAGAATCATGTGCCTTTAAGGCGGTTAAAGCAGTATAACAAACATAATTTTTATCACATGAGATTATGCCAAAATACTTAAGGAAAGATTTAACAAAAACAACAAATGGCAAAGACAGTAAGTAAATAAGTTGACTGATAAGCAAAAAGATTTTCCAAGACTCCATGACAACAGGGGTCAAGGATCAGCTCAGAGATGAAAATCTCAAACAAAAGAGCAACCCGCTCTGATACCACTTGACAGGGTTTAGACCCCTTAAACCACAAACAAATTGCGTAGCCTAGATTAATTAGCCAAGTTTTTACTTAGTCAAATTAAGCAATTCTAGGTTAAAACAATTACAAAATCATATCATGCATGTAAACATATAAAACAGCGGAAAGTAAATAACACAGTGATATGATCACCCAGGAAAACCAAACCGGTAAAAAACCTGGGGAGGATTTTACCCACCGATCCTCAAGGCAAAACGGAATCCACTAAGAAAGAATTGAAGTTGTTACAAGAGGACTTACAAGCAACCCCGCTTGACTTCCTAATGCTACCCACCAGTAGTAACTTCCTGACACGACCACGCGCAGGCTCCGAATCCACGGACTACTTCTTTCTTTTGTCTTCCTTCAATCTGGTACAAGCTCCTCACTTGTTAATCTTTAAGTTCCAATGGCAGCAACCAAGTTGATCATCAAGATGTAGAAGAATCTTAATCTTGAAAACCCTAAGTTATGTGTAAAGGAAAGCTCCTCTAGATCTCACAAGAGATTTACACAAAACAGCAATGTATGAGCAACAACACAACTTGTGCAACTCTGAAAAACGTAGCTAGGGTTTGCCTTATATACCTAGGGCAAAAACATAAAAACCTAGACGTTTAAAGAGTTAGGGCTGAGTTGGAATTCTGCAGAAAAACGCATCTGGGCCGATTTTCGATCGATCGAGAATTACATTCGATCGATCGAGCCAGGCCAAGAAGCTCCAATGCTTCTGCAGTCTCTCAATTCCAACTTTACAAAATTAAACCAACTTTGAGCAAGCCTAAACAAGACTAAATACATTGTTTTGATCATGGTTTGCCAACATTACAAATTAGGTTCTAAATACATAAAATCCTAAGACCTTAAAACCTAACACAATATCTTTAGTGTTCTGGAATCTGGAAATCTAGACTTTCTAGGGACACTAAGATCAGCTCAATCGGAGTCCAAGAAGACCTTCAAATATGCATCCAAAGCAAAACTAGAAAAAGCCAGAATCGCTAATGTTAGCATGGGTGGCCAGCGACCATACAAGGTGCGCTGGAAGCTAAAGGGTCAGAACTCCACTATAAATGGCTCTAGAGCCCTCATTTTGCAAAAACAAATGAAGATTTTGGGTAGTTTTCTAGGAAAATTCTCTCTCTCCTTTGTCTAATTTCTCTCCTAAACACATCCTAACACCACTAAACACCTTTAATTCTTCTTTTTTCACCACAATTACAAGGTAGTGTTCTTGCAAGCCCACAAAGGGCAATGCACAGTACATAAGGGGGCCTAGCCCCTTCAAAGTGGTTTTCTCTTTCTCCCTCTCTCTAAGCCTCTTCTCTAAAGCATGTATTAAGGTTCTTCCTCTCCTTGTACCCTTTTATTTTTCCTACTCCTTGCTTGGGCCATATTCCCTGGGTATGGCAATTTCTGTTTTACTTACCTACCTTGTGTGATAGCATTAAGCATGATGTATGTGTATATACATATATATATATATATATATGCCTACGTGTGTGTGGGTGATCGTGCACTTTGTATGATGGACTCTTGTAGTTACATGAGTGACCTTTGCTAATCATGAGTTCTCTTGACCTTGTAGCATGGGTATACACTCAAGGCGATAGTTGTAGGTGCATATTTATGCTATATTGTGTGCATAATCATCGTGGTGTGATTATCTTGATCCATGTCACCTGAGTGACATTGGTTTCCTCGTATATGTGACGCGCATCAACATGCTTGATGCTTTGAAGGGCTTCAGCTCGTTACAGTACGAACATCTCAATGTGTGTCGTATACACAAACATGAAACCCTGCCAGTGCACCATAACGCACCAAACGTGAAACTCTGCTGGATTTTCGCCGTGAATAGCGTTTGATGTGCAATGACGCATCTGAGGCGAAGCGTTGTCAGATTTTCGCCACGAAAATAAGGCGAAAAGCTACCAGATTTTTGCCATGGAAATTTGGCAGTGATTCCAAACACACTAGGAAAACATTGATCGAGACCACACCCATTCCGAAACCAAACCTCAAAGCCCAGTACTTTTAAAGCCCTGAAAGAAAATGCCAATAGCTCATTTTCAATTGCCAATGTTCTGCAATTATGATTTTACCAAAATAAAGGAATATCTACAGATAAGCATTATGGGGTGCCTAACACCTGTCTGTAGAGAGCAGACAATTCGTAGACATTGGCCTGTACGTAAACTGCCCTTTGTTTTGGTAAAATCATAATTTTTGGACATTGGAAGTTGAAAACAAGCTATTGGCATTAACTTTTGGGGCTTTAAATGTATTGAGCTTTGAGGTTTGGTTTCAGACTAGGTTTAGTCTTGATCAATGCTTTCCAAGTGTGTTTTTAATCATTGCCAAATTTCCATAGCAAAAATCCTTCAACATTTTTCCTTATTTTCATGGTAGAAATCTAGCAAGGCTTTGCCAACTAGATGGAAACCTTGCCAAAATTTTCTTTCAAGTATGAAAACCAAAAAAGCAATTCTAGGCCTATTCAAGGCTACATCCAAATGGGTCTCGGGCAAGAGAAATTGTGCAGTAGGTATGCAAAGCAGATATCATTGCAAGAAAAAAAAAATTGACATGATGCATCTAAAAAGAGTTAAAATTAAACAAGCAACAAAAAACAAAAGTGGAAGGATAAAATAAAATAACTTTACTAAACATGAGCAAATCCATTCTCTTTGTATCTGTTTAAACATAAATAAAGTTGAACTTAACTTAGACATGTAGCCATCAAACGCTGACGGCACATAAGTTCAATAAGTAAAAAATAAAACAAACAACTCAAAGAAAAACTGATTAAATCTGTAAACTTCAAGCTTCTGGGTTCGGAGCATGGTCTGTGAGACTTGGAGAAATGCCCGAGATAGGTTGAAGGTCAAGATTCAGTATGGCAGAGGGCGGCACTTGATCTTCCATAATAGGGCTGGTTGCCCCGTCCAGCTCGATCACCTTGGCATGGGAGTCAATCTCTTCAACTCGTTCCCTCTTGCTAAGGCTATCTTCCTCTTCAAGTTGATTGGTGGTCTAGATAGGAGGATGAATCAGCTCTTCGAGGTAAGGAATTTGTTTAGGGTCCCTGAAAGATAAATCCTTAAGAAGGCCCACGGCATTCGCAACAGCCGTCCATCCTTTCCCGAACTCGTACTGCCAAGATTCGACCATGATAGTGTAGCTGGAGTTCTCGACGTTAGTGAACCCCATGTTATAAAACTTGTTCTCGCTCTCTGCCAACTCCGTTTTTAGATTGGCCACCTCCTTGTCCTGAGTTAAAACCACACTCTCGGCTTGCACGAGTTTCATTTTAGATTCCCCCAATTTTCCCTCCAAGTTAGCTGCCCATTGCTCGACCATAGTGCGGGCCCTCTTAGCTTCCACGAGCCTCCTGTAGGCAGCCTCCAGTACAGCGCCCTTATCCCGTAGGTTGGCCTTGAATACCTCCTTGAGGGCCCTCTCCTTCTCGGCCTCTTCCGTCGAGCTTTTCAACCGATCCTCTAGCATGTGAACCAACTAAGCAGCCTGTCAAGCCAAATGAAAGCTTTTTTAGATACCAAGTTAAAAGATGAAGTACAGATAGTTAACAAAAAAAATAACAAAGGGAAATATTTAGAACTTACCATGATGGTATGCCACTTGAACCTAAGTGACACCGCCTTACCACTGCCATCTGCAAAATATTATACGTTGCTAGGCAACTATAGGGCCTGCCCTAGGCTACAGGCGATTTGACCACCTTGCCCATTTGCCTAGTTCTGAACAATAGAGGTCAACGGGAAGGGCTAGTCACCCAGCATAAACACGCTCTGTTAGCCTGGTGCAGGAGGTGCTGAAAAGAAGACTATATTGGAGTTTACCACTCCAGTGGGTCTCGGTCCTCAAGGAGGCTCTCAGATGACTAGTGGTATTGAAGTCAGGGCTAAAAGGGTGCCAGAAGGCACATCACTAGGGTGCTCGGTTGACTCAAACGTGTCTTGAGGCCCCTTGCGTCTACGAGGAGCTAAAGGAGGGGAAGTTTGTTGTTAAGGGGCTGCTGGCCCCCTGAGTAGAAATTGATCCGTAGCCATCTTCCTCTTGAACACCATTTCGGATGCTTATTCCTCGGGGTCTATTACTTCTAAAGAATAATCAATGAGCTCCGCTATCACTGGACCCTCGGCTTGACTTGCTGCAACCAGCTCTTCAATAGGAAGATGTTCGGCCCAACCATGTAACCCTCTATCTACCAAACCATCCCTAACTGACAGTAGTGATCCCTCCCTCACTTGATGAGGACCAAGTTGCTGAGCTTCTCCGAGCGTTAATCCTCCAGGTAAAGAGCTGTAGAGCTAAATGTTGAGGTATGATAGCAGAAGGCTACCTACGGTCAACTCTTGTCTAGGATCTTGGTAGCTTGTGTATGATGGAGAGAATCGCCCTTAACTTACTGTCGTAATGCACGAATATCTTGAATTGCAACACGAAGTTCAAATCCTTAGCATGTATGCTGGGATGGACCTATATAGGGGTAGGGGGGGGGGGGGGGGGGGAATAAAAAACAGCTAGGAATATTGGTGAAAACAAGGCTCTCATTTTGAAAGTTTCATTGAATTCAAGGTGAGCTATTCTCTCTTTTGTTGCGAACTTGATGTTGTACCAATCATCTACTCGCCGTTTTTTACTCGTAACTTCATCTCTTTGACATGCCATAGACTATAGAGTCTGTGGGGGTAGTTTTAAGTCTGGGCTTCGGTAAGATCTTAAATCCATCCTTTAAATTTATTTCTTTTCCAACTTTTTTTTGTTCATTACTTTTGTTCATTATTATTATTTTTTTCAATCATAGACGACTTTCGAGACTTTAAAGAGCATCGAGTTTCATTTTGATAAATGTGTTGAAATGTTTAGAAAACACTTATTTTGTATGTTATACTTTGTCGACATTTTTATAATATCAAATGTTTAAGAAACACTTATTTTATATATAGTATTTTGTTGAATATGAAATAGGTGTTAGTTTTTATTTTCATTATAAAAAAAAATTGTTTTAAGCTTTGGCCCCCCTCAGGTTCAAATCCTGGTTCCGTCCTTGCATGTATGGCATTGAGATCTGACTTGTACCGCCTTATGTCTGCACAAAAAGAAATAAAAAGAACAAATGGGTTAAGCAAAATAGCTAATGCGACAACAATATTAAAGAAAGCACAACAATAGCGAAAAATTAACACCAAATAATAATATCTTTCATACATAACCAAAAAGTTAAAGAAATAAAATAAAAAGTAAATACTAACCAATCTCCAAAGGTGAGGTCAGGCATGTTAGCTCTCCAGCAAGCCAGTTGCCACTCCCTTTGGCATACTCTCCTACCGAGTTCCGGTTGGAGTCGGAGAGGCATGATATTAGCCGAACCATCATGTCACAGACTTCGAGATAATAACCTGACCTCACGTTACCACATAGACTATACATAAAATTGATGTCATAGTGGTCGAAGTGGAGACCGTAAAATGGTTAAGCCTACTCACACAACTTACCACTTTGTAGAAGTTCAGTGGAAGTAGGTTGGGGCAAAGGCCGTAAAAGCTAAGTGTCCTAAGTAATAAAGTGTCTACAAGAAATTTTATCCCATCTTCTAGAATAGCCATTAAAGGGAAAAACACAACATAGGGGCGTCTATCGTCTTTTATGATGCCTTCATGGCAATATGCTATATCTACATCTAAAGGGATGTCAAATCTAGCCCTAAAAGTGGCTAAAGTAGCCTCAATCCTAAGATGTGAAAAACCCACTATTGTACGTTAGAAAAAACCAAAAAACTTAAAAGATGAGGAAAAGAATGAAGAACTTACAGTAGGGACATTGAAAAGGATGTGCTTGGTAGGGAGTATATGCTCAGGAACTATGAACACAGAGAGAAAGAAGCAATCAAAAATGATCTATGAAAGGAAACGTTTCAATATATAGGGAAGAGAATCTAGGAAACATTAAATGAAATTTAGGTGAGAAAAGGCAGTAATTATTATTTTGTAACCATTATACGTGTGGCTTCAGTATGCAAACCGCAAGGTAATAATGACTATTGGATTAGACAGCTTGCTGCCACACCCCAGAATCCCAAGCTGTCTTGTCCACATTTATGGGATGTTGATTGGTATACCCGAGGAGTAATAGGTGATTTAATGAAGATCCTTGATTCCATCCCCGAGGTATAGCACAAAATCAAGGGGGGGCTATTGTATGGTCATTGGCCTAAAAGTGGTAGGCCCACGAGTTAGGGGTCTGATACCAACTTCATGATGGGCCCAATCCATAGTGCTCAAGAGGTTAGGCCCCAGATTGGATGATCCTCAGGGTACAACCCTGTCTGGAGCCCAGCCCGTGGAGTACCTCGGTAATGCCTTGGGAAGTATCGCTATCGAGCAACATTTGGTGTCTATTGTAAGTCCCAAAACCTGGAATCTCCATTTCCAAAGTGGGACCCAGCTTTGTCAGGAATAATCCTGAAGGGCCCCACCTACATGAAAAATATTAAAACTAATTGTTAGGTTCTAAGGTCTTAGGATTTTATGTATTTAGAACCTAATTTGTAATGTTGGCAAACCATGATCAAAACAATGTATTTAGTCTTGTTTAGGCTTGATCAAAGTTGGTTAAATTTTGTAAAGTTGGAATCGAGAGACTGCAGAAGCATTGGGGCTTCTCGGCCTGGCTCGATCGATCGAAGGTAATTCTTGATCGATCGAAAATCGGCCCAGATGCGATTCTGTAGAAATTCCAGCTCAGCCCAAACTCTTTTAAAACGTTTAGGGTTTTCTGTTTTTGCCCTAGGTATATAAGGAAAAACCCTAGCCACGTTTTTAGAGTTGCTCAAGTTGTATTGTTGCTCATACATTGCGGTTTTGTGTAAATCTCTTGTGAGATCTAGAGGAGCCTTCCTTTACACAAAGCTGAGGGTTTTCAAGATTGAGATTCTTCTACATCTTGATGATCAACTTGGTTGCTGCCATTGAAGCTTAAAGATAAACAAGCGGGGAGCTTGTACCTGATTGAAGGAATACAAAGAAAGAAGTAGTCTGTGGACTCGGAGCCTGCGCGTGGTCGTGTCAGGAAGTTTTACTGGTGGGTAGCATTAGGAAGTCAAGCAGGGAGCTTGTAAGTCCTTTTGTAAGAACTTCAATTCTTTCTTAGTGGATTCCGTTTTGCCTTGAGGATCGGTGGGTCAAATCCTCCCCAGGTTTTTCCGTGTGGTTTCTTGGGTGATCGTATCTTGTGTTCTTTATTATTTCCACTGCTTTATATGTTTTATATGCATGATATGATTATTTGATTGTTTTAACCTAGAATTGATTAATTTGACTAAGTAACAACTTGGCTAATTAACTAGGCTACGCAATCTGGTTGGTTTAAGGGGTCTAAATTTTCCGTCAAGTGGTATCAGAGCAGGTTGCTCTTGTGTTTGAGATTTTCTCTCTGAGCTAATCCTTGACCCCGGTTGTCATGGAGCATGGACACTCTCTGTTTGTTCCTCCTCACTTTGATGGGAACAACTATGCTTACTGGAAAGTAAGGATGAAAGCATTCTTGAAATCCATCGATGAGAGAGTGTGGAACTCGGTTGAATATGGTTGGGAGAAGCCCACTACTCCTCTGAGTGAGTGGCAAACTTCTCAGAAAGAAGCAGCTGCATTTAATAGCAAAGCTATGAATGCCATTTTTAATGCTGTTTCAATGGAGGAATTTAAGAGGATCTTTAATGTTGAGGTTGCTCATACTGCTTGAAAAATCCTCCAAACTGTGCATGAAGGCACAAAGGCTGTTAAGATAAACAAATTGCAGCAATTAACTTCTAGGTTTGAAAGCATTAGAATATCTGATGATGAAACCTTTGATGAGTTTTATGCTAAACTCAATGATATTGTTAATTCTGCTTATAATTTGGGTGAAGTCTATGATCAACCTAAGATTGTTAGGAAGATACTTAGATCCTTAACTGAAGACTTTAGACCCAAAGTGACAGCCATTACTGAAAGTAAGGATGTTGACACCATCCCTGTGGATGAACTTGTAGGATCGCTTCAGTCCTATGAGTCTGACCTACCCAAGACTACCAAATCCAAATTAATAGCTCTAAAGTTTGTTGATGATGTTGAGGCTGGTGGATTTGGTGATGAGCTCTCTCCTACTGAGATAGCTTACCTTGCCAAGAATTTTAGAAATTTCCTTGGAAACACTAATAGGAAGGCAAGGAATACCAACACTGTTGAATCTAGAAACTTTAGGAAGAATGATCACACTAAAGTTAATAATTTTGAGAAACCTAGAGAACAAGTAGGTCAATCTTCGAATAATTCTTTGGGTCCTCAGTGTTTTGGTTGTCAAGGGTATGGTCATGTCAAATCTGAATGTCCTACTTTCTTGAGAAATAAGGGTAAAGCTATGGCTGTAACCCTTAGTGATAATGAGGTTTCTGATGATGAGTCCGGTTGTGACGAGGATGGAAACTTCATTACTTTCACTGCTACTGCTGTAGTCAATGAAAGCATATCTGCTGAGGAGAACCCTGCTGATGGGGAACTCTCTGAAGATGCAGATCTTCAAGAGGCCTATAACAAACTTTGCAAAATTGCTGCAAAGGATGCTATGAAAGTTGATCTTGGCCTGAGGAAAATTGATGCTCTTGAGCTTGAAAAGAAGAACTTGCTTGTCAAATTGTTTGATGCTAATGAACTTTTGAACAATGTGAAATCTGAAAACATGCTTTTGCTTGACAAAGTTAGAACTTTGGAACATGATTTATCTGTTGTTAGATCTGCTAGTTCTAAACTTGATCACATGCTGAATGTTCAAAAGTGTTCTTCTAATAAATCTGGGATTGGATATGTTGAAAGCATCTTTGATTCTACACCCCATTCCACTGTCTTTGTTCCTGCTTCTTCTTCTATACCTTCTGTGAGTGAGGTTGTGAGTGAAATTGTTAAACCCCCTGTGAGTGAGGTTGTTAAACCAGTAGAAGTTTCACCACCTAAGAAGATTAAGGTAAACTTAAGGGAATCCAAACCTAAGGAGCCTACCAAATCCAAGGACAAGTTGCATGGTAAACCTGCTTGGGTGTGTCATTATTGTGGTAAGTCTGGACATATCCGTCCTAACTGTTACAAGTTTCAAGCTGATAAAAGAGCAAAGAAACCAAAAGTGCCTATGCCTCAAGCACAAGACCCTATGGCACTAATTGGTGAATTGGTAAAGGCGTTAAACCTTTATTCCAATCCTGGAGTTGGGAATCACTCTAAAGTGAATAAGAACTCCAATGCTCGTGGTGCATCTAAAAAGTTTTGGATGCAAAAGACTCGAAATAACTGAGTCTTTCTGACATGGTCCTTGTGCTTCATTGCCCTATCCTTTGTGACCATTGTTCTTTGTTTTTTTTTTTTTTGTCTTTTTGTTCTAGGACTTGCATTGCATTACATTCATGCATTTCATTCTAAGATTTATTTGTTTTCTCTTTTAATAATAATAAAAAAAAAGTGAGAAAGCAAAAATTATGTTTGACACTATTTTTCTTGATTTCTGAAAACAAGGTTGGTCAATCTTTTTACACATGTCATGTCTTGTGTACCTTGTTTAACTTGGATGAGCTTATTTATTGCACTTTACTAGTAGAAACTTTGTAGTGCATGTTGTGTGGGAAAGATGTGTGTGGTTTTTAATCACTTTGCCTTAATCATGAAGTCATATGTTATTTGACTGTCGGACTTGATCCTTTTGAGAAAGGCATAAATAACCATCTCACCACTGTTCATTAGCCAATCATGAACACCTTAGTGCATATCATAAGATTTTGTGCTCGAGAAAGTGTAGCACATGCACAAAAAGAACATAAGGTGTAGCCTCATTTAAAATTAAAACTGGTGTGTACTATTAGGCTTGATGCCAATTCACTTAATTTAAACCGATGTGTACTATTAGGCTGAATGCCATTTCACATAAATAAGAGGCAAAAATGCAAGAAACTTACATGATTGCAAGCTTTTGTTCTAGGAGATGTGAGAGTTATAGGATGTAACTCTTTAGGTGATAGTCTCTTTTAAATTCTATGTGATGAATTGTGTAGACTCTGTGTTTGATTGCTATTCACATATCACCTCACATGTATCTCAAGTTTTTGCTAGTTTCACACACTTCACAAGTTACTCTTTGTTAAACATCGTACATGCTTGTGTGTGTGTTTTTGGTCTGACCAACCAAGTTTGAAAAATATCTTGAGATTTGTGCACAACATAATTTGGCTTGAGAAAATTAAATGGGAGGTTAATTGAATCTTGTTTTTGATGAAATTGGGTTTGAAAATTAGGGTTTTTGAAAAAGCATTTCATGTTCATACTCATGCATTTTGTTTTCATTGATCAAATGCTTTGAGGAGTTGTTTTAAAATTGGATTTGCATTTTTCAAAACTGTGTTTTTTCCCAAAATTTTTCTGAGTTTCTGCCCATTTCGATCGATCGATTGTATTTTTCGATCAATCGAAAAAGTGGCTTGGATTGTTCTAAAATGACTGGAACATTCGATCGATCGAATGTATTTTTCGATCGATCGAATATCGTGGAGAAGCTTTTTTTAAAAGAGGAATTATGACTTTTTCAACTTACTTTTCAAAACTTTTTCAAAGTCTTTTTCTCTCTCCGACGAGGCAAGCTCAAAAGATCCAATTTTTGTCGTTTTCTCTGAAATTTTTTGCAAGAAATCTCTCTCCTCAAGCCGGTAAGACCTTTTTGCCCTTTGTTTTGCTTTTACTTTCATGATTTCATGCATTTTAGGGGTGATTTTTGGACTATGCATAAATAGGAATTTTTGTTGATTCAAGCTTTTTCTTTTGTAATTGATCAATGGGTTTTGATGGGGACACATCATATACTAGATCCTTGATGGTTAATTTGATCAATTTTGAGTTTGATGAAAAATTGAAAATTCTAGGGTTCCTATTTGATCCGAATTGGGGCTTTTTGTGAAATTGAGTTTAATTGATGAAATTGGCTTGTGTAATTGATGCAATTGGTTATTATAAACTGTTTTCAATGGTGTGTAATGATTGATTCATCAATTTGTTGCAAAATTTATCAAGTGGTTTTCAAATTTTTAGGGTTTTTGTTAAGAAACTCTATGATTCAAGCCAATTTTGTGTAATTGAACTTAATTTGAATTGTGTTTACTGCATTAGTACATGCATCATGGCATTGATATTGTTCATGCATCATATAGATTTTTCATTCTATTGTTTTTGTGCTAACTTGCAGTCTGCCCTTGGTTTTGTTGTTTTTTGTTCTCTTGATTGTGTCTTTGTGTCCTTGTCCTTTCCTTAGCACCATGCCTAGGAAGACTAGAGCTCGTAGGACCATTCCCTCTCGTTCTCCTTCCCCCCCTTCCTTTGACCGTGAGAGGTTTCCGAGCGAGAAAAACCAAGAGACCTATGAGAAGCTCAATCTTCAGAGGAAGATTTGGGCTGAGCGATCTGTCATTCTAGATGAGTTAGATCCTGCCATTAGGGCAAACTTTGAGCGTCGAGGATGGTTGCCTTTGTTAGATGTGTCTGACCCTGCTCCTCCGGCTACCTTGATTAGAGAGTTCTACTCGAACATCTCTATCCGCGTCTATGATTCCAACACTCTTGTTAGGAGTTGGATATGAGGCGTAGAGTACTCCATTACTCCTCAGGTAGTGGCTGATGCTCTAGGGGTACCGTTGGTTCGTGAGCCTGTCTATCCCTTCTCTGTGTCTCCCGAGCTGAGCGACGTTTTGTTTTACATCACTGGGACTACTGTCCAGTGGGGTTCTGATCCTAGGATCACTTCTGCTGAGCTCTCCGGGTTACAATATCTTTTCTTTAGGATAGCCTGTCATTCCCTCTGGCCCATCTCTCATGTTCACACCATTCCTCTCGAGAGGTGTGTATTTTTGTACGCTTTAGTCACAGATGCTCCTATTAGTTTTCCCCATCTTTTTCTTCGTTCTTTTAACGAAGTTTATAGGAGTTCATCTGCTTCTCATGCCCTCGTTCATCCTATTTTCATTCATAGGATTTTGCTGTATCTTGCTCTTAGTGACTTCCCCTCATTTGAGCTTGTTCATGTTATAGGTCCTATAGGTGCGTCTTTTCTTAGACAGAGGGCCGCTCATCTTCGAGCTGGTTCTAAACACCTTAGGTCTGAGCCTTCTTCTAGCGCTCCTCCTCCTCCTTCATCTTCTACAGGTCCTGCTGGTGAGGATATTCCTGATCCAGTTGGTGATGATGCTGATGCTGCTGCTGCTGCTGTTCCTCCACCTCCTTCGGCCGACTTCGATGTTCGTCGTACTTTGGAGACTGTCATGACCGTTCAGGCGGCTCATGGTCAGATTTTGATGGATTTGTTCGATGAGATTCGAGCTTTGCGGGCGGATTTGGCGCAACTTCATTCACCTTCACCACCACCTTTTGATGGCGACTCTTGACTGCCCTTTGGCATTTCGTCACAAAAAGGGGGAGTGGTTAGTTTTGACTGTAGAGGAGTTTTGACTTTTTAAGGAGTTTTTGTAGTTAGGGGGAGATATTTTTTTTAGCATGAGATTTTGTTTTGTGGAGTTTATTATATTGTATCTAGGTGCTTCATTTTGTATATCATTTTTGGGGATATTCATGTTAGGGGGAGTAACATTGAGATATTGATATACATGTTTATTTGATTCTTGTTGTCTCATGATTCACTGCTTATTTATTTATATTTATGAGTTGATTCATTGATATATATCTTTATTGTGTGTTGTGTGAATCTTACAAGAATATTATACCTGTTTATATACTATTTTCTGCCACACATGCGTTTATGTGTTTGTTGAGTATTTCAGGAATATACAGGTTGATTCAACAAAACTACTGTCTACACTTGCAACCGATGGATAGTAGTTAGGGTTGAATTTGAGTATATGAGCATTATTTATGTAAAGGGCTTTTCAATTGTAAACTTTGAGCTTTTAATTTGTGTTTTGTCACGGATTGCCAAAGAGGGAGTTTGTTAGGTTCTAAGGTCTTAGGATTTTATGTATTTAGAACCTAATTTGTAATGTTGGCAAACCATGATCAAAACAATGTATTTAGTCTTGTTTAGGCTTGCTCAAAGTTGGTTAAATTTTGTAAAGTTGGAATCGAGAGGCTGCAGAAGCATTGGGGCTTCTCGGCCTGGCTCGATCTATCGAAGGTAATTCTCGATCGATCGAAAATCGGCCCAGATGCGATTCTGTAGAAATTCCAGCTCAGCCCAAACTCTTTTAAAACGTTTAGGGTTTTCTGTTTTTGCCCTAGGTATATAAGGAAAAACCCTAGCCACGTTTTTAGAGTTGCACAAGTTGTATTGTTGCTCATACATTGCGGTTTTGTGTAAATCTCTTGTGAGATCTAGAGGAGCCTTCCTTTACACAAAGCTTAGGGTTTTCAAGATTGAGATTCTTCTACATCTTGATGATCAACTTGGTTGCTGCCATTGAAGCTTAAAGATAAACAAGCGGGGAGCTTGTACCTGATTAAAGGAATACAAAGAAAGAAGTAGTCTGTGGACTCGGAGCCTGCGCGTGGTCGTGTCAGGAAGTTTTACTGGTGGGTAGCATTAGGAAGTCAAGCAGGGAGCTTGTAAGTCCTTTTGTAAGAACTTCAATTCTTTCTTAGTGGATTCCGTTTTGCCTTGAGGATCGATGGGTCAAATCCTCCCCAGGTTTTTCCGTGTGGTTTCCTGGGTGATCGTATCTTGTGTTCTTTATTATTTCCGCTGCTTTATATGTTTTATATGCATGATATGATTATTTGATTGTTTTAACCTAGAATTGATTAATTTGACTAAGTAACAACTTGGCTAATTAACTAGGCTACGCAATCTGGTTGGTTTAAGGGGTCTAAATTTTCCGTCACTAATCATATCTAATCCACTAAGGAGAGGCTATAAATAGGAGAAGAAGGTGAAGAAATGGGCGTTAGACACTGAGGAGAAGGGAGTTAGAGTATTTTGTACCGGGAGGAGAAAGAGGAAAACCGAGAACAAACGAAAGCAAAAAGGAAGGTAGATGAGCAAATTTCCAATACTGACTTGGTTTCTAAGGAGTTTCCATTGTAGGATACTCATTCACCCACCATACCAAATAAATTGTGAGCCCTTCAACCGCCAAATTTGAGCCGCACAACTAACTTTATAATAAAAAATTATTATAACATGATAACAATACACATACATGTATCAAACCCTCTGTATTTCCTAAATATTAAATTCTATTAAGTTATATTATGTTACACTATACATGCATATATTAACACACATCACAATTCACACAAATTACTTTATAACAAAAAAAATAATAATAATACAAATATCATACATATATGCATAAACTAACAAACACTCACTCTTTACTCTTAGAATCAAAGATATCGAGATAGTGAAATAGAGAAGAGAAATGAGATGAGATTCATGAGAGAGATTCAAGCATTTGATTAGTTAAGTAGACACTTAATGTATTATTGATGTATGGATGTGTGTGGTTGTTTTAGACACTCGATTTTGCATCCATAATTTAATCAAGAAAGATGGCTAGAGTGACCATTCATATACCCAAAATTCATAGTTAAATTACATGCATTTGATTCCTTCATTGCATATCATAAAAATGATCTTGAGACTCTAACGGTCGTGACGGTATGCCCGACTTCCAAATTGGACCGTCGGATTGAAAGATATTGTGGGATCAAGTTTGCACGGTCTACATGCATTTTGTTTGGGTGGAACCAACCATGCATGATTAATATAAATTAATTCTAATTGGTTAGACAATTAAAATTAATTATATAATTTTGTGATTGGCAGTTATTTAGTATCAAAAACAGACTTGCTTGCATGGAAATAAAGTGGATAATCAGATAACAATGAAATTGTAGATAATCAAGAATTTTTGGAATATTTATCTACAAGATAATCATCACTTTAGAGACTTGAATATCCAGAAAAGGGGTTTAATTTTTAGACTACAGATTAAAAATGCGTTTAAGTGAAATTCTCGGCTAAAAAATCCTTAAAAAATGAGTCCAAAATGGACCAAAATTCAAACGCGGGTCCGGCACCCATGAGGGCCATTCGGCACTCTTAGAGTGCTGATTGGCAAAAATTCGAGGCCCGACCCAAGGACTTTTGGATTGAGAGAAACCTTACCTTTTTCGATTTTTTAGAGATAAGGACGCGTCCCAATTCATATATGATCATTCAGCTAATTTTTCAAAGCATTCTCACCTCTATAAATAAAGGATGCCTCTCAAAATTCTAGGGACTTTTTCACGCTTTCTGACCCCTCCCTTTCTAGCTCTTCTCTTCTTTTCAATTCTCCCTTACTTGAAAGACGTTTTGGAGGCTCTTGCATTAGTAATTTCTGTTTTGTAAGCAAAATATTTCAAGCTTCAAAGAGTTGAATAAAATTCTTTGAATCCTAAAATATTCTTTCACTAAGAAGAGCACGCTCATGCAAGAGGTAGTCTATTTCTTTTCCTTTTCTAGTCTTCTCTATTAATTTTGATTGATGATGCATGTTTGATTATTTCTAATTCTTGATATAATTGCCATTTTTTGTTTAAAATTTTTATTTAAATATGTTCTTAGATTTTTTTTTTTTTTTTTTTTTTTTTTGTGATTTCTCTCTTGAATCTCAAAATCTACTAATTGTCAAAGATCTCTTTAAACTAAAAACTTATTTGAATTTTTCAAATTTGATTTTTAACACACAAACTTGATCTGTATTTTCATTCAATATAGATAAGATTTAAAAAAAAAAAAAAACATAAAACTGATCCATGTTTTTATTAAATATAGATCTGATTTTTTTAGCACACAAAACAAATCTGATTTTTCTTGATAAAATCACTTCTTTTAAAAAAATTACATTAAAACAAATCTGATTTTTCTTTACAAATCTTTTTTTTTTTCTACATAAAAATAGATTTGATTTTTCTTTACAAATCTTAATTTTTTATTTATTCAAAAAACAAATCTGAATTTTCTTTAAAAAGAGGACACATCCATAAGGTAAATTTATTTGAATTGATTTTAGTCAAGTGTCTATCATGTATGTTCAACATATCATTCACATCATGCAAAAAAGGGTATATTAGTCATTAGAGTCTAGAAGACCAGAATTTGTCTGGGCAGAATCAGTGCCTAACACCTTTCTATTCCGCAACCTAGCTCCCGAGCTTAGGATTTTTGGATAGGTAAATAAGTGTTTTACATAGATTGTAACTAGAAGTCAAAGACTTGTAAGGTTTAATTTACCAAGATTGCATTTGTCTTTTTTTAGTCAATGACAATGAAGTATTTTGATCATGTGTTTAGTATTTTAGTTTTTTGTTTTTTTTTTTTGGTATAAAAAATAAGTGGTGACTCCACACCACTTACCCAAAAAAAGAGGTGCCCTTAAAAGCACCCGAATATCTTTTTCGAGAGCACCCTCTTAAGAAGTTGTGGCCTCTCACAGTGGCGACTCTACTAGGGATGTTGAGGGCTAAGTTTCGTGTTAGACTTTAAGTGACCAACTATATACCCTTGTCTTTTGCATGATATGGTTGTTTGTTTGTTTGTTTGTTTTTTTATTTATGTCTTGAGATGTTTGTATGATATTTTTGTTTGTCTTGCCATGTTTATTTGTTAAGAGCTTTCCCTAACTGTCATAATGTATGCCATTAAAATAACAAATATGTATGCACCCCTTTCAACAAAATGTTGGTAGTAACCATGGATCCCCGGTCTTCATTAGATTCGGGTACCTAGTAGTGAACTCACCAACTTATAGCCCAAAGTCACTGGATCATTTCTTGTTAGCTATAAAGGATAGACCATGTCGTTTGGACCAACGCAGTGTTCATTACATTGCAAGTTGGGAGGTGTAACGTCCTAGCTATGAGAAACAATAAAACAACAAACCTGACTTAGAACCTACCCATAGGCCAGTCCATGTTAAAATTGCATAGCATGTTGTGTGTGTTTGTCTGGGTCATTGATTGATGTAGATGGGGACTTAGCTTTGATTGAACCGACCAATCCTTTTCTTAGGGGAGAATTTGGTCAAGATAAAAAGCAAGGTTTCAAAGAGAACCCAAGGCTGACACTCAAGCTAATAGCTCTAGTTCCAAGCCTATCATGGTATTAAAGCCCGTGAGCATAAATGACACTCTGCTATTGCAACATCACAATCCCATATTCGACCTACAAGACAGTTTGAGCCACAAGAAGTCTAAAGATCACTATGGCAGAAGGGGGAGAACATCTGAACACCTAAGAACCTATGAAAGCTTAAGAGCTACATAACACTATGGTAGCTAGTCAAATCAAGATTTCTGATCCGTTCCTCTAGGGATCTTGTGTTGGTATCAGCCAATGCCATTCGGCTCACCTAAAAAATCAACAAAGAAAAGTCTTAGATCGATTATCAGAGAAGTCCAAGCAAAGACACTTAGAAAGCATCATCTCATACCCAACTTGCTTCATTGATCATATATTGGGAAGACTGGGTGCGTGCTACCAATTGTAAACCTCCAATCATCTACATGCTTTCTTTCATAAGATCTACATCGACCTGAAACACAAATTTACCAGTTCATGAACAATAAGTTGAGAAGAAATGAAAATAAGGAACTAAAAGATTCAAGAAAACACTGGATCAGGCCAAGGGACATTTGGGGTGAATTTAGGCCTATCTAAAGTCATGGAGCTGTATGACCCATCAAGATTCATCACTTCATATTATCATGCAGGAAAATGAGGATAGGTTTCCCTGAAAGAATTAAAAGAGCCTTTAGCTAGCTAGGAGGGGGATTCTGTTGGAAAATCTAGTTTTGTATCTCATACAAAACACATAGCGGAAGCAACAAACATAGATTTACTTCAATCATGAAAGATAACATGTAACCATGAATTCTAGAACAAAGAATAGAAAGCGTACCTTGGTGCAGTGAAATTCAAAACAAAACTTGAGAATTACTTGGGAAGACTTTTAATCTTCACTCCAATTCCACTTGATGCCCAAGAAGTGTGGTCTCTCAATCAATTTCCAAGGAGAGAATAAAAGAGTGTCCAACACTCATATACATCATTTCATTCCTTCTATGATCTAAATGAAAAACCACTTGAAAGACTTATGAAAATTCTGTATGTTTCTCTCCTTTTATACAACTGATTATCTAATTGGGCTAGCCTTTTGGGCCATTCCAATTGGGCTCTAATGTGTGGCATGGAGTGGGACCAAAAGAGACCAATAAAACACTAGCTTCAATAGGCCTTGGGCTTTTCTGCCAACTCTTGACAAGTCTAAAGTTACCATTAATTATATTCAATACCACTATAAGAATATAATTGCACTCTAGGCCTTATCTATAAATTATATCCTAAGACTTTATTATACATGCAACTCCTTCATTAAAATATTCGTAGTAATACAAAGTCATAAATATTGACTACCACTTTGAAAATTACTACATCTTAATCCTTGAGTACCCGGTTTAATCCTTTATGTTATTCATAATATATTTATGAAATCCAATTCCATAAATATGTACTTTAGTAACTCTTTACTAAAGTGGTTGGGCCCAACACTCTGAATAACCAAACCCATTAAACTTATCTCAAGTGAATATTTTATATCTCCGTTAAGAGATTATGAATTCCATCTTGAGAATATATGTCCCATCAAAACTAAATGCGGCTGCCCAACTTACTGAGGTTTTGAACATAACTTATAGATCTCACTCCTGATATATCAAAGAAACCTACACCTCATGATCAGGTCCATTATTCTCTTAAGATTTAGAGCTGATGTAAATAGAAGTCGTGAGATTTATTATTCATTTGATAGTCATTAGGAGAATAATAAATCTCACAGCGGTCCAGTACAATATGTCTTAACTCTTAAATAATATCAACATATCAACTAGAAGTCTCCACTTCCATGATCAAGACAAATCATCTTAGTTGATATGTTATAACCTTCGCAGATGAAACGCCCAATTTCATCACCGACTACAAACTAAAATTCTGATTTTACAAGGAACTTGTGATTTATATCTTTCTGTGACTTTTTACATAAATCACATACTATGCATCTCATAGACGAAGATAATGTCTCATTAGTTCATTTATAGATAGTCTCATATAATTAAACAATTTAATTATTTATAACATGCCAATAAATTGGAATTTTAGGGCACAAACTCCAACAATCTCCCACTTGCCCTCAAAGACAATTTACCACAAATCCGACACTTATCTCTCTTTAGAGTAATTTATAGTCACTTTAAGGCAAGGTTTGGAAATAAGTTTCTGCTAAATTTATTGCATAAATTATCTTTTCTACCATTACTTTTCACGTACTCATATATCTCTAATGAGATGATACTTACGCTTAATGTGTATCTTCACCACCTAGGATGAACACATATCTTGAAGTCCAATTTCATGAATCACAATCAAACTACAAGTCAGTATTTGTATATCCAATAACCATCGAAACCTCACTTTGGTGGACAAACATATAATCCCTCATTCTCCTAAGATATTTGGGTATATGCTTTACTCCTACTAAATTAAGTGATCTTTGATTCAATTGATATTTGCTTACTATGCCCACCGCAAAATAGATATTTAGCTTAGTATATAGCGTAGCATAAAGACTTCCTTTTGATATGGTATAAGGAACCGTCTTAATATGCTCTTCCTTTTATATGTCTTAGGACTATAGTCCTTTATAAAGGAACTTCAAATTTAAAAGGAAAGAATCTTTTTCTTGAAATAATACATGCTATACTTGGCTAGAATCTAATCTATTTAAGCAGTTTGAGATAGACCCAACATCCTAATTTCTGAATTTTAACAAAGTTATAATTCTTAGGATGTGACTAGTCTTTCCCAAGTACTTTATATCAAACTGGACTAGACAACCAAAACTTTATTGATGACAATAACTCTATATCATCATAAATGATTAGAATGTCATCAACATACATTAAGAAATTTATTATTTTATATAGCTTTTACACACTTAAGGACTTTTAATACTTGATCAAAATCAAATAATTTGATTGCTTGATCAAATATGATATTTTATTATTTAGATGCTTGCTTTAGTTCATAAATGGACTTTAAGCAACTTGCATACTAAACACTACTGGTTCTTTGCTATGAACAAGTCGAGTTATATCATATAGATGTCTTCCTCAAGATTACTACTAAAAGAAGCTTTCTTGATATTAATTGCCATATTTCATCCAAATGAAATATAATGAATAAGAGAATCTAGATAGATTTAAACTTGACTATTAGTAAAAAAATATTTTCATAGTCGAACCATTTCTTTTTGAATAAATCTTTTCACCATTAGTCTTGACTTTGAAGGTTTGCACCTTCAAATCTATCAATCTCATTTACTTGTAGACCTATTTGAAAATAATAGGCTTAATGCAATTAAGCGCCTCTACAAGTTCTAGACTTTAAATAAAATTTAATTCTATTCACATAACCTTGAATCAGTATTCCATATTCATATCATCTATTGCCTTTACGTAGGACCGAGGATCAAATTCATATCCTTGTGGAATAACTACAAAAGTTTATTCCAAAACTATGAATTTATTTGGTAATCCTCCCACTACAATGTTGTACTAGTGAAATAGTTATCTATAGAATAATGTCTTGTGGTGTATTTAATACAACCATTTCATTTCAAAATGTATTTTATAGTTGTCTTTTAACAAATTCTAACATTTTTCTTCTAGAACAATCTACCTTTAATTCTACCTTTAAAAGAGTCTTATTCCTCCTTTATGTATGTACTAACTTAAAGAAGTCATTGGAACTTTATTCCTTTATAAAAAGGAACCCTAGATCATATTATCCTCTAAATAGAATTCATAAATTGTGAATATAACAAAATAATGGTTCTAAAAGCCCATCTTTCACCAATCTTGAATAACACTTAGATTAATAAGATCTAGACATAAGTGCCCAAACATACAATACAAAGGATGGAAACTTTCTCTTTAAAAAGTAAAACATGTAAATTTCCATTTAGAAGATAATTATGAACAATGCTTAGCTTTACCAAAATTAGAAACACTTTCCTTTTGGTCATGCTTTTGAGTCTAATTTCCTTTTGGCAACTACTAGGGCAACTAACTTGTCCAACTGTTTGGTATTATAATTCTTCTTCTTATCATCCTTACCTTTCAGCTCAGGCTAAGAATTTGAATTAAATCATATTGATCTTAGCCTTAGCTTTTAGGATGTCTTCCGTTGCGTAGAACTCACTCATCAATTTAGATAATATAAAAAGAATTTATTTTCAAAACAATTTGAATTGATCAAATGATTCTAACAAGGACTTGTGGATCATATCCACATGAGATTAACATTTAATCTCTACATCCAAGAATTCCAATTCATCTTAAAAATAAAATATTTTCATAAAATGACATAGAATTGGAACTTCTTAAGCTTTTCTTAGCACTCAATATGATTCATACCAAACATCTCATTTAGACTTGATATAAAGTCTAAGTTTAGTACTAACTCTTGTATCTCATGCTATAGCACAATTGAGATAGAAGCCAAGGTAACATAGTAGCATTTCAATGGAGCCTATGATCATATCATAAGCTATCTTCCATAAATGCATCATGTATAGGAAATTATGACAATACTGAATCGAAACATGAATATGTACTTTAGCTCCTTTAAGCACCATGTCCAAAAATATTTCTTAATGTGATTCAACTGAAATAGTAGCCAGAGGACAAAATGTATGACAACTTTATATTGAGACCATGAACTTAAATACCAGGACATTATCATTTTGCATCCATAACCATATAATATGGAACCCAAAAACCATACTATACTAGGTGCAACGACAACCTAATCCCACAATTAATATTCCTCGAAAATGAGGTCGTACCAATCACTATGATCAGGCGAGAATTATTCTCATTATTAATGCTATCATGGTAACTCTTACCAAACAAAAAATAATTTGCCACTTTTCCTTTAGCCTCTAAGTAATAATGACATAGCTCCGAAGGGAGGTAAACATTACACTTAGTCTAATGTACACCATTGCCTAGAATCAATGTGAGTCACCAAGTAACTCCATGGAAGCATGGTCGTTCTCAATGTAAAAACACACTTCATCTATCATTAAGAAGTTTAATCTATAGTACCATAAATTAAACACCCTCCGAAGGGAGCAACGCATATATGCCAAGGCGAGGTGCCTAATCACACTACTATAAACTAGCAATGGAGGCTGTGAGAATCAACCCTTGAATCTCTCTACCACTAGAAATTTTAAAACAAGTGAATTGTCTTGAAATCATTGTGATTTAATCACAATTTTAACCCTACACATCAAATGTGTTTAATTGTTTAAATTCAATGTGATGTTACTATGTCACATCACAATAGCATAACGAACATTCGTGCAATCACAAAGAATTTTAACCTTGTAATCCGTGAAGTAAATACCCTCCACATAGAATTCAAGACACAAAGTCAAGACAGGGTATTTATTCACATTACAATAAACTTAACAAAAGGGTTATTTCAGCACTCCCACTCATTATTTGGGTTTTTCTTTTAAATAATTGTGATCCCATCACAATTTATAACCTTGCACTTGATAAAGACTCTAATCTCATTAGAATCACTAACTAAAATGGAAGTCCTAAACTATTTAGGATTCCTTAAACACTAATGAATCAAAAATTAGTTATATAGAACTCTATCCTTAATTTACTAGATAAAGTATTCTAATCTCATTAGAAACTATATAACTTTAATTAGAATTTTAATCTCATTAAAAACCTCTAATTAAAATAAATTAAGGACTATTAATCATAAAATGATTTAGTACCAAGAGTTCTATTTAACTAACATCTTTGATTTCATTAGATCTATTAGTTAGAACCATGTGTAATCTAATCACACATAACCTTGCTCTTAAAAAACTTGAAAACACTTAGAAAAAATTCTGATTTTCTTTCTTTCGATTGATCAAATGTGCCCCTCGATCGGTCAAAAAAATTAAAAAAAAAATTCAAACTTGACCACCTAACTTGTTCGATCGATACTTGATTGCCTCTCGATCGATCGACTATCAATCGAAAATCAATCTATTTAAAAATTTTGATCACTGTTTTACTCGACCGATCGAGAGTGATTTTCGATCGATCGAAACTCGTGAAACTCGAATTTCCAGAAATTTTCTAAGGCATTTTTCTACGGTTTTTCTTGAACAAACAACTAACATACGAACATGATAGTAAGAGAATGATATCAAAACTGAATTTCATTGATGCTATAGCCTTAAAGATCAATTTAACATACTTAAATTGAAATTTAAACAATATCATAACATCAATATCAGTTTTTATCAAACAATAATTTCAATGTCCACGCAGAAAAATTAAATGCTTTATTTTCTAACAACATCAAATTATTATCTCTAATTCTATGAATGCAAACATTCAAAGAAATTAAATTAAAGTCGGCTATATCATACAATCACAAAACTACTCACATGATATCATTTATATCCGTGAATCTCCATATAATTTGCAACATATGAAACACTCACATCAAAATTAGCAAATGGATCCAAGGCATCCAAGGCAATTAACACATGCTAGAAACACTGTATCACTACCTTATATCAATAATCTGAATGCTTATGAATCCATATATATCTTTATCCAAGCGGTGCATTAACATCCAAGCCATGCAATGAAGGATCAAAGTGGTGCAATGAATTGATACATGCAAATGATAGTTATTTGAATAACTATATCCAAAACAAAAACTTTAAGATGGTTTGGATATATCAGTCAGAGCATTAAAATAACTACCCTTCCTTTCAATAACTACCATTGACAAGAACTACTTCACGCACATGATGGTTATTACAAATAGATTCATATAACCATATGTAACACCCGTCTCATTTAAATTGAATTTATTTGCTTCTAAAGTGAAATTGATGAATTATTTAATTTATTTTGAAGGTGATATAATTCTATATTAAGGTCACTACAAAGAAAATAAATAAAAGAAGATGTAACGTGAGAGTTATTTTTGTGGATTATTCATATTTAGCTTTTAGTCTCCTTATTAGTTAAGGAAAAGGATAAGAGATTTCCTAATTGGATTAGGAGTTTAAGTGTTATTGGAATTCTTTAGAGTTTTAGCCTATCTAAACAACCTTAATATGAGTTTTTGTAGGAAATAAAGTCTTGAAAGCTTATTTAAGTCTAGTAGGTTTTAATTTCAGCCCTAGTGGAAACAGTTTTAACGTGTAAAGCTGAAAAATAAGCTAGGGCTTCCAGCGTGAAAGTTTAAGAGTGGAGAATTAGGGTTTCTGAAAATTGAAGGGATAGAAGACCGTGGAACTGCTAGGGGCAGCCAGCAAATTCGTTATTTTGAGGTAAACATCAATATATGCATGCCTTAATGATAACACATTTGATTTAGGAACCTTCGTCTCTAGGCTGCTTAAAATTATTAGGATTACAATAACCGTTCCTTAGGAATAGAAGTTATTATGGAAGGTATATTAGATTTTCATTATTTTATTGATTTTGAAACCTGTACGTAGAGTAGCAGCACATCTTATATAGATTAATCATGTGTAGATGTCCTAGGGTGGTGTTTGAATGGTCTATGTGCACTTAGATATAGGTATCACAGATTTTAGCTTTTAAAGGGATTTGTCGTTTGGGATTCATGCAGCTTTTTTTTTTTTTTTGGAGAAACAGATTCATGCAGCTTAATTACTAGTGGTGTTGACATATTGAACCTGGTAATCTATAACATGGTTTTAAGTTCCTAAAGTTTTGTGAATACATGCTAAAGAATACTAAGTCCTACGGTTTGAGATTTTATGGATGCTATATATTTATTTTGGGTTAATATGATTCACAAGCATGTGATTATTTGGAAGGCAACTTGTACTGGAAGAATTAAATAACATAGAGATTTACATATTCGGCTCATTAAAATTGTTTACTAGGTATTGATTTTGGAGTACTAGATTAGCTATAGTTTCAGAATAAGTAGAGAGATATGAAATTTAAGAGTGAAATTTATATTTTGTTGCTGCCTTAGTGTATCTCTTCTTATTGAGTTGTCTTGTGCTATTTTAGGTTCTAGTTGATACTATTTCACACAGTTAAGGTGAAGCTTTGTTTAACAACTAGAGGTAAGTGGACTTCAGAACATGACGTCTCTCAAGACGTGTATATTTATATATATTTTTGGTAAAAATATATTTATATATATATACACATATAATTGCAAAAGTGAAGTTTCCAAAAACTTATACCATTGTCGATGCTATTACATACCTAAATTTTATTATTTCTTGTATATTACTTTGAAACTGTATAAGTTAAGAATGACTCAAAACTATATTTTTGAGAAAGTATTTGTTATATGATATATGATTGGTATTGACAATGATGTGTTAAAGAAAGAATGTTTTCAAACGGTCAACTAGACAATCTGCAACCTTTGCTAACACAGGGTTAAGTGTTGGCCTTCGGCCGATGTAGTGTTATTGAGGTGTGGTGCAATGTTATCGTTTGCTCTTCGTAGCCAGTGTTGCCTCTTTGAGGTTAGTGTTATTGTTCCTTTTGGGAATCACCCATCGAGTGTTTAGCAACTTATGTCTTTGTCTGACTAATGTTTTCCATATTGAACTACTGTTTTATTGTTACTAATCTTTATAAGTGGAAAAAGACTGTTTATTGTCATAATATATTGTTTCTACCTATTTGGTGTATTTTGGCTAATTAAAGTGGTTATTATTTTATTTAATGATTACAACATTATAATTAAATGTTCTATTCTTGACAGTTTTTATAGAATATATTGTATTACTGTTAAAACTATTTGTAAATGTTTTGTAAAGACTATATTTTGTCAACGATACTAATGTTTTGTTTTGAAAGACATCCTCATGTTATGTAGTCTCTTATTGGGCTTCTAGCTCACCCCCCCTCTCTCCACCCTTTCAGATTAGAGCATTGGAATATCTTTTGGGTGGTAGATCATTGGAGACATGGATTGAAGACTTCTTTTGGAGCTATGTTAGTTGATGGACGGTTTTAGTATATTTTCTTAGGATAGTGAGTTTGGTATTTGTGGGACTCTTGAGATTGTATTTGGAGACTTTATTGTTAAAGTTTTTGTTTTATGGATTTCATAAGAAAGATTTTGATGGTTTGAAGTATATTTGTGGATATTTAATTACGCTCTATTCCATTATAGTAGTGTTGATTTTCAAATAAGACAGGTTATGCATCTAAATCCTTGGTATGGGTTTGGGGCGTTACACCATATCCAGGCAATTAATAAGGCACAGCACCAATGCAATACAATTGTCATCATCATGAACGATTATCTCAATAACTTTCAATAACTATACTTGAAACAACGTCAAACATCATCATGCAAATGAATTCAATACTCACATGAATCCACATATATTTTAATCAACAATATTAATGAAACAACGTTGAACATCAAGAAACTGTTTTTCTTTTATTCTAAAATCCAATCACATGATATACAATCATGATATTGAAGGCCGCTCTGATACCATTGTTGGAAAATTTGGTTTTGTATCTCATACAAAACATATAGCGGAAGTAACAAACACGGATCTACTTCAATCATGGAAGATAACATGTAACCATGAATTCTAGAACAAAGAATAGAAAGCGTACCTCAGTGTAGTGAAATTCAAAACAAAACTTGAGAATTACTTGGGAAGACTTTTAATCTTCATTCCAATTCCACTTGATGCCCAAGAAGTGTAATCTCTCAATCAATTTCCAAGGAGAGAATAAAAGAGTGTCCAACACTCACATACATCAATTCATTCCTTCTATGATCTTAATGATAAACCACACGAAAGACTTATGAAAATTCGTTATGTTTCTCTCCTTTTATACAACTGATTATTTAATTGGGCTAGCCTTTTGGGCCATTCCAATTGGGCTCTAGTGTGTGGCTTGGAGTGGGACCAAAAGGGACCAATAAGACACTAGCTCTAATGGGCCTTGGGCTTTTCCGTCAACTCTTGACAAGTCCAAAGTTACCATTAATTATATTCAATACCATTATAAGAATATAATTGCACTCTAGGCTTTATCTATAAATTATATTCCAAGACTTTATTATACATACAACCCCTTCATTAAAATATTCGTAGTAATACAAAGTCATAAATATTGACTGCCACGTTGAAGATTACTACATCTTAATCATTGAGTACCCGGTTTAATCATTTATGTTATTCATAATATATTTATGAAATCCAATTCCATAAATATATACTTTAGTAACTCTTTACTAAAGTGGTTGGGCCCAACACTCTGAATAACCACACCCATTAAACTTATTTCAAGAGAATATTTTATATCTCCGTTAAGAGATTATGAATTCCATCTTGAGAATATATGTTCCATTAACACTAAATGCGGTTGCCCAACATACTGAGGTTTTGACCATAACTTATAGATCTCACTCCTGATATATTAAAGCAACCTACACCTCATGATCAAGTCTATTATTCTCTCAAGATTTAGAGTTGATGTAAATAGAAGTCGTGAGATTTATTATTCATTTGACAGTCGTTAGAAGAATAATAAATCTTACAACGGTCCAGCTCAATATGTCTTAACTCTTAAAACATATCAATATACCAACTTGAAGTCTCCACTTCCATGATCAAGACAAATCATCTTAGTTGATATGTTATAGTTTTCGCAGATGAAATACCCAATTTCATCACCGACTACAAACTAAAATTCTAAGTTTATAAAGAACTTGTGATTTATATCTTTCTGTGACTTTTCACATAAATCACATACTATGCATCACATGGACTAAGATAATGTCCCATTAGTTCATTTATAGATAGTCTCATATAATTAAACAATTTAATTATTTATAACATGTTAATAAATTGGATATTTAGGGCACAAACTCCAACAGATTCTCTTCTCCCTCTTCTTCTTCTTTAAAAGATAAAGCTTGAGAGTGAAACATACAAACATTGTCACCAAGTGGAAATATGGGAAATGTGCATACAAGATGAAGTACAACTTGACCTTAGAAGGAAACAGAGGTACCGAGGTGACAGGAATGCTAGCTAGACAACCATGTAATAGTTTGAATGAAATCAAAGTAGTTTCCTGGTGTCCCTGAAACAACATGGCCAATTCAAGCACCAGTAATCTCTTCATTAGCTAGAAGATCAGCCAACTGAATGAAGGGACAAAGAGGAACCAAAATTGACGTAGGAGGATATATGTGTTGAACCTAATGTAACACCCGATCACCAAGATACTAGTACCTCCCATGACCATACTCAAACAACACCTGACGAACATTCAGCTCTAGAGCCCATTCACAGTCAGCATACTCCTCACATCCAAGCCAAGGATTCAAAGACATCTAAAAATCACAAAGGACCCAGAATGAAGAGAAGACCAAACCACAATTAAGCACAAAAACCCTTAACTAAACACAAAATCCCACAAAAGGAAAACTCACATCAGCAACAGTTAAGTTGTCAATCACCATGCACCAAACTTCCAAAGAATGCTTGGAAGGCATTGACAAACAATATTTGGGCAACCAATGGAGAAACCTTGGATTTACTTCATCAACATCTTCCCGAACTTGAGGACCAACCCCAAAATATTCAAACATCCAAACCTAAAAAGTTAACATACATCATTACAACATAGCCAAAAATTCCAAACCTCACCTAACAGACAAATAGTGCACCTCCTAAGCTTGAGAGAATATGCTTGGAAAGTTGAGTCATAAAATGCAAGAGGGTTGCGTAAGCCATGCCACCCCAATCATAATTCTTGATCTGGTTTATATCCCATAAACTCCACAAATAGCACAAGCTTACAGTACTACCAAAGTTTGGGCATAAGAAAGTTCCAATGAAGAGAAGCATGAACTTGCGTATGCCGATTACCACAGTTTTATAGCCACATCAAAGAGACATTTTTACTCTTCAATTTTGAAGGCACTATGCCTAAAAGACTCTTAATCTCCTTCAAAGTAAGGAAATCGTTGACCTTGATTCTTTCACCGCCTAATCATGAGCCAGTGATGACAAAGAAGTCATAAGGTGTCAACATCACTTCACCAATGCTCAGAAAATGGAAAGTACATGTAGTGTCCCAAAACCACTTTGACAAACCAAGGAGTAGCTGGAGATCCATGTACTCATGAGTTTCTTGATTCAATAAAGCTTGGAAAAAAGTCTGGAAGCTTGCTTCATTAAAGATGCTCTTAATATCTGGAGACAAGATCTCCCATGTGCCTTTCAGCATTTGAAGGCTACCTCGACTCTTGAGGTTCTGCAAAACAAAGTTTAACCTATCATCAGGATGTCAACAAATTACTCATTCCAAAATGCTCATTTCAACAAAAATTCTCATGCCAACAAAAAAATTCGATTCCAACAAAAAAATCTTTTCCAAAATTCCAACAAAAAAATTTTTTCCAAAAAAATTCCATGCCAACAAAAAAATTCCATTCCAAAAAAAAAAATCTTTTCCAAAAAAATTTCGTGCCAACAAAAAGTCCCATGCCAAAAAAAAAAAAGAATTCCAACAAAAAAAAAAATCCCTTGTCTAAAAAAATTTCTCCAATGATCAACCAAAAATTTTTTCCTTGTCCGACACAAAAATTTTTGCTTGTCCAACAAACAAAAAAAAAAAAAAAAAAAAAAAAAAAAAAAAACTGTACCACCATAAAATTCTATTGCCATACCCATATCCATAAAAATGTCTGCACTGATGAAGCAAGTCTTACACATTCCAACAAAATTTCTGCATTCATCAAACAAACTTACACATCAAATTTTCATGACTTTAATGCTCACAAAGCTCAAGCCAAAACTCATTCAACAACACCACAAAATACATACATTGCCAAATCCCATGAGTCATCAACATTGCCCAAGTTACACCATGCCAAATAGCTCAACAATTCAAAAATGTCCCCAAAGCCAAGATTACAACATGATCAACCATGCAATGTCCAAATTTTCGACAAGAGCAAATAACAACAAAATGGCAATGCTTCAACATCAAACTCTCAATAAAACATGAAATTAAAAAATTTCCCAAAAAAAGAAAAAAACTCACCTTGAAGACCATTTTGGAGTGTGGAGCATGGGTCTTGGGGTCTTGAAGGAGCCATTCTTCATCATTCCATTCAAAAGATGGGTGGTATTTTTTCTCATTAAAAGTGAGAAAGGAAGGCCTATTGGAAGATGCCATTGTTAATGCAAAGAAAAAAGGAAGTTTGGAAATGTGTTTCAAAAAAATGGGTGTGTAGCAAAAATGGCCAAGAACATAAGGATCTGAAAAGATATTGAGGGAGATGAGTGAAAGAAGGTTGAGAAGCTTAGGAAAGTGATTTTTTAGAGAAGAAGTGGTGTAGTAAGGGAAAAATGCAAGAGGAAGAAAGGAGTGAATGGTAACAATGGAGGAACAAGGAAGAAAGAAGAGAGAAAAAAAAAAAAAAAGAAAAAAAAAAAGACAAGGAATGGGGGCCAAAATTCGACCCCTTTTTCTTTAATAATCTGAGTTGCTGAGTCAGCTCAGGTTTGACTCAATTGACTCAGTCAACTCCAAAAAAAAAAAAAAAAAAAATCTTTTTAAGAAAAGGAAAAATCAAGAAGGATCGATGAAATTTTTTCAAAGTTTCAAAAAAATAGATGACATCAATTGCAAAAATAAATAAATAAATAAATAAATAATTGTGACTTTGAGGAAAAAACAAAATTCTTGGAGATGATCAAGGACAAAAAAACCATTTTTTTAAGGAGAAAAGTTCCAAACTCTCAATTCCAAATTTAAAATTCTCAATCCCAAGTTTCAAATTCCAAGTCTCAAATTTCAAAGATAAATCATTTTCAAAGGACTACAAAAATTAATCAAAGTTTTCTTGCTAAGAATGGAAGAATTCAAATCAAGAAAAAACAAATGAAGATCACATATCTTAAAACAATGGAGAACAAAGCACTCATCATCAAAAGTCTAATTCGGAAATTTTAATCTTTTGCAGGAAAAATCCTAGATCGAGGTAGAGAAGCCCTTTGGTCGCCACATTCAAGATTGAGATAGAGAAGCCTCTCAATCATCCCAAGTTTCGAGGTAAAGAAGCCCCTTGGTTACCTTTCATCAAAATTGAGGTAAAGAAGCCCTTTGGTCATCCTAGTTTAAGAATGAGATAGAGAAGCCTTTCAATCGCCTCAAGTTCAGAGGTAGAGAAGCCCCTTGGTTACCTTTCATCAAGATCGAGGTATAGAAGCCCCTTGGTCACCACAGTTCAAGATTGAGATAGAAAAGCCTCTCAATCGTCCCAGGTTCCAAGGTAGAGAAACCCTTGGTTACCTTTCATCAAGATTGAGGTAGAAAGGCTCCTTGGTCATCCCAGTTCAAGATTAAGATAGAGAAGCCTCTCAATCGGCTTAGGTTCTGAGGTAGAGAACCCCCTTGGTTATCTTTCATCAAGATCAAGGTAGAGAAGCCCTTTGGTCGTCACAATTCTAGATTGAGCTAGAGAAGCCTCTCAATCGTCCCAAGTTTCGAGGTAGAGAAGTCCCTTGGTTACCATCCATTCAGATCGAGGTAGAGAAGCCCCTTGATCTACCTTCCATTCAAATAAAGGTAGAGAAGCCCGTTAATCGTCCCTTCACATTTAGATCAAGGTAAAGAAGCTCCTTGATCGACCTTCCACATTCAGACTGAGATAGAGAAGCCTCTTAGTCACCTCATATTTCAAGATTCATTTCAAAATTTATCAGTTATCAAGTACGTCAAGAATTCACAATTTTCATTTCTCAAGATAGCAAGGCACTAGTTCTATGTTCCAAGGTTTTAGGTTCTAAGGTTAGGTAATCTTTGAAAAATCAACCTCAATCAAATCATGGCTACTAAAATCAGTATCTTTGTTTTACAATGACAATCGCATTGCAAGCTCTGTTAATGAGGGGCATTCTATAGACACTCAATTTTGTACCCATAATTTAATCAAGAAATATGGCTAGAGTGACCATTCATATACCCAAAATTCATAGTTGCATTACATTCATTAATTCTTGCATTTCATAACATAAAAATGATCTTGAGACTCTAACGGTCGCGATGGTATGCCAGATTTCCAAATCGGACCGTTGGATTGAAAGATATCATGGGATCAAGTTTGCACGATCTACATGCATTTTGTTTGGGTGGAACTAAACATGCATGATTAATATAAATTAATTCTGATTGGTTAGACAATTAAAATAATTAAATAATTTTGTTATTGGTTGCTAGGCCTGAAGAAGCTTGTTGTGGATGTCCTAACCCGATATGAGAGTGGTTTGAGAGGTAGTATCCCCTGAGATTTTCTATTTTGTCAGTTTAGCTAAGCTTGGTGCCTTGCTGCTTACTGAGGAGACTTTGTGGATTTAGAGGAGCATTGGACTTACTACAGACCCTAGGCCTTCATGGTGGCCTTCTTTGGATTAGTGTTATTCCCTTCTTAGTTGGGTTCTATCAGCTTTGTAGTTCTACCCCTAGTGAGTACTTTGCCTCATAGCACTTCTTTTATTCCCTATCTCCTTTCTGAGATTATTCGGTCTCTTTCTCTATGTCTTGAGACTGGTAGTGGTAGGCTTGGTTGTTGTGTGCATCTGCTGCTATTGTGGTTCTGTAGTCATTTTAGTGTGACATCTAGGGCACAACCTATTGGGTTTTTAAGGAAGAACAGAGTTAAGATCACTGTGTCCCTTGATCTTCCTTTTACTAGGGACACCGCTAGTTGGTTGCGGCATCTATTTGGCTTAGGTCCCATTGACTGGACATAGAGAGTCAAGTAGGGAGTCACTAAGTGGCAAGGTTGGACCCATTGTGTTGGTTTTCTTGGCAACCCTTTGGTGGGCATCTAGGGTTATACAGGGTACTTTCTAGGTATAGCCTTGAGGCAATTTGAGGGTGATTAGAACGTCCCTTGACTAGTGATCTTTCTATCATCTCTTGTGATTATGGGCTCTAGGACATCGATGTGGTCAGCAGGGACCCATGCTTCATTGTTGACCTATCGGTTCCAAATCCTCTTGATCCCTGCCTTTCGGGTGATATATTAAGGGATTATGCACTAGAGTTTGAGGTCAGAATTGAAAGTACTCTTAGTGACTTGAGAGAGTGCATGACAAAGTGTGGCCCTTCTGAGGCTGGGATTGCTGCAGGGAGCTTCTAGATGCCACTGTGGAGGATTATGACGAGATAAGGAAGACCTATGAGGTTGAGCTCGCCACCCTTAGAGTAGAGCTTAAGCAGAGGAGTCTGGCCCCTTCAGCCACAGAGGTAAAGTGTATTCAGCTAAGATCCCAAGTCACTAGCTTGGAGAGTTGGTAGACCTTACTCAAAGATTTATTATCTTAGATTAAACGAGGGATGAGGAGAGGGCCATAGTGGAGGCTAGTTATGCTGAGGCGAGAAGGAGAGCTAATGATTTGGCCATAAGGCTATTGGAGGCTAAATCCTTCATTCATTCCACTTTAGGCTTGAAATATGGGCCAACTGAAGAACCTAGTGAGCCACAGTTGGCTTTTCATCGCCTTTAGGCTAAGGTAGTCGAGAAGGAGGAGGCATTGAGAGTTGCTACTCTAAAGGTTGACACCTTACAGGCTTTGCTTGATACAGAAAGGTAGGGTTGTACCCTGAGTCCCAGTATGGAAAGGGAGCCGGCTCGTCTTCAACGCTCATATGGCTGACTTAGAGAGATTGCCAGAGATCTGGGCTTTGATGCAGCAGGGTCACTTCATACCCATTCCTCGGATGATCTGTTTCAGGGTGCTATGCAGGGCGGTGTCAAACCGTTTGGGCCATATTTGACTTGCTGGAGTCTATTCTGTTTCTTTTCATTTCTACACATGAGCTATGTAGTTAGTATTTCACCATGTATAGAAAGGTTTATCGTAAATTGCTAGGCAATTGCTTACAACCTTCCACTTTTGGGTTTTTAAAGCATAGTGTAGTTTGTAAGGCATGCTTAAAAGGGGGGGGGGGGGGAAGAGGTGGAAATAAAGATGTTTTTGCATATATTAATTATCAGGAGATATTTACGAGATTTGTGTTTAGAAGCATAATGATGAATGCATGAAAGGATTAGAAAGGCATAAAATAGGCATGTTTAATGAATATGTGTGCAAGTATTTTGAAAATGCAAGATCATACAAATAAAATGGTAAATGTAAGTCTTGCATATCACTATCTTAGGTTCCAAAGGATACACCAGTTTTAGATGAATCTTTTCCTTTCCCTTTGGGGTACACCTTCCATTGGCATGGGCCATAACATCTTTGAATAAAACCATAGCAGGCCACGTGTGTTACAAACATAGAGCAACCCAAGAGAGTGCATGCTTCTTCTCTTGATCTTGATCATAAGCCCAAGTAGATTTAACGGACTAATTTTTCTTTTAAAATGTGACTAGGCCAAAGTGGCTGCCTACATACCTCCATTGAAAAGGATCAGCTCATCACATAATTCAACTGACATTTTTTGATTGCCTTAAATTTTTCCTAGACCACCCTTTTAGGTTTTCAATCTAGCAGGCTCCCTCACGCTCTTTCTATTGCTCTCCTTTTTTTGTAAACCACCCTTTCGAGTTTTCAATCTACCTTTTCATATATATATATATATATTTGCTTTTTTTTTTTTTTGTTTATTTACATAGGAATGTAGGAAAAAAGGTTACACTTGGAGGCTCCTTTATGCAAAGTACTGTATGACAGCATCAAAATTGTTGGGCATATTGAAGGCCTCCTTTAATGTCATGCCTATCCATGTTGGCTAGGATCAAGGCTCCTTTAGAGAAGGCCTTCTTCACCACATAAAGGCCTTCGTAGGTCAGGGAAAACTTTCCTCTGTGATCAGGCATGGCTTGGTTGTGCTTTTTCAAAACTAGGTCACCTTCTTTAAAGACTTTGGGTCTAACTTTCTTGTTGAACACTCACTCGACGCGGCATTGGTACAACTGTCCATGGCACATTACGGTCATGTGCTTCTCATCTATCATGTTTAATTGCTCCTATCGAGAACGGGCCCATTTAGCTTCTGACAGCTCTGTTGTGATAAGAATCTAAGAGATGGGAACTCTACCTCTGTGGGGAGGACCACTTCCACGCCGTAGACCAAGGAATACGGGGTTGCACCCATGGAAGTACAAACAAAAGTGCGATAGGCATACAAGGCAAATGGAATGAGCTCATGCCAATCCTTATAGGTGTATGTCATCTTCACTAAGATCTTCTTTATGTTTTTGTTGGTTGCTCCCACCGTGCCATTCATTTGACGATGACAAGAAACCGAATTTTGGTGTTTGATCTTTAACTGTTGGCAAATTTGCTCAAGCATTTTTCCATTTAAGTTTTTCCCATTATCAGTAATGAGCTCTCCGAGGACGCCGTAGTAGAAAATGATGTTCTGTTTCTAGAATCGGGCCATCATAGCTTAGGTGATGCTTTTGTAGGAAGTGGCTTCCACCCACTTGGTGAAGTAATCAATAGCCACCAAGATATACTCATGCTCATTGAAGGCTTTTGGAATCATGGGTCCGATAACATCCATTCCCTAGGCTTCTATTCTGGTAGACTTGGCAATGGTGGCACGTCCTCACATACTTAATGCAGTCTCTTTCCATGGTGAGCCAATAGTAGCTGGTCTCTTGATTTTTTAGGCTAATAAGGTCCACTGGTATGGGCTTCAAGCAAGCCTTCATGCATCTCTACCATCAAATGGTCAACCTCAGGGGCATCTATGCATCAAAGCAAAGTTGTATCGTGGATCCTCTTATACAAGACTTCCCCACTCAAAAAGAATTGGTAGGCCATGCGCTTGATAAATTCCTGTCACTGTCCATGGTTCCAAATGGGTACCATGGCTTCCCATCGATTTTAGCTTTGACATTTATGCATTCTTCGATGTTTATGCAGTAGGCCGGCACACCACAGACCTATATGCGCAATTGTCGCATCTCATCTCGTTTTGCCAATTTAACTATTCTAGCCAAGGTGGCTAAAGCATCCGTGAACTGGTTGTGTGCTTGGGGAAAATACACAAAGGTAATGTTCTGGAACTTTGGAATTAGGTGGAAGACGTACTTCTGATACGGAATTAACTTGGTGTCTTGGGCTTGCCACTTTCCCTCTATTTAGGAGATGATCAACAGGGAATCTCCAAAGACATTTGGATTACATGTGCCGAACTTTATGGAAACTTTAGGTCCACTATGCATGCCTCGTACTCTACGATGTTGTTGGTGTAATCAAAATTTAGTTTGATTGAAATAGGGATTTGTTGGCCCTTCAAGGATAGTAGAACTGTTCCCACTCCATTTCTAGTGCTATTGGCAGCTCCATTGAAATAAAGTTTCCAACGCCAAGGTTCTACATTGCCGGGTTCTAGCTCTATTGCCAAAATATCCTTATTTGGGAAGAGGGATTCTAAGAAATCTGGATTGTTTAACAGCTGGTCCGTTTGGCAATCGGCTATGGCTTGGCCCTTGATGGCCATTCACAGCACAAACACAATATCAAACTCAGATAGAAACATCTGCCAACGAGAGATCTTCCCTGTGAGGGTAGGCTTTTCAAAGATGTATTTGATGGGGTCCATGCAGGAAATCAACTGCATGGTGAAGGAGGCCTATGCTAGGGCATAGCACATCTTCTTAATAGTGATGTAATTGATCTCACAACTGGTGAACTTCTTACTCAGGTAATAAATTGCCTTCTCCTTTTGATCGGGTTCATTTAGCTGGCCTAACATGCAACCTACGGATGCTTCTTGAACCACTAGATAGAGAATCAATGGATGTCTTAGCGTCGGGGGAACCATAATAGAAGGGTTCAAAAAATACCGCTTAATCCTGCCAAAGGCCGCTTGACACTCATCTGACCATTCTATCTTCGTATTCTTCTTCAAGAGCTTGAACAAGGGATTGCACGTGGTTGTCAACTGCACTATGGAGCAAGCTATATAATTAATCTTTCCTAAGAAGCTTCGAACTTGTTTCTTGGTTTTCAATGTAGGCATGTCCCTGATGCCCTGGACTTTTGCTGGGTCCACTTCTATTCCTCTTTGGTGACTATAAAGCCGAGAAATTTCCCTAAACTAGCTTTGAAGACGCACTGGTTAGGGTTAAGCCTCAACCTTTACTTGACGAGGCACTTGAAAAGCTTTCTCAAATCTATCAAATGATCACTATGAGTGCGTGACTTAGCGATCATATCATCCACATAGATTTCAATCTCCTTATGCATCATATCATGGAACAAGGTCACCATGGCTAGTTGATAGGTTGCCCCAACATTCTTTATGCCGAATGGCATGACATCAGAGGTATAGGTTCCCCAATGAGTGGTGAATGATGTCTTGGCTTTGTCCTCTTTAGCCTTCTTGATCGGATTATAACCCGTGAATCCATCCATAAAGGAGAAGAACATGTTGATCGTGGTGTTATCAATCAGGGATACAATATGTGGCAGGGGAAAATTATCCTTCGGGTTGGCCAGATTCAAATCTCTGTAATCAACGTACATACGTAATTTTCCATCTTTCTTTGGCACAGGAACAATGTTAGCAACCCAATCAAAGTAGGCAATGGCAGTAAGAAAACTAGCTTTCAACTGCTTTTCTACTTCTTCTTTGACTTTTAGGATAATCTTTGACTTCATCCTTTAGAGAGCTTGCCGCACTAAGGGCATTTAGATTTAACTAGAATCTTGTGGAAAATGATTTCGATATGCAGTCCTGGCATATCTTGATAAGACCAAGCAAAGATTTCCTTGAATTCCTTTAGCAGAGCTATGAGCTTGTCCTTCATGTCTTTGGGAAAGTTTACCCCGATCTTGATGGGTTTTTTTCCTTGCCTTCGTTGGCTAGATTTATCACCTCTGTCTCTTTTATATTGGGTTTAGACCTTTCGCTCTCTCTGTTCAAAGCTTCTAAGATGTCCTGAGGTAAGTTCGGGACCTCTTCCATTCCTTTAAACTCATGATCCAACTCTATTGTCTCATTCACATCATCTACACCCTCGTCATGGCGAAGGGACAACGTACCAACTTGGGACTCAGAACAGATCCCATAGAGAGGAACATATATAGAAAAATATAAGATAATTTGCACATACATATTCATAGGAAAGCAAATAAAGAGAGAAGTAAGAATTTCCTGAATAATACGTTGAATATTTCATTAATGAATTATGGGTAGGGGGAAAATAAGTTCATGCCTAATAACGATAAAAAGGGAAATGCTTTTTTTTTTTTGGCAAAACAAACTGGGGAAATGAACAGGGAATATAAATAAAGCAGGAAATAACATAAGCATGCAAAACAAAATAGATATGCTATTCCAACCTTCTTGAGTGACCAAGAGGATTAATCACTTGATGATGGAATACTCCTTACTCAGCTAGTGTAACCACAAAGCAAGGCTCGATGGTCCAAAGGCTTGTCGTCTCTCTTGGCATCCCTAGTTGAATAGTAGAAGTCAGATTGTCTTCGGGAGATATGATAGCATTCATGGAGAGCTCTTCGGGACAGAGCCGAATAATATCAGGCTCCTCATCTTCCAATTCCTTGAAAGGATCTGGCACAATGACCTTGGTTGGAGATGAAAAAGTGGACCTAATATGGGGAATAGGCATCCCTGAAATGGCACACTTCCTCTTATTGCCTCTAGAAGCTTGAAAGAGTTCTTCATGAGTGGGTTCATACCCTAAATTGAATCTTCCTTTGTTATCTGAGAGTTCAACAAAAGCAAGGCTCCCATGTCCTACAGCTCCAAGGCCTTGGCTTAGTTGGTATCCAAACTTGAGCATTTCCTTAGCAGCCATTAGAACTGCTGCGGGCCAGTTGGACTTAGGCTTTGAAACATTGTGAATCATGGAAACTAGCTCAAAGGTATGGAAAGATGCTACTGGAAAAGCGTTGGCATCGATGTAGGGATAGATGTCTCCTAGAAGATAGTCATGGGCTCTTCAGCCATAATAGTGATCAATTGATTTTCAAAGATGAACTTAAGTCTCCTATGGAGGGTAGATTTTGTACCCTTTACATGGTATATTTTCAACACACACTGAAATCCCACGAGAAAACACTAATATTCATTAGAAACGGTGAATCAAAAAGGTCAAGTTAATTTTCTTTTGATTAAGGCCTTTTCTGGCCTTAATCTTTGAGTTTAATATTACTAGTCACTTTCTTATTGGTTTGTGAATAGATTTGACTTAGGGGAACGATCAAAAATCAAGCTTGAAGAGCTTTTCTTTCAGGTATTAGTACAAACTTTTATGTTTCCTTGTCTATTCTTTTCTACCTTTAATTACTTCTGTTTGCTTTGTTTTTTTGTTATAACATGCTTTAATATGTTTATCTAGTCTAATTTTACGTTTTTGTATGTTTAAAATGCATGTTAGGGTTAGATTTAGTGTTTTAGGCTTGGTTGTGTTTTTAAGGCTTTCTGGGTAAGAACTTCCATATGCATAATCTTGCCTGTGCAAGCAGGCTTGTTCTTGCACACACAAGGCCACTGCTCAGAGACCCTAATCTTTGTTTCATTTGTTTTGCTTATGCTTTCACATGCCTGTTTTGTTTATCTTCCTTTTCCATTCTTTTATTCTTCCAAAGTCTTTGTTTAGATGTTTGTTTGCTTGTTTGCTATCACATGTTAGGATTAGAGTTTATTTTGTGTTTTCCTTGTTTCAATGATATGAATATTCATTCACATGCTCATGCATAATGCCATAGGTGCTGAGTTGTTACAAGGTAAGTAAAGGTAAGTCATGCATCTATAATGTACATGCATCTTGTTCAGGTTTGAGGTTATGTTTATGATCTTGCTACCTTTGGATGATAACATGATATGCTTGCTATATCCTTGCTTTGGTTTGATGATACATATGCTACCTTATTAGAGATGATATGTTATGCCATGACTAGATGAATGCTAGGATGATGTGATGAGATATATGATAAGGTATAATGTAATATGATTTGTGATGAAGCATATTTAGATGTATGATGATTAGGGCTTGTGATATGATGAAGTATGCTAGATGAATGATAGAGGATGCCATGATTAGATGTATGGTAGGATTTGTTTGCAAGCATGATAGGTGTATAGTTAGAGATGTTTGATGCCATGTTAATTGTTAGATGTATGTTAGTGTGTGTGTGAGTTAGATACAAGTATTGAGTGTGCCTTTAATGAGGTTAAGACATAAGACACAATTACGGGAAACCAACCCAAGGGCTAGGTGGTTTTGGGTGCCTAACACCTTCCCAAGACCGTACCTTAACTCCAAACCCATATCTCTGGTAGTAAGATCAAAAGGTCCTTCCACGAAAGGACGTTATATATATGGTTCCTAGGCCATTGTAAAAGCTAGGTGGCGACTCCATTTTCTATTGTGACTCCATTAGGGATTGTGAGTTCAATTCCTATGTGTCTTGTGTCTTAACATTAACAAAAGCGTATTCAATATTTGTTTGCACACACTTCACATGGTTCATTTGTCCCTTAACCTCGATTGGTGATGAGTGGGAAGATGGAAGGCTACATTCGGGCCCAAGTCTTTCAAAGTTCATCCCACCAACTCACAATGTGTGTCATTGCCTATGATAGGCTTTGAGTACGTTGACTGTTTGCCATCAATCCACAAAGGTCCACTTAGGCCATTAGTTGGAATCATGGCCCACCTAGTTGTGAGTGACCTACTTATCTATCCCTTTAGCCTTAGGGAGCCACCTACACTAAGAGAGATCCTAGATCCTATCAAAAAGAGGATACCCTTTATATATCTCTTGTTTGTTCAACCATATCTTGTGATCACCTAATTCTAAAGGACAAATAAAAGATGGAAAAATGGAAGGATAACCTTAAACTTATGGCATATCCTAAGACAAATGGGACAAGAGAAAAGAAGTTCTCACATATAAGAGGCTTATCCCTAAATCTAAAGGGTATATCTTAACTTGAAAGGTTCATAACACTATACCCTAATTGCTATCATAAGCCCAAATCAAAAAGCCCTTTTGAAAAAGAGGACTTTGGGCCTAAGGTAACATATGGGCTTAGCATCCAATATCCTACAGAGTCAATATGAACTTCCCTAATCTTGGGCCTCTTTGTTGCATGCCTAGGCTCAAAACAATGAAAACTTCATGGACCTTGAGAGGAAGGCTACAATATATCCTAGTTAATGGGCTACTTTAAAAAAAAATTATGATAATGAAATGAAAAGAGAAGAGCCCAAAGGTGATGAATACATTGTAAGCCCATGTTTGAGAAAAAATGTTGAAAATCTCTAAGTGCATTCTAATGAAAGCCCATAAGGGTGAGATGAGAGCATTTGTTGTAAATGGACTAAAGCCCAATGAAACAAAAGGCAAAGTCCATGAGAGGAAAGGGAGTGATTTTGTAATTGAGCCTTCATTAAAATAAACTTAAAGATTTTCTAAGAACACCTAAAAACAAAGCTACTTCACTATGGCAAATCACCATGATTTTCCAAGAACACCTAAAAACAAAACAGAACCAGCTTGTGTGTGCTTGTGCAATTGACTACTTCACTAAATGGGTAGAAGCCACCTCTTATTCTATTTTGAAAGCCAAGCATGTGGTAAGGTTCATAAAGAATAACATCATCTGTCAATTTGGAGTACCATAAGATATCATCTCCAACAACGGGTCTCACTTTGAAGAGGAAGCCTGAAGGATCATAAACTTATACAAGATTGTGCACCACAAGTCTTCACCATATAAACCATAGACTAATGGACTCGTGGAGGAAGCCAACAAGAATGTCAAGAGTATCCTAACCAAGATGGTGGTAACATACAAGGATTGGGTTGAAAAGCTTCCATTCGCTCTATAGGGCTATAAGACTTCTATTCGAGCATCAATTGGGGCACCCTCCTACACTTTAACATATGGGAGTTGCTGTGACTTAAATAATGCTCCCAAGTGTAGGATTGCCGCAAAGAAATAACTCAGTAATTCCAAGGTCAAATCCACAAGGAAAAGAGAATTGATTAGCAAACTACAAGTGAATAAAACTAAAATAATATAGTTTAATTGAAGAGATTTTTGATGGTTTAGTAAAGGTAATTTAAATTGAGAGAAAATAACAATATATTAAGGTGATAAGGTTAAGGGATCCACACACAACACATCTATGAGTAGTCTTAACAATATTTATTTTGTAACTCAACTAAAATTTATACAAAGGATGATCTTAGTTGGATGATTTAACAATAAAAACTCAAGAATTAATTCTCTAAGGTAGTTTTATGAAATTGATTGATTTTAGGCAAAACAAAACTAGTGAATTAGTTCACAAGGAATACTAAACATTTAACGTACCCTGAGTCTATGATAAATCAAAGAATTATATAGAACTAAACACTTTTCTAGATGAGTAAAACAATCAAAAAATAAATAAAAATATAAGCATTAAAACCAATAAACAATTGTTAAGAACATACTAATAAACGGTTGAGCTTCACCCCTTGCCTTAGCAAGGCTTTTAGCAAGCCATAACACAAATAAAACTGTAAAAACTGTTATAAAAAAAAAAAAAAAAAAAAAAATCCCTGTAAGAAAACCTAATTTATGTTCTATGGCAGCTCTCTCCTGAATTTTACCCTAAAGAGCCTTTAAATAGGTCGAGAAATCCTATTACAAGTTGAATTCCCATTTAGAGAAAATCCTAGGTTTTTAGGATTCACTTAACCGACGTTTTCAACCCATGTAACTTCATAATTCTGACTTTTGATCAACTACAAAGTTGTATCCCTTTAAGTTAGCTTTCCAGCTCAACTTAAATTATCTTGATTAGACACCTGATCTGAAATTTATGCTCAAAATACTAATTGGCGCACAAGCTAGAATCCTAATCCAAATTGGACTTGGATTTGGTGCAACTTCCCTTTGATTCCTTACTCCAATTGGACTCGAATTTAATTGGATTGGCCTTCTTTGACTTTATCATGGCCCTTGTAAAAGTAAAGTCCATTAGCTTTCTTCTTTGCACAAATCTACTTATTTAATTTCATTATCCTACAAAAGACAAATTCATGCATTAAAATTTAATTAAGCACAAATTTGATTATTCAGCATTATTCCAAAACCAACTATAAAATGCATAAATTAACTCAAAATAAGTATGATAATACTTTCTAATAATGATATAAATATGCAAAATTAAGCTATTATCAGGAGTGAGCCAGTACTTCCCATTGAGATGGAGTTACAATATTTGAGAGTGTTGGTGGAGACCAAAGCCTTAAAAGGGCATTGGATAATGGGAAGATATGAACAATTGGCCTTGATAGGTGAGAAAAGGATGCAAGCCCTTTACCATGTGCAAGATTATCATAAGAGAATTGCTAAAGCATTCAACAAGAAAGTCAAGTCAAGAAATCTATAGGTGGAGACCTAGCTCTAAAGGAGCTTAGAGGAGAAATTTCTAACCATGGGGGAAAGATAAAGCCAAAATGGTCCAAACCCTTTGTTATCAAGACGATCATGTTAGAAGGCACTGTGAAGATTACTGATTAAGATGGAGAAGAAATGTTCCAACCAAACAACATGGATAGACTCCGAACGTATAACCCCTAAAAAGAAAAGAAAAAAAGCTCACTATGTTGAAAACCCGAAAAAGTGGCCTAGTCAAAATTTAGGGCAATGAAACCACACTAGGTTGAAAACCTAAAAGGCTAATCTAGGAAAAAATTAGGGGAAAATACCATGAGCATGACAAAAATACCCACATGGATGTCATGAGAAAAAGTAACATGGCACAGAAAAAGGAAAAGAAAATATGACAATAAGCCAAGATAATACATGACTGATTTTGTCATTGCACAAATTAAAAGAAGATAAATTTTTTTCATTGGGGATTTAGAACATTCCAATTCTTTATTAATTCAAAAGAAAAGACATGGAATCATAAAAGTGTGAAAAAGTGAAATCTAGGGTATATCAAGGTAATCACTTAGTCCTCTTCCTTTTGTTGGACTTCTTGTGTTCATTTTCATCTACTTTGACTACTCTCATAGCAATGGATAACCAATTCTTGTATCACAAAGTTGGAATAAGGAACTGAGGAAAATAGATGTCCTTGTTCATTGCCCTCCAAGGCCAAGTTTCAGTAAGCCTACTCAAGAGCCTTCCAATGAGTGTCAATGCATTGTACAAGCCATTGTCACAAGGTACACCTTGACGATTTCCAAATTTCCTTGCAATGCGACATGTGGGATAATAAGAGCAATGGTGAAGCCTAGCTAAGATGACATAATTTTCCTTAAAACCATAGCTAGTCATGCCCTTGATGTGCCACCATTCGCCTACGCATTGGACGTCCGTAGGAGTGAGATGCTTCAAGAGTTTAGTGAGTGGCAGCAGGTTCCATCTTTTTGACTTTGAGCTTGCAATCTCGATAATTCTTTGGTTGGTACTGATTGAATGGAATGAGAGGAGGATGGATCAACTTGAGTTTCTCATACAACCATGCCTAAGGGAGAGGGAAAAAAAAAAAAAAAAAAGAGCATATGTGTTGAGTGGAAAAAGGAGAGAAATTTTTTTAAAAAAAAGAGATGAGGAAAAAGAGAGAGATATTCAAAGATGACATAAGGAGCCTCAATGGATTGAAAATCAAAAGGCAATCCATGCAAAAATTAAAGGAATCCCGCTAGGTTATGGAAACTTGGGCAAAGATTAGGGATTAATGCTTGAAGAAGGAGAGGACTCCCCGCAAAGAAAGTTGCTTCCCCTTTATGAACTGCATCCAAGCCGTTGAGAGTCTTAGCCAAGATAATAGGCACATGACTTCAACTCCCCAAATTCTTGACCACGTGAAGGATTACGAGATCCACTCGAGGAGTTTCATGCACCAAGGAAAAGCTCGCAAGAATACGAAGACAAAAAGAATTCAAACGATGGGAATGTTCCGCTCCTGCTAAGGGTACAAACTTCTTGGTATAATACTTAAAGACCATAGCAACATTTAGTTTCCTAGAGTTGCACCACTTTTGGCCATGGAATGATGGACTTCTAGGGCTTAATGGGCAAGTTCAGAAAGATCCTGCTCGAGAGTAGGGAGGATAATAGAACCAATGTCGCATTCACCTATGATTGTTAAGTTTTTCTTTTTCCTTGAAATCCACTCAAATAAGAAAACTTTCCCTAGTTTCTGAGATGGTTGTGAACTTAAACCCTCATGCCAAGAACATTCATTCAATATGCAAGTGTGAAAGAAAGATAAATGAAGATTGGGGCATATTCAAGCATACATACACCAACACACATTTCATCCAGAAATCTTGTTTCTTTGTTATAAATAAGTACATGTTTCAAAATAAAGTTAAAATATGAAGATGTTCCTAAGTACAACCCAATGTCTCAAATAAAAGAAAAGCGTATGAGAAAGAAAAATAAAAAGGAAAAGAAGAAAAAGCAAGGAAAATGTTGTTGTTATTGCTATATAGGTACTCAGTCTCTCCTAAAAGGTGTGGCCTTAGAGCTCTCACCCCTATCATCATCATGCCCCCCCCCCCCCCCCCTTATGCCGCTACTGTGAGAGATTGCAAGGGTGGTCTTAAAAAAAAGATTCGGGTGCTTTAAGACAGCTCTCTTTTTGGGTAAGTGGTGTGGAGCCACCATTTATTTTTTATACAAAAAAATAAGAAAAAATAAATACAATTAAAATACGTCAAATGTCATTGATTGAATAAAAACAGTACAATTTGGTAGATTAACCTTACAAGGCTTTGGTCCTAGTTACAATCTATGCAAAAGAATACAAAACTTTGGTCCTAGTTACATTCTACCAAAATTAAAGACAAAACACCAATCTACCTATCCAAAATCCTAAGTTTGGGGGCTAGGTTACAGAATGAGAAGACGTTAAGCACCCATTTCGCCCAGACAGAGTCTGGTCTTCTAGACTCTAATGACCATTATATACCCTTTTTTGTATGATGTTCAATGATATGTTATAACACACACAACAAAAATTTGACAAAAATTAATTCAGACCAATCTGTCTTATGAACATGTCCTCTTTTAAAGAAAAATCAGATCTGTCTTCTTGTAAGTTAAACAAAATAAGATTTGATTTGTAAAACTCAGATTTTTTTTTGTAAGTTAAAAAAATGGGATTTGATTTGTAAAAATCGGATTTGATTTGTAAAAATCAAATTTGTTTTTGTAAAGGGTAAAAAGAAAGATTTTGTTAACAAAAATCAGATCTGTTTTCTTGTAAGATAAAAAAATGAGATTTGATTTGTAAAAATCATATCTATTTTTTTAAGGGGTAAAAAAAAAAAAATTTGTTAAAAAGAATCAGATCTATTTTGAAAAGCTAAAAAAAATGAGATTTGATTTGTAAAAATCAGATCTATTTTTGAAAGTAAATAAAATAAGAGACTTTTAAAAGATGATTCACATTCATAAGACAAACTTATTATGCATGCATCACATATATAAGGAAAGACTTTAACCTAACTCTTAATTTCTTCTTTGAAATTTCAAAATCTGCAATTTTATTTTTAAAAAAAAAACTTTTTCGGAAAAATTTTTAGATCTGTATTTAATGAAAATACAGATAAGTTTTTTGTGTTTAAAAAAATTCAGATCTAAATCTAAGGAAGATACAAGTCAGTTTTATGTTTGGAAAAAAATTTAGATCTGCATCTAAGGAAGATATAGATCAGCTTTATGTTTGAAAAAAATTCAGATCTGCGTCTAAGGAATATACAAATCAGTTTTAATGATCATTAACAGATTTTGAAATCAAAGAAAAAAAATTAAAACAGACAATCAACTAAATAACATGTTAAAGAAAATTTTAACTAAATATCTAAGCATAGCAAATATGAATTTAGAACAAGGCACAATAAAACATATTAACCATATTCATGCAACGAACAACAACATGCTAATTAATGGAAAAGAAGAGAAAAAACGGAAGACATAATTAAATACCTCTTGCATGAGCGTGCTCTTCAAATGAAAGAATATTTTAGAAATCAGAGAAGGGCATTCACTTCTCTGCAGTCTAAAATACTTTACTTACAAAAAAGAAGTTCTTAAAGGAAAAGCCTCCAGTGTCTTTAACATAAGGGGAGCAAAGAAGTCAAAAAAGAAGAGCCAGAAAGGGATCAGAAAGAAGGCCTCTAAATGTTGGAAGGCCTCTCCTATTTGTAGAGGTGTTAGTTGCTTAGAAAAGAAACTAGGTTTACTTAAAAATTAAGTCCAATCAAGTTAAAAAATAAGCAAAAAAACGTATAGGGGAAATTTATAAAAAAAAGAAAAAAAGAAAAAAAAAAGATTTGGATAAGAGTAAGCTGATTTTTCTGATCAGAACCAGTTTCAGTATTTTGATCGTATATTTTTACTTAAATTTTGGATTAAACTGAAATTTCGATTCTCTAAAACTTTGCTAGAAATAGCCTAGTCCAAATTTTGAGTTCTACTATACTAAAAGTTCCTTGGAACATGAATCTAGAATCTTCTACTTGATTAGCATGTTTTTGAAGTGTTTTCCAACTCTAAAACTGTATTTGGATGAATTTAAGAGTTATTTTTATGTTAACCTCATTCCAAAGTGAAAAGTAGGACTTTTAAAATAAATATTTTAAATATAATTATCCTAAAAGCCTAATTATCTACAGTCTTTAAATATTGTCAGCTTATTTGTTTTAATCCCATGCAACAAATCTCACTTTAAGAAAAATACTTAACCAATCACAAAAATTCATTTAATTAATTTTAATCATTAACCAATTAAAATAAATTTAAATTAATCATGCATGATCGGTTCCACCCAAACAAAATGCATGCAAACCGTGAAAACTTGATCTTGTGATATCTTTCAATTCGACGGTCCGATTCAGGAATTGAACATAACGTCGTGAGCATTAGAATTTCAAGATCATTTTTATGATATGCAATGAATGAATTATTGCATGTAATGCAACCTTGAATTTTGGGTATATGAATGGTCACTCTAACCATCTTCCAAGATTAAATTATGGGTGCAAAATCAAGTGTCTTCAGAATGCTCCTCATTGACAGAGCTTGCAAAATGAATGTCAATGTAAAAAATAAAGACACTAATTTTAGAAGCCATGATTTAATCGAGGTTGACTTTTCAAAGATTACCTAGCCCTAGAACCTAAAACCTTGGATCACAAAACTAGTGTTTTGTTGTTTTGAAAAATAAGAATTGTGAATACTTGACCTACTTGACAATTGATAAACTTAAATTGAATCTTGAAATCTGAGGTGACTGAGAGGCTTCTCTATCTCAGCTTGAATCAATGGGTGATTTGGAGGCTTCTCTATCTCAATCTGGAATTGTGGTGACCAAGGGGCTTCTCTACCTTGATCTAAATGGGAGGTAACCAAGAGGCTTTTCTATCTTGGAACCTGAGGCAATTGAGAGGCTTCTCTATCTCAATCTTGAACTGCAACGACCAAGGGGCTTCTCTACCTTGATCTGAATGGGAGGTAACCAAGAAGCTTCTCTATCTTGGAACCTGGGGCGATTGAGAGAGGCTTCTCTATCTCAATCTTAAACTGTGATGACCAAGGAGCTTCTCTACCTTGATCTGAATGGGAGGTAACCAAGAGGCTTCTCTATCTTAGAACCTGGGGCAATTGAGAGTTTTCTCTATCTCAATCTTGAACCGTGATGACCAAGGGCTTCTCTACCTTGATTTGAATGGGAGGTAACCAAGAGGCTTCTCTATCTTGGAACCTAGTGTTTTGCCTGCAAAAGACCAAAGTCTAGGATTAGATTTTTAGTCCTTTATTGTTCCATCATTTTGAGATGTGTGATTCTTCTTCTTTTTCCTTTTATTTTTAATTTTTTTTTAAGAATTGAATTTCCTCTTCAAAAGGAAAAACCATTAATTTTTATGAAGTCCTTTGAAAATGTTTCATCATTTATTTTTTGAAATTTGTTCATGGAGATTTTTCCTTTGAAGATTGAAGTTTAGGAGATTTTTCCTCTTTTAATTTCCTACAAGAAAAACAAGAGTTGATTTTTAGTCAGTTAATTTGTATAACTCATGAACTATCATCCTTTGATCTTTAACTTTGATGACTTTGATATGTATGGAAGCAAACAAAGGGAGTGTTTGGAGCTTAGAAAAAAAAAATTTTAAGTCACTTGAGAATTTGTGAAACTTTGTCTTTTAAAAATATCAGCCAATGGGGCTTGATAATCTTGAGCAGTTTTCCTTCTTAATCCAAGACAAAATATTATTAGAGCTAAATGTGCGCCTTCAATCAGCAGGACTTCAGGTCTTTATTCAAAGGTTGTAATGAAGGCAAGGTTCAAGTTATTGAAATGAAGGATATAAAAGGCTCAAAACCCTTATGATATTTCTCCAAGTATGCAACACTTTAAATTCAAGCATTGGATGATTTTTCCACATCTTCCATCATTGACTCTTGTGCTAAAATCCTTGTCATGTTCATATCCTCTCATTGGTCTTCATTGATTCCTTTCATTTGGTCTTGATTTTTTAGCTTGGCAACTTTCTTTTATTGGTCTTCTTAGCGTACTATCTTGTGGTCAAATCACTCACTCTCATTTCTGATTTCTCTTTTTTTTTTTTTTTTTTTTTTTTGGCCTAATTTTTGCCTAGATTGCCCTTTCAGGTTTTCAGCCTAGGAGGCTCTCTTTCTCTCTCTCTCTCTCTCTTTGGCTCTAATTTTTGCCTAGACTACCCTTTCGAGTTTTCAACCTAGCGAGCTTTTCTTTTTTCTTTTTTTCTTTTTTGGCTCTAATTTTTTCCTAGACCGCCCTTTCAGGTTGTTGAGGGTCACTTTTTGAATCGGAATAGACAGAAGGAAGCCTAACCCAGCAACATGGGCAGTAGAGAAGTGGCAAGCATAGAGTAAAACCATTAAGCCCAAGTGGCAGGAATAAGGGATCACAAGCTCGTAATATAAACAAATGGGCCTTGAGGAAGTAAACGAGGCTAAAAGGCCCGAAAAGAGAGAAATGGCACCCATGGGCAGTATGTGGTATAGAAAAGTGAGAATGGGCCGCGACAGGCCCAAAGCAATGTAAACAAAGAAAGTAAAGAGCTAATGGTAAGCTCATGAACCCCAAGGATGAGAATAAGGAAATTGGGCCAGGGAAGCCTAATGAAGTTAGTAAAAGCTCATGGGAACGTAGAGCTAGTAAATGGGCCAAGGAAATCAAAAGAAAGCAAATAAGCCAAAAAGGCCCGAGAGAAAACAAAAGGGACACTGGAGCCCATAAGAAAGAACACCAGTGGCCATGTTAAGCCATTGGGGGAAAGGATGGAATTGCAGGCCCGAAAGAGGCCAAGCGGGAGTAAGCCATTATAGCAGGAATAATAAGTAATGTGGCAGGAAGTCAAGTAAATTAAGAAGTGGGTTGAAAGAAAATGCAAAACCCAGTACCAAATGAAGCCCAATCCCTAAGGAAGTAGGAAATCAAAATAGCAACTCATGAAAAGCCAGAAACGGGCGGCAGGCTATGCAGGCAAAGTCTCCAGACCGTGGCAGACGCATGAGCAACAGGCAGACTTTAGACACTTACAGACAGAAGGCACGCGCAAGACTAAGCACCACCAGCTTGTACCCAACCAATACGAGACATGATGAGGTCATGGGTCAGAGGTAAGAGGGCATGGTTTGGTGGTAGGGAGAAGGGAAAACCTGTTTTGGGGTTCCTGCTCAAGTTCTTTTGGGAGATACGTCCTGCTGGGATGACATACTTCCCAAAAGAGGTAAGGTTGAGTTGGAACCACTAGGTGCATGCCATGAGGGATAGAGAAAGAGAGAGAAATAACACCACGGTAGGAAGAAGAGCCACGACAGACTAACAGACAAAATAGTTGTCTTTGTCTGGTAATGGGGAGTGGCATGCAGACGGAACAGTAATGGTCGGTGAGTACACCAGACCAGATAAAGGTGGTTAAGGGGTAAAATAGTAAAATCCGGTCATGGCAAGCACTATAAAAAGGAGTCCTTTGCCGTGTACAGGGGACAGAACAACAACAGGGAGATACACTGAAAAACAAAGAGGAAACACAATACTAAAGAAATTATCGTGGTAGAAATCACTAAGGAAAGACTGAGGGAGAAAACCAAAAAAAAAGGAACTCGGGGAAAAGAAAGAAAGAAAAGATAAAAGAGAGAAAAATAGAAAGGAAAACGAGAGCTAGCGGCATGCACCGATAGGTTTCTTCCCCTCTCTCCCTCTCAAATCCCTTCTTTCTTCCGTGAATAACCGTCCTGGGCATTATCCATTCAGGTCCGCCTTCCTTAAATCCATTAATTTCCACAGCAGGATTCTTTTCCTCAGAGGTTAATTGTGTTAAGAGGAGGCATTCTTCCTTTTTGGCTTTGCTCCTGCGGACTAAACTGGACTTAGTTTCTTTATATTTTGATTAACCCTTTTATCATTTGCCCCTCTCACTTTATTTGCAAAACTCATTAATATTACTGTGGTTATGGATTATTTGGTCATTCTCTGTTGAAAAGCCATCTGGTCATTCCAGAATACTCGGTTTTGTTTTATTTATTGTATCTGTCTGCCACAAGCTTCTCTGAAACAGTTCTGCCTGCTGTAAACACACTTCTGGCAGACGAGGCATAGTTTGTGCACAAGCCGGCCAAATTGAGTTCCAATTGGACCGGTCTTGACTCCCACAACTCAGAACACTTGGGCCTACCATCATAAAAAGGCAGACCAGCCCAACATAACAAAAAAGGCCCCCATATTAAATTGGCGACTCCACTAGGGAGTTGAGAAATAGAAAGGGACGAAATCCCAAGCAAACAAATGCCTCCAAAATTCAGGACAACACAAAATGTGAGTGATGTACCCTCATAAGCAAAGTCCAGGCCTACAACACCCTACCAACCACAACCTAACCAGGCAAAAAGTGCCAACGGAACTAGGGCTGACCCCCAACCGCAACCAAGAATTCCTATCGACAATGCCAACATTTTCATTGAAGTCTTACAGTCACTACAACACTCGCAGTTGCAAATGATGGAAGAAATCCGTCAGCTAAGAGCAGACAAAACAAAAGAAAAAGGGAGCCAACATGACCCGGACCATGTGATAAACAAGGAGGAGACACTAGCAAGAGGTGTCCCACACAATGCAGAACAACGTTTCATCACTATGGCCGAAGTAGCCGTCCTCTTGGAATAGGAGAGGGCCAGGGCACCTAAGGAGAGATTCTATGCACGAAGGCCTCCTTACCTACTAAAGGTACTCAGCAAACCATACCCTGAGAGGTATGATCCAAGGGCATTCGCACAGTATGATGGCAGAAAGGGAAGTTCCATTGAGCACGTGAGTAAATTCATTGATACTCTTGGCCCTTACGCAGCAGATGAAGACTTATGTCTCTGAGAGTTTTCTAAATCACTCCGCGACTGAGCATACACCTAGTACATCGATCTAAAGCCAGGATCGATTCCGACATGGGATGACATGGTGGATGTATTTTGCACTAAGTATTTTCATGGAGAAGAAACAGTAATGCTTGTAACTTTGCAAGCGACAAAGTAGAGAAGTGATGAGGACCTGATGGAATACATCAAAAGGTTCAGGGACATTGCACTAGATTGCTATGAACATTGTGAGGAAAGAACATTAGTAGAAATGTGTATGACAAACATGATCAGGGAGTATAGGGTAGTCCTCAAAAATTTAGAAATTTCTCAATTTGCCCAGCTACTGCAGAAGGCTAGAAAGACTGCCCAGTCCGTGAAACCAAGTTCGAACAAAAGAAACGCCCCGCAGGTTATAGCAGTATCTACTGGCGACAGGAGAAGAAAGACTGAGGGAAGGGAATACGATACTCCCCCACCAATACCATGCACCCCGAAATAATTAGACGTACTGCTAGACAAATGGATAGCAGATGGAGTTTTCAAACCTAATCAAGTCGCGAACCCACAGAAGAAGAGCGGAGGGACCCACGCTTCTGCCGTTTACACAACTACGTGCAACATCCTACCGTAGAATGTTAGGCGTGTTGGGATTTGTGCCCTAGAATCCTATTGTATGATGCTATGTATTATATTATGTATGACATTATGTATAACATGATGTATGACTTAATATTGTAATTAATAAAGTTGTTTTATTATTATCTGAAATAATGGTAACATGAATATTTAGACATTATCATATAGTCTATGAGATGCATAGTATGTGATTTATGTGATTTAGTCACAGAAGATATAAGTCACAAGTTCTTTGTAAACTCAAAATTTGGTTCGTAGTCGGTGATGAAATTGGGCATTTCATCTACGAAGACTATAACATATTAACTAAGATGATTTGTCTTGATCATAGAAATGGTGACTTTTAGTTGATATGTTGATATGATTTAAGAGTTAAGACATATTGAACTGGACCGCTGTGAGATTTATTATTCTTCTAATGACTGTCAATTGAATAATAAATCTCACGACTTATATTTGCATGAACTCTTAATCCTGAGAGAATAATGGACCTGATCATGAAATGTAGGTTGCTTTGATATATTAGGAGTGATATCTAAAGTAACGGTCAAAACCTCAATATGTTGGGCAGCCACATCTAGTGTTGATGGAACATATATTTTCAAGATGGAATTCATAGTCTCTTAACGGAGATACAAAATATTCCCTTGAGATAAGTTTAATGGGTTTGTTATTCAGAGAGTTAGGCCTAACCACTTTGGTAAGATATTACTAAAGTATATATTTATGAAATTGGATTTCATAAATATATGATGAATAACTTAAAAGGATTAAACCGGGTACTCAAGGATTAAGATGTAGTAATCTTCAAAGTGGCAGTCTATAATCATGACTTTGAATTACTACGAATATTTTATGAAGGGGTTGCATGTATAATAAAGTCTTGGGATATAATTTATTAATAAGGCCTAGAGTGCAATTATATTTATATAGTGGTATTAAATATAATTAATGCTAACTTTGGACTTGTCAAGAGTTGACAGAAAAGCCCAAGGCCCATTGGAGCTAGTGTCTTATTTGTCCCTTTTGGTCCCACTCCAAGCCACACATTAAAACCCAATTGGAAAAGCCCAATAGGCCGACCCAATTAGATAATCAGTTATATATAAAGGGAGAGACATACAAAATTTTTATAAGAGAAAAAGTGAGACACCATTGTGAAGTAGTGTGTATGTGTGAGTGAAGCCACTCGTTATTCTCCCTTAGAAACTGATTGAGAGACCACACTTCTCAGGCGTAAAGTGGAATTGGAGTGAAGATTAAAAGTGTTCCCAAGTACTTATAATCTTTTGTTTTGAATTTCACTACACCAAGGTACGCAATCTTATTCTTAAATTTTGAAATTTACATAATGCAAGTTATCAATCATGAATGAAATAGATCAATGTTTGTTGCTTCCGCTGTGTGTTTTGTATCAGATACAAAACCAGATTTAACCAACAATTGGTATCAGAGCCAGGTTTTCATATCATGATTGTATAGCATGTGATTGAATTTTAGAATCAAAGAATATCATTATCTTTGTGTTATGGGATTCTTGAATCTGCCGTGATTGTTCTATATAATCACGTTTATAGGATTTTTGATTTCATAATTTATTTTTGGAGATTGACTTTGCATTGATGTGAAGTGAATTCCTTTTAAAATGGAATTCCATCTTCAAAAGCATTTGTGTTGGCCCACGGTTGTTTTTTGTTGTCTTAAAGGATTCATTTGAATCCTTGCTATATAACAATGATTGAAGACCATTCGGTTATATAGATTGAAGTTTCTATAGACTTCTAGAATGATGTTGTTAGATAACCGTTCGTGATGATAACCATTGTATTGCATTGGTTTGTTCGAAGTGGCCTATAACTATTAAGTAATGGTGCCGTGTCTTAATAGTGATTGCCAAGGATATATGTTTTTGAAATTCAATAACTGCCATGTGCGTGAACCAAGTTATTGCACCGCTTGGACTTTGTTTTGCATTGCTTGGCTATAACAAGGCAATTAACATTATGGTATGTTAATTGTTATATATTATAAGCATGAAAACTACTTTCCTTGGAAGTATTGAATCCGTATATTATATATATGGTGTGACAATTGTCTTGAGATATATATTTATATGGGTTCATATGCATTCAAATTTTTATATGCCTTGGATGTCTTGGATTCATATATTAAAGTGTGTTTCATATGTTTTAATTTATATGGAGATGCACGGAGATATATATGCTATGATATTAATGCTAGGATTAAATTATTCATTTAATGAAATTTATTCCTAATGAGATTAGGATTATGTTTTCAAGGGTTTCTAGCATTGTTATGGTTCTTGATCTTAAAAACCTTTAATTTAAAATATCGAGTGGGAGAGAGATACAAGGGTTGGATCTCACGGCCTCCATTATCGGTTCATAGTAGTGTGGGTAAGCACCTCGTCTTGGCGTATATGCCTTGCGATCCCAAAGGAGGGTGTTTACTTCAATTACTACAAGATTGAACTAACCTATTTAAAGTAGTGTGTACAAGCACCTCGTCTTGGCGTATATGCCTCGCGATCCCAAAGGAAGGTGTTTTGTTCCATGGTACTACAAGTTTAAACATTATAAGGGAGATGAAATGTGGCTACACATGATTCTAGATAATGGTATACACTAGACTAAATGTAATGTCATTATCATTTAGAGGCTAAAGCTAATACGGCATATTATTAGTGTATGATAAGAGTTATCATGATAGCACTAATAATGAGAATAGTTCTCAATCAATTAATGTGTTTATAATAAACTTGCTACCAAGGAATTATAGACATGGATTGGTTTGTCGTTGCATATATTATTTTATGGTTTTATAAGGTTCCATAATATATGTTTATATGCTAAATTGATAATGTCTAGTTTACTTATTATATTCATGTTTGTTATTTTCAGATTTAAAATCATGGCATCATTTAGCCCACTTGTTGCTATTCTTAATCAAAACAAATTGACTGGATCCAACTATGTTGACTGGAAAAGAAATTTGGACATTGTTCTTACTGCTGAAGAGCACAAATATGTGCTTACTCAACCATGTCCTAGTTTTCCATCATTAGATGCTCCTCTTGAGGAAAAACAGTAATATGATCGTTGGCAGAAATCTAATGAGATGGCTAAGTGCTATATCCTAGCATCTATTTCAAATGTTCTACAGCATCAAATGCAAGATGTAAAACTAGCTTTGGACATTATGCTAAGTCTGAAGGAGATGTTTGGTGAGCAAGGCCGTTCTACAAGACAAGAAACTATGAGGCAGATTTATAATACCAAAATGGCTGAAGGTACTTCAGTAAGGGAGCATTGTCTTATGATGATCTCTAATCTGAATACATTGGGAGTTTTAGGTACTGATATTGATGGAGAATCCCAAGTGGATATGATACTCCAGTCACTACTAGAATCATTCAAGGAATTCAGACTTAACTATAATATGAACAAAAAGATTTATATATTGTCTGAATTGATGAATGAGTTGGTAGCGGCGGAAGGCATCCTTGGTACTTCTAGTGTTGATGCTAACATGGTTGAAGCTTCTACTTCTCAACCTAAGTCGAAAGGCAAGGGTAAGAAAAAGAAGAAGAAAGACTTCTTCAAGAAAGATGGTAAACAAGTTGCCTTAGGAGTTGCCAACAAAGGAAAGAAAACCAAAGGAAAGTGTTTCCATTGTGGTGAGAAAGGACATTGGAAGAGGAATTGTCCAATATTTAAGGCTGCCAAGAATAAAGATATGAAAAGTACATTTCTTCTTGAAACATGTTTGGTATAGAATCCCACAGATTCCTGGTGTGTGGATTCAGGTTGTACTAATCATATCTGCAAATCCTTGCAGGGGTTTTAGGAGACTAGAAAACTAAATGAAGGGGAAATGTTTCTTACCTTGGCTGATGGGAGCAGGATTCCAGTTGTAGCTATTGGAGTGTTTAATTTATGTTTTGAATCTAGAGTTTTAATATTGGAAGACTGTTTGTATGTACCTAATGTTCGTAGAAATTTAATTTCTGCAACTTATTTAGGTAAACATGGATATTATGTTATCCTAAAAGACAATGTTGTAATAAAGAAGGATAAAGTGTTTATCTGTTCTGGCAATATTGTGGATGGTCTTTATATTTTAACTCTTGATAAGCATGAATTACATAATTCTGAATTAGATCATAACTCTCATGTAAAATCATTAAAGAGAAAGTTTCCTTCTACTAATGAAGCATATCTTTGGCACTTGCGTTTGGGTCATATTAATCCAAACAGAATTCAAAGACTGATCAAAGATGGACTCTTAGAGTCATTGGACTTTGATGAATTTCCAGTTTGTGAATCTTGTTTGGAAGGTAAAATGACCAAACGACATTTTAATGCAAAAGGTAGAAGAGCCCAAGAATTGCTTGAATTAGTTCATACAGATGTATGTGGTCCTATGTCAACCCAAGCAAAAGGAGGTTATGAGTACTTCATCACTTTTACCAATGATTACTCAAGATATGGCTATGTATACCTAATGAGACGGACGTCCGAAGCCTTTGAAAAGTTCAAAGAGTTTAGGGCTGAAGTTGAGAATCAATTAGGTAAACACATAAAAGCCATTCGATCTGATCGTGGTGGTGAATACCTTCTTGGAGATTTCAAGGATTACTTAACTCAAAATGGGATCATATCCCAATTGACTGCACCTGGAACTCCCCAACAGAATGGTGTAGCAAAAAGAAGGAATAGGACTCTTTTGGAAATGGTTAGGTCCATGATGAGTTACTCAACTTTACCATTTCTTTTTGGGGATATGCACTAAAAACTGCAATGCATATTTTGAATTTAGTTCCATCAAAATCTGTTCCCAACACACCTAAGGAATTGTGGAGTGGGCATAAGCCTAGTATGAAATATCTCCACATTTGGGGATGTCCAGCACATGTGTTGAAAAGGAAGTCTGATAAGTTGGAAGCTAAAATCGAAGTATGCATGTTTTTAAGGTATTCAAAGGAAACAAAGGGTTATTTATTCTATAATCATAAAGATAACAAAGTGTTTGTTAGCACACATGCTAAATTTTTGGAAGATGATTATATGAACAATTTTGATCCTAGAAATAAAGTTGTTTTGGCTGAAATGAATGAACCTATAAATGAACAACCAATGGATGAAACTAGGGATGATGTGGCTGTATTAGATACACCACAAGATATTACTCATGAGATGACTAGTACACAGGTGCCTCGTCGTAGTGGGAGAATTATTCGGCCTCCTATAAGATTTATAGGTTTAGGAGAAACTTATGAAGTTATCTCAGAAAAGGTTGAATCGGATCCCTACACTTATGAAGAGGCAATGAATGATATAGATGCACATCATTGGGTCAAAGCTATGAATCTGAATTAGATTCTATGTATTCCAATCAAGTTTGGGATCTTGTAAATGCGCCTAACGTCATTAAACCTGTTGGTTTCAAATGGGTTTACAAGAGAAAGAGAGGATAGATGGAAAGGTTGAAACCTTTAAAGCAAGACTAGTGGCGAAAGGGTATACACAAAAAGAAGGTATTGACTATGATAAAACTTTTTCGCCAGTAGCCATACTTAAATCTATCAGAATTCTCTTATCCATTGCTGCTCATTATGATTATGAGATTTGGCAAATGGATGTCAAGACTGCATTTCTTAATGGCAATCTTAAAGAAGAAATCTATATGATGCAACCGGAAGGTTTCATAGCAAAGAACCAAGAGCATATGGTATGCAAGTTGAAAAGGTCCATATATGGACTTAAGCAAGCATCTAGGTCTTGGAACATCAGATTTGATCAAGCAATCAAGTCATTTGGTTTTGAACAAAATCTTGATGAACTATGTGTGTACAAAAGACATCGAGATAAAGTAGTAATGTTCCTAGTGCTTTATGTTGATGACATTCTACTCATTGGAAATGATGTAGGGGTAATGTCATCAGTAAAAGTTTGGTTGTCAAGCCAATTTGATATGAAGGACTTAGGTGAAGCTAACTTTATTCTAGGGATCAAGCTTTGGCGAGATCGCAAGAATAAGATGTTAGGTTTATCACAAACTGGATATATAGATAAGGTTCTAGAACGGTTTAGCATGCAAAACTCCAAGAAAGGATTACTTCCTTTCAGACATGGAGTTCCTCTGTCTGATGACCAAAGGCCTAAGACTCAAGAGGAAGAAAATATGATGAGACAAGTTCCTTATGCTTCTGCAGTAAGAAGTCTCATGTATGCCATGCTTTATACTAGACCAGATATCTGTTATTCAGTTGGCATGTTCAGCCGATATCAATCAAATCCAGGACCAAAACATTGGCAAGCTGTAAAACATATTCTCAAGTATCTACGGAGAATGAGAGATTATATGCTTGTTTACCGAAGTGAGGATTTGATACCCATTGGCTATATAGATTCAGACTTTCAATCGGATCTAGATTTCAGAAAATCCACATCATGATGTGTTTTCACCTTGGGAGGTGGAGCCATAACTTGGAGAAGTGTCAAACAATCTTGTATTGCAGACTCCACCATGGAAGCAGAATACGTTGCTGCTTGTGAAGCAGCAAAGGAAGCTGTATGGCTCAAGAAATTCCTTTCTGACCTTGATGTAATGAGAATGGAACAAGTTCCCATCACATTGTTTTACGACAATAGTGGTGCAGTTGCACAATCAAAACACCCAAGGAACCACAAGAAAGGAAAGCACATCGAGAGAAAGTATCACATCATTAGAGATATTATTGCTCGTGGAGATGTGGTGGTAGCAAAGATTGAAAGTGCAAATAATCTAGCAGATCCCTTTACCAAAGCCTTGCCTCAAAGGACCTTCGAGTCACATTTAGAAGGAATGGGAGTTAGATTAGTGCACAATAGTCTTTAGGGCAAATGGGAGATTGTTGGAATTTGTGCCCTAGAATCCTATTGTATGATGCTATGTATTATATTATGTATGACATTATGTATAACATGATGTATGACTTAATATTGTAATTAATAAAATTGTTTTATTATTATCTGAAATAATGGTAACATGAATATTTAGACATTATCATATAGTCCATGAGATGCATAGTATGTGATTTATGTGATTTAGTCACAGAAGATATAAGTCACAAGTTCTTTGTAAACTCAAAATTTGGTTCGTAGTCGGTGATGAAATTAGGCATTTCATCTGCGAAGACTATAACATATTAACTAAGATGATTTGTCTTGATCATGGAAGTGGTGACTTCTAGTTGTTATGTTGATATGTTTTAAGAGTTAAGACATATTGAACTGGACCGCTGTGAGATTTATTATTCTCCTAATGACTGTCAATTGAATAATAAATCTCACGACTTATATTTGCATGAACTCTTAATCCTGAGAGAATAATGGACCTGATCATGAAATGTAGGTTGCTTTAATATATCAGGAGTAATATCTAAAGTAACGGTCAAAACCTCAGTATGTTGGGCAGCCACATCTAGTGTTGATGGAACATATATTTTCAAGATGGAATTCATAGTCTCTTAACGGAGATACAAAATATTCCCTTGAGATAAGTTTAATGGGTTTGTTATTCAGAGAGTTAGGCCTAACCACTTTGGTAAGATATTACTAAAGTATATATTTATGAAATTGGATTTCATAAATATATGATGAATAACTTAAAAGGATTAAACCGGGTACTCAATGATTAAGATGTAATAATCTTCGAAGTGGCAGTCTATATTCATGACTTTGAATTACTGCGAATATTTTATGAAGGGGTTGCATGTATAATAAAGTCTTGGGATATAATTTATTAATAAGGCCTAGAGTGCAATTATATTTATATAGTGGTATTAAATATAATTAGTGGTAACTTTGGACTTGTCAATAGTTGACAGAAAAGCCCAAGGCCCATTGGAGCTAGTGTCTTATTTGTCCCTTTTGGTCCTACTCCAAGCCACACATTAAAGCCCAATTAGAAAAGCCCAATAGGCCGACCCAATTAGATAATCAGTTATATATAAAGGGAGAGACATACAAAATTTTTATAAAAGAAAAAGTGAGACACCATTGTGAAGTGGTGTGTATGTGTGAGTGAAGCCACTCGTTATTCTCCCTTAGAAACTGATTGAGAGACCACACTTCTCAGGCGTAAAGTGGAATTGGAGTAAAGATTAAAAGTGTTCCCAAGTACTTATAATCTTTTGTTTTGAATTTCACTACACCAAGGTACGCAATCTTATTCTTAAATTCTGAAATTTACATAATGCAAGTTATCAATCATGAATGAAATAGATCCATGTTTGTTGCTTCCGCTATGTGTTTTGTATCAGATATAAAACTAGATTTAACCAACAAGGCGTTCCGCAGGCTGATGCACCGCAGGATCAAAGAGGGGACTCTAGAATTATCCCAGCAAGAAGTTCAAAGAAACCCACTCCCAAATCATAAAGGGAAGGGCATAGCGGCGGTAGTAATTTGTGCTGATCCAGGGGAGGACTAGGAAGAGAATCCAGCCCTGCCTGCAGCAGCAATTACCACTTTACAGCAGAGCTCCAAATTCAAAAATTTGTTCGACCAGCTGGGGCTCACGACAAAGGAAAGAAAAGTAGCCACGGAGTCTTTGGTAAGCATCGCCTCTAGGGTAGGAGTAGAATGTTTATCGACAGAAGTCCAAGATGACAAGGCTCTCTTACAGGAGTCAACCGAAATCACTTTTAGTGATGAGGATATGGAAGTAGGGTACCCAGACCACAGGAGGCCTATGTACTTGGCAACATCCATAAATCAAATCCCCATAAAGAGGGCCTTAGTAGATACAAGTGCTTCCATAAACCTCATCCCGTTGAGCACTCTACAAGCCGTAGAGATTTTAGAAAGAAAGATTCAAGGGTGCCCAATGGAAGTAACGGGATTTGGCAGAAGGGGAAAATACACTGCAGGACACATCCAGTTGTGGTTAAAAGTGCGACCCATATCTTCTTTGGCTCGGCTCCACATGGTGAAAATAGAGGTTTCATACCACGTACTCTTGAGGCAACCATGATTGCACAAATACAGACTAGTTCCATCCACATACTACCAATGTGTGAAGGGAAAGATGAATGGCAAAATGGTACGCATAGCTACGAACCACTCATTATTCGAGCAGGCAGAGGCTCATTTGGTAGAAACCATGTTCTACGACCAATGGGCTCCATCAAGGGAAAGTTCAGTATCAAGACCACAAGGTACTTTTGTACCTAAATGAAGAGACATCCAGGATGATCTGGAACCTGATCTAAGGGAGTTGTTGGCCCGAAAAAGGAAAAGGAAATAAGCGCCTGCCGCAGGACCAGAGGATACACCTCACTGCATCAAGATCCGAGGTCCTGATGGCAAGATTGTGTATAGATTATAAAGGTGTGCGGAGCCCACAAGTAAAATGCAAGAGGGCCCTACCCAGGAATGGCAGCACGAGAGTTCGGCATGTTGCGTGGTTCAGGAAAATTCAGAGGAAAAAAGCAATAGAAGGGAGAATGAAGAGGTTGTGACAGAAAAGGAAGTATAGGTTATGGCAGAAGAAGAAATGGAAGAAGTTGACTTAGGGTCTATTTCGTAGGGACCAAGGCCTATCTTAATTAGTGCTAGTCTGATAGAAAATGAAAAATCGGAGCTAATACTACTGTTGAAAGAATTCAAAGACGTCTTCGCATGGGAATACAATGAAATGCCAGGGTTAGACCCTGCGCTAGTTGCCCACACGTTGAATATGGACCCGGAGGCCAAGCCAATAGCCCAGCCTGCCAAGACATTCCACACGGACATAGAAGGGCAAATAATCAAAGAAGTACAGAAATTACTAGCTGCAGGATTCATCAAGCCTATCCAACACCTGCGCTAGCTGTCCAACATTATGCCAGTAAGGAAGAAGAACGGCCAGATAAGATGTTGTGTAGATTTCAGAAATCTCAATAAGGCCTACCCGAAGGATGAGTTTCCCTTGCCAAACATGGATTTACTAATAGATTCTGCAGCAGGAAGTGCCATGTTTTCATTCATGGATGGGTTCAGTGGATATCGTCAAATCAGGATGGTGCCAAGGGATGCAGAGAAAACTGCTTTCAAAATGCCCATGGGCAACTTCTACTACACTGTAATGCCCTTTAGGCTGAAAAATGCGAGTGCCACTTATCAACAGGCAATGACAGCCATATTCCACAACATGATGCATCGTGAACTGGAGGATTATGTGGATGACATAGTAGTAAAATCAAGGAAGAGAGAGGAACACCTCCAAGTATTGAGGAGGGTATTCGAGAGGTACTGAGCTTTCAAGCTAAGAATGAACCCTCTCAAATGCACATTTGAAGTGTCCTCTAGAAGTTCTTGGGCTTCTTAGTTTACAGTAGGAGAATAGATGTGGACCTGGCCAAAGCTACGGCCATTGCAACCATAAGACCTCCAGACATAGTAAAAGAGTTAAAAAGCTTCTTAGGAAAAGTCTCGTATATTTAAAGATTTATCCTTGGGTTGGCATCAATCACTTCTGCTTTCACCAAGCTGCTCAGGAAAGGGCAGAACTTTGAGTTGGGGGAAGCGTAGCAGGCAACCTTTAAAAGGCTATAACAGATCACGATGAACCTTACCACAGTGCAGGCCTCGATTCACAAAAAGCCACTATTACTCTATTTAGCTACCAATTCATATGCCATTGGTGCGTTAATCGCCCAAGAAGATGGGGGTGGTGTTGAGCAACCAGTGTACTACATCAGTCATGCCTTGAAAGATGCAGAAACTCGTTACCCAAGACAAGAGAGGGCGTGCTTAGCTATTGTGTATGCTTTGCAGAGATTGTGTCACTATTTCTTGGCTTACGAAGTATGGTTGATGACCAAATCCCATGCCATCAAAACTTTGCTATGGCAACCAATCCTCTCTAGCAAGATATCCCAATGGTTACTACAATTGTCACAATATGATTTACGAATGGGAATACCCAGAGCGGTGAAGAGCCAGGCTATAGCGTTCCTAGGAGTGGAAGAGTTCCTGCTGGATGATAGGTTTCGAGAGAAGTGACCATGGCAAAAGAGGCCAGAGAGCAATAGGTAATGAAATTTGATGGGTCTTTTACCACTCAATCCGGAGGGGTGTGAGTAGTTTTGTACCATGAAGAAGACAAAGCGGTAGCGGTGTCGTTCAACCTAGAGTTTCCCTGTTCAAACAATACCGCTGAATACGAAGCCTATCTAACTGGGCTGGCCACAGCTCTCGAAATGGGAGTCAAGCACTTAAGGGTATTGGGTGATTCAAATTTGGTGGTTTGCCAGGCCAAGGGGAGCTTCTCCTTAAAAGAACCCAGCCTAGCCCGTACAGAGCAATGGCCGAGAAGATGGAAGAAAAGTTTTCGACTTTTGAAATAGAGCACGCTCCAAGGAATGAAAATCGGTTTGCAGACGCGTTTGCCACGCTAGGCTCATAAATAATGTTCGAAGGTGATAACACCAAAATAGAGGTCAGCAAGAGGAGAGAATCGATAATTGAGGCATTGAAGGAGAAATTCCAAGAGGAACAGTACGATGGGGACTGGCGGATCCCCATAAAGGAAGCCTTGATAAAAAAAGATGACATCGCAGGACTAAAGATATTAAAAGACTACACCTTAGTGAAAGGGGAATTGTACCGTAGAATACCAAGTGGAGTTTTGTCCAGATGTGTAAGGCAAGAAAAGGCCCAGAGAAAGCTGAAAGATGTACATGACAAGACTTGCGGATCCTGCGGAGAGGTCAGCCTTTACCATAGACTTCAAAGGGCAGGCTTCTATTGGCCAAACATGGGTAAAGATGCAGACCAAGTCCAAACTCAGTGTGAGACCTGCCAACTAGCGGCAGACTGAGAGGAAAGTTACGCTGTATTCACCAGCGAGGACTGGAGAAGCCCGCTCATACAGTACCTGACAGAAGGCATCTTGCCGCAAAAGCACAGCTAAAAATATAAACTTAAGAGGTTGGCAACGCACTACTTTGTGCATAATATGGTCCTTTTCAAAAAAGGGTATGATGGAGACCTCTTAAGGTGTTTGGGCCCTGAAGAAGCAAGACAAATGGTGAAGGAAGTGGACTTAGGAGAGTGCGGGGAGCACCAGGGAAAGAAAAAGCTTTACAGGTGCATGCTGCAAATGGGCTACTACTGGCCTACCATGAAAAAGGATACAGTAGAATTTGTAAAGAAGTGCCACAGTTGCCAAGTACAGGCCAATTTGATTCACACCCATCCGCAGAAATTACACAGCATGGTAACCTCATGGCCCTTCCACACTTGGGGGCTTGACTTGGTAGGACCGGTTAACCCACCATCACGAGGATACATATGGATATTAGTAGCTACAAAATATTTTACTAAGTGGGCAGAGGCAATACCACTTCGGAAAGCCACGGGAGGAGCAATGGCAAACTTCAACAAGGAAAACATAATTGTAAGGTTTGGGGTACCCCACAAGATCATCAGTGACAATGGCACACCTTTTGTCAACAATGAGGTGAGAAAGATGCTGGAGTTTTACCAAGTTAAGCACCACCGATCATCACCTTATTACCCCCAGGGGAATGGGCAAGTAGAGGCAACAAACAAAACTCTCATAAGGATTATCAGTAAAATGAGCCAAGAGTATACAGAAGGATGGGCAATGCACCTGCCAGACGCTCTTTGGGCCTATAGAAGTTCGCCTAAGTCAGCCACAGGTTTTTCATCTTTTTCCTTGGTCTATGGAACTGAAGTGGTGAGCCCAGCAAAGATAATGACCCCATCCCTGAAAGTCATGTAGATGCAAGAAAAAGAGGGGGAAGAAGAAGTCTTTAAGGCAAAAAGGTGTGAAGACTTAGAAGGACTTGATGAAAAAAGAAAAAAGGCCCAGGAACGTAGCCGCAAATATAGGCAAAGAATGACTGAGGCCTACGGCAGGATGACTAAAGAAAGGGTGTTTACGGAAGGACGACTTGTTCTGAAAGTGGCAGACTATGTTAGAAGAGGCCTGGCAGGACCATCTAAGTTTGCACCGAAGTGGGAAGGACCCCTTGTGATAAGGGAAGCACACCCAAGTGGGTATTACCGTTTGACCCAAACGGATGGCAGAGACTTAATAGATCCCATCAATGGGAAGTGGTTGAAGCATTATTATGCCTAAGGAGAAACTCATGTGGTTGTCCCCTTCTTTTGTTTTGTTGAAAGACCCTTATGTTTCCTTTTATCTTTTCCATCTTTCAAGTGATTATATCACAAGATAGAATTTCTTTTGTAACTTGCTTTAATGAGGATGTAATGAAAAACACGAAGTATTATCATAATATGTCATAGCAAAATCCAGAAATAGTAACAAAGTATAACATTATAAGTTACAAACCCAAACTGTAATAAACTAGCCAAATAGGTGATATAGGAAACATAATGTACTAGATGGAGTAATAATGCAAAAGAAAAAACAAAACAAAGAAGAAACTACATCATCATCAATGGAGTCCTGAAATGAGTGGCTGATCCCCAAAATGACCGGACTTGCCGATGTTGGAAAGAAAACACTCGCGACAACCCTCCAAGTCTGCCACTTCCTTTCTCAGAACCTCAAGGTGTGAGTAAATAGCATCAACAGTAGGCTGGACTCTCCTCATGAAAATAGCCCGAGAAATCTCTCGAAGGTGATCCAAGATAAACTTCACAGCAAAACCAACGCTAACAAGCTCCTACACCGCAACCTTCTACTACAGGATCCTCTTAGTGGAGACGGTATCAACAAAGTTATGCTTAATGTCATTCAGCACACTCCCCAACATCATCAAGAAATGCTCTCTAGCGGATCGGCCAAGTCGGAATCCCTGCATCAAGTCCCCGCAATTGTTATAGACCATCACTAAATGAAAAGCACAGTCCTCGGGTATTTTAAAGCCATGAAAATCTATGTAAGGAGGCCCGGAGCCCCAGAAATCTATAGGTCCAAGATCATTGACTTCAGGCTGGTCAAAGCGTGCAAAAAAGGCTGCAGCCTCACCCACAAGGTCAAGAATGGTGGTGGAACTGCTGCCCACTTCGAACTGAGGAGGGGCCGTAGGAAGTGAACCTGCCAAGGAAAACACAAGGCATGAGATGGGAAACTAAAAAGGGGAAGAGGAAAGAGACAAACCCACAGGGAAGAAGAAATAGACAAGGGGAAAGAAAGCTTACCAGGGCCAGTGATAATGGGGGCTGTGGGAAAAATCGAAACAGGCATAGAGGGAATGGAAGAAACCGATGCTGTAAATATGGCAAAAGCTGGTACAGAGAATACGACAGGAATGGGTGCTATAGGCACAACGGGAGTAGCTGCTGCAGGTGCCTCTATGCTTGCTGCAATGCCTAGCCCCTCAAAGGTCTCTGCAAACAGAGAAAATAAACATGTAAATAAAAGGGGAAAAATGAACTTAGCAAAAAAAAAAGGAAGGGCACATACCCATGAATTCAGCCTCGGGTGGAGCACCCTCTTCTTCCTCAGACTCAAAAATTCTCCTCACCAGGACGGGCTCATTGTCAGGATCCTCAAGAATGTCCTCAGACTCCTCAGAGGACAAATCAACATCGGGCCCGTGGGTGGCAGAACTAGAAATGGAGAAAAGAGTAACTATTAAGGAAGAACTGTCCTTCACGGCCTGAGACAAGGCCGCAAAAGGGTCACTGGTGGAAATGATGAGGGGCGTGACAGGTGAAACAGCCTTGGTCTAAGTTATAGCAGGAGGAACAACTTCCTTTGGAGGAGTAGGGATTTCAGTTGAAATAGGACTGGTCTTGCTAACCTCCTTAATATGAGTACCCTCTTCTCTGGGTATCGGTCTGGTGGGAGGGTTAGGAGCCTTGGCAGGAACTCCATATGCAGCGGCAGAAATGACAGGTGTCTGAAATATTTCACCAACCCCACCAAAAGAACCTTTCACGGGTGCACCCATGGAGGTAGAAAGCTTCTCGACTGTGGGATGATAAATGGAAAGGGGCTTAGGCTGATCCTGGAAGGCAAAAGAAAAAACAAAAATTTATATATATACATATGTGATAAAAAATAAAGGAACCCACGATTGATCAAGATAGACGACACATGGCAGGTGAGATACATGTAAAAAGAAAAAGAAAAAGAAGGAAAGAAGAAGGGAAGGGAGATGTACCTCAAATTCAGGTTCATCAAGCTCAATGGGATGGGTGGTTGACGTATCCTCCTTGTGCTTAGACTACAAAAAAAAAGGGGGGGACAAGAGACAACGTTAAAGAAAGAAGTCAGTAGGCATGACATGAGTTAGCCACAAGGAAGTTAAAGTCAAAACACAGAAGACAAGGCAGAATTTTTGTTAACATGACATACCCTTCACTTAGCGGCAGACATAGGATGGGAAGTTGTCTTTCTCTTACTACCCTGTGTCCTGCTAGAAAGGGGAGCATCTGTGGCTGGCTGTGGAGCAGCAGGCTTGGGCTTGCTTGCGGTCTTGAGCTTGGCAAGACCCTTTTGGACCGGCGCAGGAATATTAGTTACCTTAAATTTCTTCTCCCAACCCGGAGGAAAATCACCCTTGAGCCAACACCATCCTTTCTTCTCCTCATCCCACTCAAAGATGGCAAAACGACTCTGTTTCCTAGCATAGGCTAAAACAGACTTGGAAGGCAGGAGCAACCGAGGGTTAGGGGAGACGAGCATACTAAGCCCATCAGGAGGGATAAGGGAGAAACCATGACTACCTACCAACTCTTGTCCAAAAGAAGTCATCATAGCCTGCCAATAGCCATGCATGGCAGGAGTGCAAAGACCCTCCCTTAACGAGCCAGGAACTGTAACTGCACTGAAATGTTGTCTCCAAAATTTGAACGCAGTGTGCTGCAGGAAAGCCCAAACTAAAGTAGGAGACTCCATGAGATAGGAAAGGTCATCAAGAATGTCTTGATCCAACCCAAATTGCCTTTTTACCCGATTGGCGAGATAGTGAACAAACCTGACACCTTCATCAGCCAAATAAGGCAACCACCCAGCATTGGTAACCACAAAGTAGGTGATTCCCATCTTATCGAAATCGGCCAAAGGAGTGGTGGTCCCAATGGTATCAGTAAATGAACCCATAGCAAAATCAATGCATGTATAACCCTTACCAAGTTTCTATAAGCCCTCAAAGTAAAATTGGTACCTCTATCAAAAGACTCAACAACTAAATGATCAATGGGCTTTAAGCTAGACCAACGAAAAGCCAAAGGGAAATTGGATTCAAACCCGCCACAGAAGTCAATGATCACTTGCGGACATGATTGGTACTTCTCCTTCGCGAAATGAACAGGCCTACATTTCGCCAAGTATTGAGCACAGTGCTCAAACAACAACTGCTGTAGAATGGTGCTATGAACAGAGGAAGTGACTATGTGGCAAGAACCCGCCTAGCTCTCGTCACTCCATAGGATATCAAGTTGAACATACAAATGCCCCAGAAACATGGGGCCAGCAGCAGGCTCACCCCGGCAGATATTTTGATAACCAAATGAAAATACAAAGGCTTTATGGCATAGTAGAGGTGGGAGCCGAAGAAAAACTTACAGAGCCAAAATGCAACAAAAGCCACTCGGTGGGCGGAAACAGAGAATTTAGAGGAAGAACTAACCCAGTACGATAACTTAGCATTTACAGCCATCCTTTTTCTCAACTTCGCCTCAATGGCTTTTTCCTCCGGAGAAAGCTCTATGGTGGCAGGATCCACATCGCCAAGGATTGGCAGGAGTAGTTGGTTGGCCACATCCTCAAGGGTCATGTTTAGTTCGCCACAGGAAAAGAAGAATGTATGGGTGGTGGCGTACCACCGGCGGACCAAGTGACAGAGGTTGTAGAGGTCTCGAAAATTGGAAAGACTTCGGGATAAAACAGTGGCCTTCAAAACACCAGCCCGCTGTAGCAAACCCATAAAGCCCATATCGGACAACTCCCTATCAACCCATTCCTTCCAACCCAAGGCGGTGCCCGATCTGAACTCGAAATGAATTGGCACGAGAAGAGCAATGCCCTGACGGATGACCAAATCGAAGATGGAAGAAGACACCGGGGCCCAAGAAATATCAAGGTTTCACCGGCAAAGAGCAAGCCACATACGGCTCGACGGCAGCGACACGTAGTCACCAGGAACCTTGGGGAAATAAGGATACGCATTATACAAAGGGTCAATTAGAGGGGCACACTCGCTGTCTGGGTCGCGCAGCGCCTCTTCCTCATCAGAACGATCAGATTCGGAGTACACGGCCTCCTCACCCATCTCTTGTCCGGCAGGAGAATCAGAAACGGTCTCTTTCAATTTGTGGCAAGAAGGACCTTGACTTTTCACCAGCGCCATTATACGAAGGTTCGATCGGAGTAAAATGGGTGTGGGTATTCGAAGAGAAGAAGATGGTAAAGGAAGGGGGATGGGTACGATGTTTTGGAAAAGAAGAAATTTGTGTTTGAATTTCAAGGGGGCTCTCTTCTTAAATACCTAATTCATTAATATCGGCATGAAGGGAGGCAACTGGTCAGCCATCAAAAGGAGAATGAAATTAATGAAGCGGTGGTTATGTCTTAAAATAACTGCTATTCTGGGAAACTCGAAGAGTCACTACTGTTCGTGGTAGGAAAAGAAATATATATATATATATATATATATGAGAAAGGGTCTACAGTTTCAAAAAAAGCCTGCGAAGAAAAAGAAAGAAGAGAAACAGAAAGGACAGGAAGGTCTTTTAGTCACATATGGACCGCAGGAATGCTTCATATGTTCAGGGGGCTAAATGTTGAGGGTCACTTTTTGAATCCGAATAGAGAGAAGGAAGCCCAACCCAGCAACACGGGCAGTAGAGAAATGGCAAGCATAGAGTAAAGCCATTAGGCCCAAGCGGCAGAAATAATAGATCACAAGCCCGTAATATAAACAAATGGGCCTTGAGGAAGCAAACGGGCCTAAAAGGCCCGAAAAGAGAGAAATGGCACTCGTGGGCAGTATGTAGTATAGAAAAGTGAGAATGGGCCGCGGCAGGCCCAAAGCAATGTAAACAAAGAAATTAATGGGTTAATGGCAAACCCATGATCCCCAAGGATGAGAATAAGGAAATAGGGCCGGGGAAGCCTAATGAAGTTAGTAAAAGCCCACGGGAACGCAGAGCTAGTAAACATGCCAAGGAAGTCCAAAGAAAGCAAATGGACCAAAAAGGCCCATGAGAAAACAAAAGGGAAACTAGAGCCCATAAGAAAGAACACCATTGCCCATGTTAAGCCACTAGGAGAAAGGATGGAACGGCTGGCCTGAAAAAGGCCCAAAGGGAGTAAGCCATTACGGCAAGAATAATAAGTAATATGGCAGGAAGTCAAGTAAATTAAGAAGTGGGCTGAAAGAAAATGCAAAGCCCAGTACCAAATGAAGCCTAATCCCTAAGGAATCGGGAAATCAAAGTAGCAACTCATAAAAAGCTAGAAACAGGCGGCAGGCTGTGCAGGCAAAGTCTCAAAACCACGGCAGACGCATGAGCAATAGGCAGACTTCAGACACATCGAACAGAAGGCAAGCGCAAGACCCAGGCATCACCAGCCTGTACCCAGCCAATACGGGACATGGTGAGGTCATGGGTCAAAGGTAAGAGGGCATGGTTTGGTGGTGGGGAGAAGGGAAAACCTGTTTTGGGGTTCCTGCTTAAGTTCTTTTAAGAGATACGTCTTGCTGGGATGACATACTTCCTAAAAGAGGTAAGGCTGAGTTAGAACCACTAGGTGCATGCCATGAGGGATAGAGAGAGAGAGAGAAATAGCACCACAGCAGGAAGAAGAGCTACGGCAAACTAACAAACAAAATAGTTGTCTTTGTCTGGTAATGGGGAGTGACTCGCAGACGGAACAGTAATGGTCGGCGATTACACCAGATCAAACAAAGGTGGTTAAGGGGTAGAATAGTAAAACTCGGTCACGGCAGGCACTATAAAAAGGATTCCTTTGCCGTGTACAGGGGACAGAACAACAACAGGGAGATACACTGGAAAACAAAGAGGAAACACATTACTAAAGAAACTACGGTGGTAGAAATCACTAAGGAAAGACTGAGGGAGAAAACCAAAAAAAGGAACCCGGGGAAAAGAAAGAAATAAAAGATAAAAGAGAGAAAAATAGAAAGGAAAACGAGAGCTAGTGGAATGCACCTATAGGTTTCTTCCCCTCTCTCCCTCTCAAATCCCTACTCTCTTCCGTGAATAACCGTCCTGGGCATTATCCATTCAGGTTTGCTTTCCTCAAATCCATTAATCTCTGCAACAGGATTCTTTTCCTCGGAGGTTAATTGTGTTGAGAGGAGGCGTTCTTCCTCTTTGGCTTTGCTCCTGTGAACTAAACTGGACTTAGTTTCTTTATATTTTGATTAACCCTTTTATCATTTGCCCCTCTCAATTTATTTTCAAAAGTCGTTAATATTACTGTGGTTATGGATTATTTGGTCATTCTCTGTTGAAAAGCCATCTGGTCATTCCAGAATACTCGGTTTTGTTTTATTTATTGTATCTGACTGCCACAAGCTTCTCTAAAATAGCTCTGCCTGCCGTAAGCACACTCCTGCAGATGAGGCATAGTTTGTGCATAAGCCAGCCAATTGAGTTCCAATTGGACCAGTCTCGACTCCCGTAACTCAGAACACTTTGGCCTACCATCACAAAGGGGCAGACTAGCCCAACATAACAAAAAAGGCCCCCACACGGGTTTTCAGCCTAGCGAACTTTTCTTCTTCTTCTTCTTCTTCTTCTTCTTCTTCTTCTTCTTCTTCTTCTTCTTCTTCTTTTTAATTTTTGGAATTTTATTGGCTTTCACTCAACTACATTTTTTTGGTTCTTTCAATTTGACAAACTTCCATCTTTCCTGGATGAATTTGTATTTCTCCTTGATACCCTATTATCCTTTCTAATGCACTTTCATTTTTCTTGACTTAACTGAGCACACTTTTTTTTTTTAATGAAATGTATCTTACTTTTTGTTTTCCTCAATTTGTTTAAATTTCTTCTCTTGATGAATCTTCATTTTTGCTCATCCTTCTCAACTTGAATGATCTTTCATGGAATCTCATGTCTCTTATGTCTTTTAATGAATCAGTATTCTTTCACAACTTGATGAAAGTTCTTTCATTCACTTCTCTCTCTCTCTTTTTTTTTTTTTTTTTTTTTTTTTGAAGTCTTTTCTAGCTTGATGACATTCTCTTTTTTCTCACAGTTTGATGCTTTCTCAAAATCTTATCTCTTCTTGATGGATTTCCTTCCTTTCTATCTTGATGGGGTGAACTATCCCTTTTCTTTGATGAACTCTCTTTTCTAAACTTGATGAACTCTTCACCATTTTCTTCTTTTGAACCAATCTCATTGTCCTCATGGAGGACCTTACCAAGTGGTGTTAAATCCATATGGTCAACACTTCCTCGTCTTGAGATTTAAGCATGCATACTTAATTTTCCCACCTAAGGTTTAAGTTTTTAATGGGTTCATTGAAAAAAAGGCTAACTGTTTAAAGGCTCAAATTGGCTAGCAATAGATAATTATTGTACTAGGTGTCAACGAATAATGTGGGTTACCAAAAATGGCCTTCTATCCTTAGTTGATAGGCCAAAAATGTATTGACCCCTTTGGCAAATCAATTAATTAATTATTCAAGCTAATTAATTAAGTCAATTTAAGATTCAATAGTGTGGTAGCACAAACAAATCACCAAATAACTAAATGTAGAGGAAAATAAATTTGACACAGGTGATTTATTTACGAATAGAGAAAACCACCGAGGCAAAACCCCACTAGGTGAATTTTAGGTTACCACTCCCGAGAATCCACTATTATTAATCACAAGCGGTTACAAGTAAAAAGAATCCCAGTACCTAATACTAACATACAGTTGAAACCTTACCCCAATACCCAATTAAACTTGTATTGTATCAGCAATTTCTCCGTTCAATGCACAAATCTCAGTACGTAACTAACACACCAACTTGAGGAAAATTGTTGGTTGCAAAGTTCTTTAATTCATCAACAATGAAGATCAAAAAGCTTCTTGGTCACAAAACCCTTGATGTAAAAACACAGTAGCTTCTATAGAGAATATGATGAACTAGGGCAATTTCTGTCTCCAGCCACAACATGCATGGATTATTCTTTTTCAACACCTTGCATCCCTGTGACAACTATTAAAATAATCCTCATATATATGTCTAGGGTTGTGAGAAAAGAAACCCTACACAAATACTCAAGGATGTGCGTGTAATCAAATCTGGAATTTCTGATTTCGTAATCTCGACAGATACAACTTGTGTCAAGCTTGTATAGAGCTTCAACATTAAATCCCGATAGAAGTCTTTCTATCGAGACTGCTATTGAGTTTTAATGAACAACACTTCCTTCACTTGTTTCTTGGTCAAATTTGCATGGCTCCAATACTAAACTTGAACACTTGTTTCTTGAAGTACTAAACCCATCCTAGATCTATCCAATTACAAGTAAAGTGTATTTTGTCAAAGGATTAGCTAATTACATTAATATGTCCCTAACACTAGTGATGCTTTTTTTTTTTTTTAAGATATGGATTTAGTGTATATGGTTTGAGAAATTTGGATGAATGGACGAATTTCTTTGATTCCCTTTTAGGACCTTTTCTTATCATATTTTGAATGTTTAGCAAAAGTCCTTACTTGTATTGAATGAAGTTAAATCCCTCATTGGCACAAATTGATTGGTAGAGTAATTAATCATCATGATTTGGAAGAAGTTTTGTCAAATGGATCATCTTGTATTCTCTTGAAAAGAAGGCTTTTGAAAAAAAAATTTGGAGCCTTTGAAATGAGGTTTTGGAAAACTCTTGGAGTCTATAAAAGAAAAAAAAAAAGGTTTTTTAGAAAAAAAGGTTACTAAGAAGGCCCAATGCCCCTAGTCCAAAGATGGATTGTTTTTTTTTTTTTTTTTGAAAGATTTTTCTTGAGTTCTCTCTCTCTCTCTCTCTCTCTCTCTCTCTCTCTCTCTCTCTCTCTTTAATTTCTTTGTTGTTTTTTGAATTTTTTAAGTACATATGAACAACATGATATATCAAATGCATCAAACACAACATGGATTTTATTGAGTAAATGATCAACTAGAAAGAAAATCCTAAATAAACAATAGAACCAAAGAGCCAATCTAAAAACTTGTAAGATGAAATTCAAGCAAAGTCCGGATGGCTGGCCGACGATGGCGAAGTAATGACTTGTTTGTCAATCAGATTTTGAATGGCATGTTGCAGATTGATGCATTTGTCTATTTGATGGCCAAGTTCGTAATGATATTTGCAGAACTCATGTGACTTGCAACCTTTAGGTAGTGGGCTTGGAGAAGGTCGAGGTTCAAGTGGGCTAAGATACCCTTCAAGTTTGAGCTTTAAAAACAATTGACTCATAGGCATGTGGAGTTCATTGAACTTCCTTCGAGGCCTAGAATTGATAGTTGATGATGTTTGGGCAACTACAACATTGATTACCACCTCATTGGTGGTATGGGTTACAGCTTTCTTCTTTCTTTAAAATGCCATTATTGATAGCATCTTCCACTTACCAACTATGACCAAGACTTTAAAGTTCAGAAAATATTGGGCAAAAAGATGCTTATGGAATATAGATAACAAATTCTTCACCACCATTTGGATTTGCTCTTCTTCACTATGTCTTGTGATCATCTGGGTAGCCTTGGCTCTCCATTTGGTTATGAAGGCAGAAAAGGACTCCTTTGGCTATTGTTTAGTGGTCTACAAATCTCTCATCGTCACATCCACTCCTATGTTGTACTTATACTGATTGTGAAACTCGCGGCAGATGTCCTCCCAACTTCTTGCTCTAGCATCATCTAGGTTGAGGAACCACTTAAGAGCAGTTCCAATCAAGGTATTTTGAAACATTTGAGCAAGTAGTTCTTCAGTTGCTCCTAGGAGTTGCATAGCCCTTATGTACATCTTCAAATGGGACTTTAGGCAACCATTCCCATCCAACTTGTCCAAGGTTGGCATCTTGAACTTGGGAGGCAATCTCACATCTATGAAAAGCAAGAGTGATTGGTAATCCATGAGGCCTTCCATCTTACAAGCCCTTTTGATCATCACTTCCACCTTATTTATCCTTTCATTGATCTTCTTCTCGCCCTCCAGAATAGGGGGATTCTGATCGGTCTTATTCTCTTCTTGGACACCCTTCAAGTTCTGAAACTGTTCTACGATAAATTTTATGTCTTCTCTCAATTGGATTTAACTTGCTACCATAGTGTTCATTGGCTTTTCAGTGTTTGGATGTTCTTCCCTTTCTACCATGGTGATTGAGTCTTTGGACTTCTTGTGGCTTGGGCTGTCTTGTAAGTCGAACACAGGATTGAGATGTTGTAACTGCGGAGTGCCTTCTATGCTGACAGGCCTCAGTACTATGATGGGTTTGAACTGGAACTACTAGTTTAAGTGTCGTCCTTGGATTCTCTTTGGAATCTTTCCTCTGATCTTGACCAAATTCTCCTCTAAGAACAGGCTTGGTTGGGTTAAACAAAGCTAGGTCCCCATCTACATCAATCTATCAACCAAACAAACACATGCAAAATGCAATACAATTTTAACATGGACCGACCTAAATGTAGGTTCTAAGTCATTACATTGTAGGGTGGGTTTACTGTTTCATTGTTTCCTATAACTAGGACGTTACACCTCCTAACTTTTAATGTAATGAACATTACGTTGGTCTAAACAGCATGGTCTATCCTTTATAGTCAACAAGAAATGATCCGGCGACTTTGGGCTATGAGTTGGTGAGTTCGCCACTGGGTACCTGAATCTAATGAAGACCGGTGAACCACGGTTACTACCACCATATGTTGAGATGGGTGCATACATATTTGTTGTTTTGATGACACACACTATGACAATTAGGGAAAGCTCTTAAAAATCAACATGGCAACACAAACAAACAATATCATACAAACATCTCAAGACATAGAGCACCAAACACACAACAACATCATACAAAATATAAGGGTATATAGTTGGTCACCTAAAGTCTAACACGAAGCTTAGCCCTCAACATCCCCAGCAGAGTTGCCACTGTGAGAGACTGTAGGGGTGTTCTCAAAAAAGAGATTCGGGTGTGTTAAGAAACCTCACTTTTTGGGTATGGTGTGGAGTTGCCACTTATTTTTTATACCAAAAAAAGAGAAAAAATAAATACAATTAAAATACGTCAAATGTCATTGATTGAATAAAAAAAAGTACAATTTGGTAGATTAACCTTACAAGGCTTTGGTCCCAGTTACAATCTATGCAAAAGAATACAAAGATTTGGTCCTAGTTACATTCTACCAAAGAATCAGATCTATTTCAAGAAGTTTAAAAAAAAAAAAAAAAAAAAAAAGATTTGATTTGTAAAAATCAGATCTATTTTTTAAAGTAAATAAAAATAAATAAGAAAAATACTTTTAAAAGTGGATTCACATGTCGGAAAATCTATTTTTGTATCTCATACAAAACACGCAGCGAAAGCAACAAACACGGATCTACTTCGTTCATGAAAGATAATATGTAACCTTGAATTATAGAACAAAGAATAGAAAGTGTAACTTGGTGCAGTGAAATTCAAAACCAAAATTCGAAGTACTTGAGAACACTTTTAATCTTCACTCCAATTCCACTTGATGCCCAAGAAGTGTGGTCTCTCAAACAGTTTCCAAGGAGTGAATAAAAATGAGTGTCCAACACCCACATACAAACCATTTCATGCCTTTTGATCTTAATGAAAGACCACTTGTGAAAAGACTTTAAAATTCTGTATGTTTCTCTCCTTATATATATTTGATTATCCAATTAGGCTAGCCTTTTGGGCCATTTCAACTGGGCTCTAGTATGTGGCTTGGAGTGGGACCAAAAGGGAACAAATAAGACTCTAGCTCTAATGGGCCTTGGGCTTTTCTATCAACTCTTAATAAGTCCAAAGTTACCATTAATTATATACAATACCACTATAAGAATATAATTGCACTCTAGGCCTTATTAATAAATTATATCCCAAGACTTTATTATACATGCAACCCCTCCATTAAAATATTCGTAGTAATACAAAATCATGAATGTAGACTACCACTTTGAAGATTACTACATCTTAATCCTTGAGTATCCGGTTTAATCCTTTATGTTATTAATTATATATTTATGAATTCCAATTTCATAAATATATACTTTAGTAACTCCTTACTAAAGTGGTTGGACCCAACACTCTAAATAACCAAACTCATTAAGCTTATCTCAAGAGAATATTTTATATCTCCAGAGAATATTTTATATCTCCATTAAGAAATTATGAATTCTATCTTGAGAATAAATGTTCCATCAACACTAAATGCGACTGCCTAATATACTAAGATTTTGATTGTGACTTATAAATCTCACTCCTGACATATCAAAGCAACCTACACCTCATGATCAGGTTCATTATTCTCTCAGGATTTATAGTTGATGTAAATAAAAGTCGTGAGATTTATTATTCATTTGACAGTCGTTAGGAGAATAATAAATCTCACAGTGGTCCAATTCAATATGTCTTAACTCTTAAAACATATCAACTAGAAGTCTCCACTTCCATGATCACGACAAATCATCTTAGTTGATATGTTATAGTCTTTGCAAATGAAATGCCCAATTTCATCACCAACTGCGAACTAAATCACATAAATCACATACTATGCATCTCATGGACTAAGATAATGTCCCATTAGTTCATTTATAAATAGTCTAATATAATTAAACAATTTAATTTTTTATGCCATGCCAATAAATTGAATTTTATGGCATAAACCCCAACATCACATTCATGAGACAAACTTGATATGTCAAGAATATATTGACCCCTTATGATAAATTAACCAATTAATTAGCCAAGTGAATTAATTAAGTTAATTAACATGCAAGACATGTGGTAGCATAAACAAATCACTAACTAAGTTAATATGTAGTGGAAAATAAAGTTGACATACTGATTTGTTTATGAATGGAGAAAACCTCCAAGGCAAAAACCCCCACCGGGTGATTTTAAGGTCACCACACCCGAAAATCCACTATTATCACAATAAGCAGTTACAAGTAAAGGAATCCCAATACCTTATACCAACCTACAGTTGAACCCTTACCCCAATACCCAATTAGACTTGTTCTGTAGTAACAATCTCTCATTTCCATTGCACAGCTCCCAGTACGTGACTAACCAATCGATGCACGGATCCAAGTACGTGACTAACCACCAACTTGAGAAGGATGTTCGCTACAATGCTCTTCAGTTTATCAATACGATGAAGATTATGAAATTCCTTGGTTACAAAATCCTACGGCGTACAAACGCAACAGCTTTTAAAAGAGAAAATATGAACTAGGGAAAATTGTCTCTGGTCATAATATGCTGGTGAAAAACCTTTGCATCAAGTTGCACTTACTTGCATCAGCTATGACGGCTCTTAAAATAATCCTTATATATATTTAGGATTGTGAGAAAAGAAAGCCTAAATATGTATACATAGATTGGAGTGACATCAGATCTACAAATTTGATTTTTGTAAATCTCAATATATAGGTTATCTATCGTGCAGCTGTCGAGCATCGAGCAAAAGCTGCCTTTTAAACCTCGATAGATATTATCTGTCGAGCTAGCTATCGAGCTTTAAAGTCCAGCACTTCTTTACTTGATTCTTGGACAGATTTGCATGGTTTTAACACTTGGACTTGAAACCTTGTTCCTTGAAGTATTAAACACATCCTAGATCTACCTAATTACAAGTGAAGTGTGTTTTGTCAAGGATTATCCAATTCTACATTAACATATGTTCCTAACATGATTCATATATGTCCTAACATTCTCCCCATTTGGCAATCCTTGACAAAACCACAATAAACAAATGAACATATGAGAGAAGTCATAAATCACTCATTTCATACTCACTTGTTGAATACAATAAAATCTATCCTAACACAAACTCTTGATAAACTTTGCAAGAAAAGAGTTCATGGCAAGAAAGACTTTGACAACCTGTATTTCTAAAACACTTCAAACAAAACTCATCACGGTATCTTAGTGTGAAACAGAAACAAAAGATTGTATACAATTAATAAGAAGCATGTATATAAAGAGAGAAAAGAAACAACACATGAAAAGAGATAAGAATTTGAGGGACAAGCAGTAACAAGGAATGCATGTGACTAAGAGGAAAGAGAAAAGATCAGGAAGCATACCACTTGGACTGCCCCGAAGGAAGGAATAAGCTAACCCTTACTAAAGATGTTATTATAATCCCCCTCCTCACCCAGCAATCACTCTAAGAAGTCAATCTCATCCTCCTAAAGGTCAAGATCTTCACCCATCATACTCTATAGGGCAAACATGAAAGGAAGATGACTCACAGGAACCTAAGGCTCATTGATTGGCTCAATCTAAAGAGCCACCCACTCTATAAGGTACACTGACCTCAATATGGCCTTGCACAAGATTAGAGACACAAATGCAAAGGCCCAACTAGCCTTCTCCTCCTTAGCAGAGATAATGGGATCACTATCCCTCCAAGGCATCCACAAAACTTGATACATGGGAGATGGCATAACAAAAGAAATGCATAAGAATACCACAGTATGAGAAGGAAAAAAGAATCACTTGATCAGCCACAATCCCATCCAACTGGGCCCTCTCAGAGCAAAAATCTCTTAAGATCACCTCGGCTTCCTGGTAGACAAGCCCATAAGAGATAGCCCAGTGCTACAAAGAGAGTTCACAAGTTAGAATGGATTCAGATACAAAAACAGATTCAAGAACAAATATAGTTGCAGTTGGAAAATTTAGACCCCAGTTGATAAAATTAATAAGTTTTAAACCCAAGTTGTTAATTAGATTTATTGTGAATAAAACTTGTTAAAACAAACAAACATTAATATCCTGTCAAAATCATGTAGTGGAAAAATAAATAAGACAAGATATGATGACCCAGGAAAACCAATGAAACCAACTAGTTTCACAGTAAAAAAACCTGGGGGAAAACTTTCCCGAAAAGCAATCCACTATAGTAAAGAGAAGTTTCAGATCTAGTACAAAACCTTTGTCTCTAGACTCTACAATTCCAGTAGATAAACTCATAATAGAAAACTTCTACCGCTTCAAAACCTCTGAACTTTTCAATATATGAACACCACCCTTGATGCACAAATCCCAATACGTGACTAACCAATTGCGCGGATCTCAGTACGCAACTTAATCACCAACTAGAAGAAAATTGTTGGCTGCAAAGTTCTTCACTTCATCAACAATGAAGATCAAAAAGCACTTTGTTACAAAACCCTAAGACACAGTAGCTTCTTTCAAAGAGAATAAGGCATCGGTCACCTTTTAAATATGTTCTCCTATGTATTCTCTTATGTGACAGCCTCTAAAATAAGCCTTATATAGGTCTAGGGTTGTGAGAAAAGAAACCCTACACATACATGTTAGCATGGACTAAAAATTAAATCTGAAAATCTGAATTCCCGTAACCTCGATCGATCGGGAGGTGTTGAGCTTTAAACTTCGACAGATATAGCTATCGAGAAGCTGTCGATGAGCTATCGAAGGGACAGGAGCTTTCTCGATTGATACGCCAGCTATCAAGAAGCTATCGAGATTGCGATAAAAAGAAGTTGAAAATCTCGATAGATAGCCTAGTTGTCAAGAGGTGTCGAGCAGCTATCGAGCTATCTGTCCGCAGGTGTTGAGCTATCTGTCTAGCTTTAATAAATAGCCTTTCTTTACTTGTTTTTTGGTCCAATCTTCATGTCTTTAATACTAGACTTGAACAACATGTTTCTTGAAGTATTAAACACATCCTAGATCTACCCAAATACAAGTAAAGTGCGTTTTGTAAAAGGATTAGCCAATTATACAAAATATGTCCTTAACAATCTCCCCCTTTGGTAATCCGTGATAAAACCACAACAAACAAATGAACATATAAGAGAAGTCATAAATCACTCAACTCATATTCACTTGTTGAATACAATAAAATCTATCCTAAAGCAAACTCTTGAAAAACTTTGCAGGAAGAGAGTTTATGGTAAGTAGACTTTGACAACCTGTATTTCTAAAACACTTTAAACAAAACTCATCAAGGCATCTTAGTATGAAACAGAAATAATAGATTGCATACAAATAATAAGAAACATGTGTATGGAGATAGAAAAGAAACAACACATGTAGAGGTAGGTGAAGAAAACATACATCATCATATAAAGAGAAAAAGTACAATATATGTCAATAATGGTCACAAGACCCAAGGTACATGAAGAAAGAGGTAAGCACTCCCCCTAACAAGATGAAACATAACTCCCCCTTACAGAGGCATGTATTTCTCCCCCAAACTTGTAGAATCTTAAAAAAGAAACCACAAATTCTCCACAAATTCTCCACCTTTTTGTCATGATTGACAAAGGGTACAATAAGCTAGAAAGCTTCACCTGAGAGACATTAAGATGATCAAGGATGATCATGGGGGCACAAGAAATCCATATAAATGAATGAATGTAATGAAACAAGATGTTGTGGATGACAAAAGAAAGATGCAAAACACACACACACACACACTAAAAAAGTCCAACCAATTTTATATTTCAAAAACAAGTTAAAACAGTTTAGTGAGCATACATTAACACATGTAAACCTTGTGATTGTCAAATCACATTGTACCTGCACATGTATCAAGAGTAGCAAAGAATATTGCATGTTGTGTGTGAAAAACATCGCAAAATTGCATAAGTGTATACATGTTTTGACGATTTTAGATATGAGAAAATCACTTTAACTCACGCACAATCATAACTATTTGATGGGGACTATTACCTTTGAGGTACATCCTACAACTCCCATATCTTATAGAATACACGCTTGCAATCATATTTAAAGCATTTTTTTATCTTTTTGCTTTTTATTTTTCTTTGCATATTTTCTTTTTAAGCACATCATGCATGGGCATATAAGAGATAGAAAAGAAATACCCAATGATATTTGACATTCCAATTTTGCTATGCCAAAGCACACAAATGTCATTGACATCACACTTTTACTATGCCGAAGCATGCAAATGTCTTATCATGATTGGCGGGCAACAGTGGTAAGATGGTTATTTATGTCTTTCTCTTAGGATTTTCTAGTCCTACCCGTCAAAAAGAGTGATATGAGTGTTAAGTACAAGAGATCACTTAACCTTACTCATCACAAACACGAGCCACAAAGCTCACTTGCTTAGTTATGCATAGAGATGCTCATCTAAGCTACAAAAGATACAAAATTTAGAAAACTTTGTTTTGATGGCCATCCAAGGTACACAAGTACCAATGTACACATAACACACACTGTTTTTGTATTTTTCTAATTTTTCTTTTTTTATTTTTAATTTGAAAACAAAACAAAATAAAAACTAAACAACTAAACAAAAACAGACAAACAACATGAAAGCAGAAAGAAAGATGCATATGCATGAAGGCATGATTCCAAAAGCAGATAAGAAATCAAGCAAAGAGAGTCCTACTTTAGATAGAAAGAATTAACGCAGAGGACAAACAGAAAAGACAATTAAGTCTTAGGCTCATTTCTCACCCATACAGCACGAGTCTTTGGCCGTGAAGATGAAAAGGAACGTGTCTTAGTATGTCTACTAAAGGACATAGAAGAATTAAAATTCTCCTGAAATTGAGTTAAAAAGCTCCTTGAGAGGAAACTTTTAATAACTCTCCAAACAATGGTGTAGGTCCTTGAGAGGAAACCTGTGACCGTTTGGACAATTTCTTATGAGTATACAATTTAAAGCAATTAGGACGAATGTGTCTGGAAACACCACAATGGTGACAAACATGAGGTCTAACAAAGGATTTAGAATTAGCCAAATCAGTTTTGGATTTCATACCTTTATTACCTTTCTCAGATTGGGGCACAAAGACAGTCATTGATCCAGAAGTCGTGGAAGAAAAGGGGCCGGAGGAAATAGTATATCCTAAGCCAGTCTTATTAGAACTAGGCTTTTGAGCACTCAATACCTTATCAAGCTTTGCACTAGATATCCTCTCTATTTGAATTCTATCTTAACTAAGCTTAACCTCAAGATTCTTGACCTTCTCTTCTAATGAGGTGTTCTCCACAATAAGAGTCTCAACTAACCTTGTAGTCTCATCTAGTTTGACTAACAGATCAGCTTTTTCAATTTTTACCTTATTAAGCTCTTTTCTACAAAGATGAGAAGTCTTTTCAGATTTTATGAATTCAGTGCATAGCTTATCATAGGCTTCTTGAAAGGTCATCTTTTTGGGTACTTCATTATCATAATAATCCTCACTGTCACTAGCACTCTCCACAATCACCTTATCAGTTGAAGCAGCAAAGGCCATAAAGTGACGACATTCATCCACATACTCATCAAAAAAGTCATTCTCAGTATCACTCTAAATAGCAACCAACCCTTTATCTTTTGACTCCTTAGTCTTTTCCTTCGTGAGGTAGTTTGGACACTCTATCCTCATATGACCAAAACCTTTGCACTCATGGCATTTGATAAGGAGTTTCTCATTCTTGCCCTTTCTAGGAGGTTTGCCCTTATCCTTTTTCCTAAATTGAAGAAGCTTGATAATCTCATCAGTTATAAAGGTTAGATCCTCATCCTTATCTTCATTTTCATCTTCATCTTCAGAGTCCTCAATCTCTTCCTCTATACCCTTGAGAGCCAAGTTTCTACTCTTTCCACCTTTCCCCATTGAGCCTAATCCCATCTCATAGGTTTGAAGGTTCCCTACAACCTCAATCAAAGGAATTTTATCGATGTCCTTCACTTCTTCAATGGCAGTGATCTTGGCATGGAATCTTTCAGGTAAGGACCTAAGGATTTTCCTAACAATTTTGGATTCTGCTATAGATTCTCCAAGGTTGAGGGCAAAATTCACAATATCCTTGAGTTTAGCATAGAACTCATCAAAGGTGTCATCCTCCTACATCCTTATTTCTTCAAAACTACTAGTGAGTCTTTACAGCTTCACAGTCTTTACTACCTTGGTACCTTCACAGGTGGTCTTAAGAATGGTCCATACTTCCTTGGCAACTTCTGTGGATGATATTTTCTTGAATTCCTCATTGGCCACCCTACAAAACAAAGCATTCAAGGCCCTACTGTTGAAATTTGCCGCTATGATTGTTGCATCATCCCAATCCACTGGCACTTCTTTAGGCTTAATCCAGCCAACTTCAACAGCTTGCCGTACTTGTTCACCTAGAGCTTGCAAAAAGACTTTCATACGAACTTTCCAGTACGTATAATTAGTGCCATCAAATAAAGGAGGAATCAAAAAGAGATTGACCACGATCCATGACAACAGGGGTCAAGGATCACACTTAGGAAATTAATCCAATCAGAGTGAACCCGCTTTGATACGACTTGTTGGGAAATTTAGACCCCGGTTGATAAAATTAACAAGTTTTAAACCCAAGTTGGTAATTAGATTTATTGTGAATAAAACTTATTACAACAAACAAACATCAATATCATGTCAAAATCATGCAGCAGAAAAATAAATAAGACAAGATATGATGACTCAGGAAAACCAATGAAACCAACTAGTTTCACAGTAAAAAACCTGGGGGGAAACCTTCCCGAAAAGCAATCCACTATAGTAGAGAGAAGTTTCAAATCTAGTACAAAACCTTTGTCCCTAGACTCTACAATCCATGTAAATGAACTCACAGTAGAAACCTTCTACTGCTTCAGAACCTCTGAACTCTTCAATATATGAACGCCACCCTTTAATGCACGAATCCCAATACGTGACTAACCAATTGCGCAGAACCAAGTACGTGACTTAACCACTAACTAGAACAAGATTGTTGGCTGCAAAGTTCTTCACTTCACCAACAATGAAGATCAAAAAGCACTTGGTTACAAAACCCTAAGGCGCAAAGACGCAATAGCTTCTTTCAGAGAGAATAAGGCATTGGTCACCTTTTAAATGTGTTCTTTTATGTATTTTCTTATGTGACAACTTCTAAAATAAGCCTTATATAGATCTAGGGTTGTGAGAAAAGAAACCCTAAACATACATGTTGCGCTTTAAACTTCGACATGTATGTGTCGAGGAGGTGTCGTGCTTTAAACTTCGACAGATACAGCTATCGAGAAGCTGTCAAGGAGCTATCGAGGGGACAACAACTTTCTCGATCAATCCACCAGTTGTCAAGAAGCTATCGAAATTGCCATAAGAAGAAGTTGAAAATCTCGGCCTGTGTAGGGTGGAATGACCTAAAATGGATGAGAACAGATGTATGAAAACCACATTTAAATTTATAAAAAAACAAAAAAAACAAAACAAAAACAAAAAACAAAAAAACAAAAAAAAAAAACAAAATATAAAATAAAACACAAAAACAAAACAAAACAAAACAAAAAAAAAAAGTGAAAGAAAAGCATGAAAACATGATGGGCTTAAAATTGTGTTTGCAATCCCAAACATGCGTTCGCATGCTAGAACCTGTGTACGCAGGCTTTAAGATCAAACATGCATACACAAGTTCAGGCACGCATCTGCAGCCTCGAGCCCGTGTATGCAGGTTTGAACCCAGAAGGATGTTCATCATTTTTCTTTGGCCCCCTTGGATCAAAACTACTCCTAAGAATGTTTCTTCCTATTTTTAGCCTAGGGTTTTCATCTAAACCCTCCCCACAGCAAAACCCAAGCTTTTTAAGGGCTAAAAACATATCAAAACACAAGATTGAAGGAAAACTGAAAAAATGAGAAAGTTAAGAAAACTTACTAATCTGGCCCGTGCAATGCTAGAGAGATGTTGTCTAGGCTTGTGAAGGAATGCAGGAGACTCCCTGAGACGTTTGGCACCAGCCAACGGGTGAGATTGTTGTTGTCACTGAAAAGTGTGTGGGAAGATTTTGGTGCCATGGGTTTTTTCTTTTCAAGAGAAAGAGAGAGAAGAGAGAAACTTTGGATTTGAGAGGTAGTAGGTTTTGTAGAGGGAGAAAAGGAATTGAAGAGTTGGAGGAGAAAAATGAAATGAAAGAGAAGATGAATAGTAAAAGAAAGAAAGAAACGGTTGGTAACCATTAGGAAGTGCAAAGGCAGGAAAGAAACCCGATGGCTAAACTGCATGTATTTTAGAATATATAGCTAAACTACATGTAGTTAAGTCACAAACACCAAAAAAAAAAAAAAAAAAAAAAAAAAAAACTATAAAATCCCCACAAACCCTAAGATAGGAAGAAGGATCTAAAAAAACTCCAAGTCCTTCTTAGTGGATCAAAAAGAACTAGAATTCCAATATTGCCCTTTCCAAAAATTAGAAATTACAAAAATACCCCTTAGTGGTACAAGAGAAATTGAAAGCCATACAAAGAGGCTTAGAGAGTCTAGAAGTACCAAGGTTTCTCCTAATCAGTAGATAAAATTCTGAAAATCTCCCAAGTGAGTCAAGGAAGTTGGATGCACACCAAGATTCCTCAAACTTTGTGCACATATCCTTTGAGAATTGAACATGCAGGCACAAGTCCTTAGAGATATGTGCACCTAGAATACAAAAAATATTGAGACAGAGGCCCAAGCCACCCAAAATAGAAGAAAGTGAGATAGATGTGCAAGCCACCTAAAATAGAAGAGATTGAGATAGAGGTGAGTGCCACCAAAGGCGAAAGCTAATCGAAGAAGTTTGAGGCAAGAGCTGCAAATGGACACCATAAATATGTATCCTTTTAGCTCATAAGAGCAACTTGTTTGTTTGGTTGATGGTTGAGGCCATTAGCCAAGTTTGTTTTTCTTTTTAGCAACTCTAGGATAGTAAGTCACTCGACTTTTGCTTAACAATTGGCAAACCAGGTTCTAAGATAGTGAACCTGTCGTTGCTCATTTCCTAAGTAACACATGTGGGACTTCAAACATACAAATTCTATCCTGCTCTCCAGAGTTGCATCCCACCCCATGTATGTGTGTTGTTTGCTGTGTGCATGGGTTAGGCCCAAGCCGTACATTGAAAAAAAAAATCTCTTTTTCTTTTGATTTCGTTGGCAAAGCTCACAACTCAAAAGAGGAGCAATTGTAGACACCTCATTTTGTACCCCTTACAGTATGCAGCTAGGGTTCTAGAAACCCCTATAAGGCAAGCTTTTTACAAAATCTCAGCAAAGGTGATCCCACATTGCCTGGAATCCCCTCCGTCCCTTCTCTTTAAACACTATAAAAGGTCCCCACAACCCTTTTTCCAATGACACATAGAATCTACTCCAAAAAAGTTCCCAAAAAATTAATCAAGGGGAACGGTCAAAATCAAGCTCTAAAAAGCTTCTTGTTTGAGGTACTTGTTCTTGCTTTAATCTCTTTACTTGTTTGTTTTTATTCCTGCTTTTCTGCTTTGTTGACTCTCTTTGTAGTTTACGTTTGTTGTTTGATCATTTAGAAAGAATGCTAGGTTGTTTAAATATGGTTTTGATTGGTATATGCTTGCTGTGCTTCTAGGCAGGGTTGCGTATGAAGGTTTGTTCATGCGTACACAGCTTTATATCCCTACATACGTAGGTTCAGCCCAGAAACCCAGGTTTGATTTTTTTTTTTGTTCTTATCTTGTTTATATACATGTTTTAGCTTTTTCTAATCCTTTTTATGTATGTTTAGGTCCTAGGTCAGTAGTATAACATGTTTTAAATCCTCTTTTTCTTAGATCGTGTGATTAGGGTTTATGATTGAATAAACACCATGAACATACATATGAATATAAACATGCAATGATGCATAGGTGCTATGATGCAATGAGGTAAATCATGCATTTGAATATGAGCATGTATTTGCTTGATTGACATGAGTTGTTTGATGAACATGATGAATATGCTTGATTGATGCCATGATGCCATACTTGAGAATTTGGGTTTGGTTAATATTAATATTCCATGATGTTCCTGCCTTGATATTCTTGTTGTCCTTGGATAAATATGAATGAATACCATCATGTTGTGTGTTTAGATGCATGTTAGTGTGTGTATGTGTGTGAGTCTAGAATAGCATGTTAAAGAACCCTTTGATAGGACTAGGATTTGGAACACAATGAATGGAGGCTGACCTCCAGGTCAGGTGGGGTTGGGTGCCTAACATCTTCTTGTCCCTAGACCTAAACTCCAAACAAGTGCTCTAGTAAAGATCATTCCTTTATATAGGACACTATACATATGGTTCTTAGACCTAATATTGGTGGCAACTCTATTTATACGCTCCGCATGGTCCATTCTAGGCCAAGGTGAACTTCCCACAAGGAGACCAACTCGTCGCGGACGCTTGCACCCACTGGTTGGAATGACTCCATCTCATCAAGGAACATCCATGAACGAGCTCAAGGCTTGTTTGGTGTGCTACATATGGGTTGAGAAGGAACACCCATTGTTTCACAAACTAAGAAAAACCCAATTTTTGTATATGTGGTGTGGCTACAATATGAGATTATATTTTTGATAAAATAGATTTTACAATATATAAGTGGGTTAGGAGATTTGAACCTATCTATCTTATAATTATTGGAGAGATAAAGACCTTGGGGAGACTCCTTTAGTAGTTAAAATATACATATAGAGACACCATTTATCTCAAAAGGCTTAAATCCAATGGTTATAAGCTCAACTATGTTATACAAATCACTTTTTCTTCTAGTTCGTATCCAATGTGAAACTTTACTACTTAACCAACCACACTACTCACTACTTCATGTGCATGGCTTACTCTATCCTTACTAGGAAGGAACCTTGAGTACCTCACCACCTGAGCTCTAATACAACTTGTTGGGGGAGATAGATACTTTTGGAAGATTTCTTGAGTAGTTATTATAACATATAGTTCACCATTTAACCCTATAGGTAAGGACTCAACTATATTATATTAACTACTCATTCTTCTCATTAGTATCCAATGTTGGACTTCACTACTTAACCAACCACACTACTCATAGTGAATATTCCAACAATAATAGTCATTGAGCTATAACTTTCGTTAGCTTACAGTAAAAATAGAAACTTTACTCAGTATAAATATGTTTTTTGAAAAGAACTAAGTCTAAATATGTAAAGTTGGGATTTCCAACTAGCCCTTGTTAGCTTTAATTCCGTGAAAAATTTGATTGTAATTTGTTCAATTATTTCCCTGTATTTATGTGGGTTTATTTGTAATATACCCACAATCCTCTACACATTTCCTCTTGGTTTTCCTCTACTCCTACATCTCCATCTCTACATCCTTGAGAGGTTCTTAGCCCAAAAACTTACCATACCTAATCTAAGTGTTAAGTGAAGTTTTGGTGCTATTTGGAAGCATTGGAATGAGTCATTTAGTGGCGGATGCAATCGAGCTAAATTGCAGGATCCGAAAAGCTACAGAAGACATGACTCTAAGAAGTCCGTTGGTAGCAGGAACTTGGAGGGCTCAAGTACATGGGGTAGACTAGGCTTGGAGGGTCTTTTGTTAATCATGTACTCCAACTATATTCACTAGTAGATCAATTTTGACTTGGAGGGTCGCGGAGAGATTTTTCGCCGAGTTCTTCAGTTTCCTCTTCGATAACACATCTTGATGTTATCTTGTATTTGCATATCTCTTCCCTACTATTTAAGCTTTCATTTGATTGTTCATTGTGATTGGATATGACTTAAAGTAATGTATCGACATATTGCAATTATTTACTCTTATTCCGCACTTTGATAAGTTAGGGTAAAAGCAATCTAGCCGTAATTTTCATTTTGGAGTCTAAACAAGCTCTAGTGTTTCACACTGATTTGAGCTTTCAATTGGTATCAGAGCGAGTACACTTGTATTGGTTTAATTACCTAAGTGTGATCCTTGACCCTTTGTGTTTATTGCCATGGATAGTGCTTTGTATGCTTCTATGGACGTTTTGGATGTCGTTGATTGTAACATGCCATGTGTTTGTGAAAATGCCTCTATGAGTTTTTATCCTCATGCTTGTGATGACATGTTACATGAATCTATGGGTGTTGTTAAAATTCCAAATGTCAAACTCTTGAAGAAAAAGGCTAAGAAGTTTCATGAGAATTTGAGCAATTTCATTTGTGAAAAGGATGATTTGATTGCTAAGCTCAATGAATCCAACAAATTGGTTGAAAAGTATAAGAAACTTGCTGAACATTCTCTTGAAAAACTAAAGGAGTTTGAATGTTTGAATGTGGACTTGGATGATAAACTTGTTTTGTCTAACAAACTTGTTGATGATCTTAAATGTGAAAATGAATCTCTTAAGATGCATGCCAAGTGTTTGATTGCCAATTTTGTGCCTATTGTGAGTTTAACCTCTAAAGACGAATCGGTGTACATTCCTCCACACAAAAGAAACTAAAAAGTGGAGAGAAAGGCTCTTAAGCCTAAGCCTTCATTTAGGTGTCATCCTAGGGATTTGAATGGATTTAAGTTTGTTCCTACTTGTCACCATTGCAATGTGATCGGTCACATAAGACTTCAATGTTCCATGTTGAAGAGAGAACAAAACCATGTTGCTAGACCCCTCCCTAAAAAGCCTAGTGGACCTAAACCCATTACTTGCCACCATTGTGGTGCCTTTGGTCATCTAAGACCTCATTGCCCTAAGTTTCAAACTCTTAAAAGAATCAAAAGAAAAGAGAAACTTGAGCTTCTTAGAAGTTGTGCTTTGCAAGCTAAACTGGATTTGATTGAAAGTGGTAAGTTGTTGAAGTATGTGGTTAATGCACTTACCTCCTTGTCTGTGTGCATCTCTTGTTCTCATTCTTCCAACCCTTGTCTCGCTTCTCATGAGACACTTTTTCCAAACAATTGTTCCGTTTGGATAAGGAAGGGTTCCTATGGTTGAGCTTATGCTCTTTTGGTCCCTGATCTAATTCTTTCAATTTTTGTCGGACTCTTCATGCATTAGATGCTTCATTATCATGCATTTATGCATCATGCATCTCTTCATATGCATTTTTTTTTTTTTATCTTACTTTAATGCTTTGTTTTTTAGTGTGTCAAAAATTCAAAAACCCATAAAAAGTATAAAATCTAAAAAGTTTGATTGCTTGTGTTGTGTATATCACTTTTTGAGTTTGGCCTAGTACCTCTATACTAATGGCATAGTGCATTTAGGAGCTTAGCTTGTTATGTATGCACATTTTTAAGTGTGAGTGAAATCTAGAAATCTACGTTTGATTGTTGTACATAGATCTTCAAGCCTGTCATGAATGATTAGTCAATAGTCTTGTTTGATCTTGATACATGCATAGACTTGTGCCTATAGATCTCCTCACATTTATTTTTTTTCTGTAAAAGGCTCTACAAACGTCAATCTCTAAAAAGAGAAAGAGCTGAGAAAGCCTTGCTTCGAAAACTAGTTTGACTAGGAAAAGGTGGAGCAAATTGTATTCAAAATGTATGATGCCAAAGCAAAGGCTTATTCTTCAAAGATATATAAACAATATTATGGCATCGCTGCTCAAAAATTGAGTTGTATGTGATCAAAAAGTATGAAAAATGGAAGCCAAATGAAAAGCTTTCAATCAAATGTAAACACTTTGGTGGGGGGGGGGGTCATATATGTTCATTTCTACTAGTGAGATAGGTCACTTGACTTCATGCTAGTTGTGTATGACTTGATTGAATTGATCATTGAAATTTTATACTAGACTATGGACTAGTTCATACTTGATTCACACACACAACACACAAGACTAATGTTTAACGAATGTCTATTTCATTTGTGTGATTATACGTGTTCAAATGAGATTTGTGTATATTAAGTTGCTTGATGATTAAACCCAAAAAGCTTTTTGAGTATTTTATTTGTTTCTGAAAGTGTTTTTTTATATCACTTTTGTGTTGAAAGTTTTTCAAAAAAGTCAAATCTGTTTTGTTGAAAAACTCATTCAAAGGCATTTTTGCGAGTAAGTCGCGAGAAAAGCTATCTCACAGCCTAACTGTAAAAATGAGGAAGCTAATTTTCATTTCTTCCTAAATTCTATACATAGAGTTTCACGACTCTCTCGCGACTGCTTCGCGAGAAACAGATTCCCACGAAACTTGCCCTATGCATTTGAGGCATTTCGCAAGTATCCTGCGAGTACTTCGCAAGAAGCTATCCCATAAAATGAGTAGATTTTCAGTTTTGAAAAGGGCAAACAGTGATAGTTTTTCAAAAACTTTCTTCTGCCTCTCTCAACCCCAAACACATTTTTCACTCAAATCTCAACCAAAACTCAAAGGATTTCAACTTTAAGATTTATCTAATGTATATTTTAACATCTTTAATTCCTTAGATTAAGCCTTAGATTCTTAGATTTCTAGGATTGGGGTTATTTTGAAAGGGGTTGGGAAAACATAAATTTAATTTCTTCCAAATCTTTTCATTTTTGTTGATTGGGCTGTGTCCCTTTAAGATTTTTTGTGTTTATGTTGGCCCCTAGTGGCATTTCAACATGTATTTAGGCAAGTTTTACATATGTTCATGCATTGTTTCATATGTTAGCGTAGTTTGTGCACTCTAAGTGTTTGATAAAATGTCTATATGGTAGTTGTTCATTGTTTTGGGCTCTATTGAGTACCAATTTTTGGGGATTACCATGATTATGCATGTTTAACATGTTTTGATCATTGGTTGTGTTTTACACACTTTACCTCATGTGTATTTGTTCATGCATTGCTCATGCATCTCACATGCAAACCACAAGCACACTTAATTCACACACTCTAACACTTGACATGTTTTGCATACATTCATGATAGTTAAGTATTTTTAGACTTTTAGCACTTACAACATGTCCTTTTGTCTATGTTTGCTTGTCTATTTCCATCTTAGGACTTTTTTTTTTCTTAACTTGTTCTTGTTTATGGACTAACTTGTGTCTAATCAAGTTTGCTACCATGTTTGTGTTGGTTTGTGTTTTTGTTTATTTTGTAGATGTCAACTCATAAGTCAGCTACAAAGAAATCAACAAAGCATCCTCGCCATTCCCCTGATTCATTTAGAAACGACGATGCTAACATGACCTACTATAATCATTACAAGAATGCGTTGATCGTCATGGAAAGGAATGTGGACATTAAGTCCTTGGAGAACACATTCATTCTGGAAGTGTTCAAGGAAAGGACATGGACCAAATTGCTGAAGCCTACCGGTGATGTGTATGAGTGCATCATCAAGGAGTTATTTGTAAATGCATTTGTGGAAGACGACCACATCAATTGTTGGGTTAGGGGGAAAGAGTTCACAGTCTCCAGAAAGTCAATCCAAGAGTTATTGGAGATCCATCCGGTGACTTCGGAGACCTCTCTACAATTTGATGAGAGGAAAGAAAAAGGCCTTGCACACGATTGAGTTCTCTCTGGAGTTAAGGGCATTGGCTTATATCATGATCTTCAACCTTTATTCGATGAAGAATTTGACAACATTGTCGGGGCCAAGGACCATTTTCCTCCATGATCTCTTCACTCACAAAGAGATTGATATTTGTGGTCACATCTACCATCTCTTCATCAAGTGCATCAAGAAGAGAAAGTCAAGGATCACTCTACCATTCACTAGCCTTGTCATGTCTCTGATATTAGGGGCAAGGGTGAAGATTCCAAGTGGTCTTCCAGTCATGCAAAAGGAAGAGCCTATTAGTGAGCACACCATTATCTAGAGTAAAGCTCACAATCTCGATCTAGAAACTGGTACATCTCAAATTCCAAGAGATGATGCAGAAGAAGGTGGCAACAATGAAGAGGAGATTAATCGATTCACTTTCGTACCGGAGGATACTTCACAGCCTTCTTCTCAAGCACAGGCTAGAGCACCCAACCACCTTAATTTTTTACTTGGAAGGGTAGAAGAAATGCACGCCATGCTGACTTCACACATTGACTACTCCACAAGGCAGTTCACATACCTTCAAGGCCAAATCATTGCCCTCTCTTCTTAGATCCAAGACTTGGAAAGATCAGACTCAGAGTCCAATGCCTTCTAGGACCTTTGGTCATTCCGGTCAAAAAGGGGGAGTAGATTAGCTTGAGGGGGAGTACAACCTAAGTGGGAGTAGTAAAACCATTGGTTCATTGGTTTATTTTGGTGGCTTATTTTGTTTCTAGTTTATGTTTATTTACAGTGCTTTTTTTAAAGCTTTCAAGTACTTTAGTTTAAAAATGTAGTTTCTCTATAGTACTTTATGTACCTTGGTTTTTATAGCCATCTCTTGATGCGTTTAGTTATCTATTGCTTCTCACTTTAGTTTCTTTAATGCATCATGTGGTTTGTTAGACATGCAATTGATTTTTGCATTGCTCTTAATTGCATTGCGTGTCCGGATGATCATTTACTCGTTAAATGTTCATTGTGGTCATTCCTTAATGATTGTTTATGTATGATCAAGTTATGCTTAATGTTCACATTTCAATTGGTATATTGATCACATTTTACTTGTTCTTTATACATGCCTTGTGTTCTACTTGTCTCGTGCTTAATAAAGTTTATTTGTTATGTGCAAGTGTTTCAAGATACAGGTGTATATGGTTCAAGTGCTTCACAACTTTTAGATTTAGATGTAAGTGAGTTTTGCCTCTGTTCCTAAACTCAAGTTTAAGTCTAGAGTCTGTTTAGGGGTTTTGTCACTGAATAGCCAAAGGAGGAGATTGTAAAGTTGTGATTTCCAACTAGTTTTTGTTGGCTTTAATTCTATAACAAATTTTATTGTAATTTCTTCAATCATTTCCCTATATTTATGTGGGTTTATTTCTAAGGGATGAGTGTGAGAGATTGGTGAAGAATCAAGTGTCAAAGAAGAATCAGTGCAATTCGCGACTAGTGTGCGAGAAGCTTGCAAGAAAGCAACCCGTGAAAAGGCCACATGTGAAGCACATGACTAGAAGCTAAAGAGTCATGCAAGCCAGTCATTTCACAAGTATTTCGCGAGATTCGCGTTGCGACAAAGGCCATCTCGCAAGGTACCAGCGAAACATTCTATTTGGCACAAAATTAAGTTGTTTTACCAAATTCGTTACCCACACTATATATACCCTCATTACCCACGAATTGTAAAGACTGCTTTTTAGAGAGAAAACCTTAGCAAATACACTTAACAGTTAGAGATTGTTATACCCACAATCCTCTACACATTTTCTTTTGGTTTTCCTCTACTTCTACCTCTCCATCTCTACACTTATTCCGCACTTTGATAAGTTAGGATAAAAGCAATCTAACCATAATTTTTATTTTAGGGTCTAAACAAGCTCTAGTGTTTCACACTAATTTGAGCTTTCAAAATAGGACAAAACTTATGTATAGTACCTTAGATACTGTTCCTTAGATTCCTCTCTTAAGATTCTGTCATGTGGCTACTTAACTTAAAAAATACACTTCCATTCATGAGAAAAAAGCCACATGATAAATTTTTAAGAGAGATACTTAAGGAATAGCACCTAAGTACTGTATCTAAATCTTATTCTTCAAAATATATGATAACAAGATAAATATAAAATATATTATTTGATTCTAAAACTAATAAATTTATGTAAAATTTGTAATTATATGGTCAAACATTACATCTATATATGTATCCAAAACATCGCTTTTTTGGATATCTCTTTTGTGTTTGCATCGATGGGCTACTTTATATTGAACTACATATTCTTTCGGGTTACAGCGATGATATACTTTTGCATTCTGATTCATTGTATCAAAAGATTCAATCATGTATGTACCTTTCGCCGAATTTATCTTCACGAATTTATTTATAATTTTAAGTCACTTTCACCGACCGAACATCGTGTCGAAAATATAATGTGAAAATCAGTATTCAAGTCACCATCCAAAAAACTAAGGATACAGTGAAGCTTGGAACAGCTGATGGTAATTGTAGATTCGAACAACAATCTATTAGCTACGTCGAACGATATCTTTAACCAGTGGAACAAAAGTTGTTAGAAAAGTAGAGTAAAATAAAATAAGATTGAATCATAACACAAACATCAACTATATATTCGCATTGTGATATCTTTAACTAGTAAAGCTTGATACAAGATTGATGTATATTTATATCATGATATTCATTATCGTTATCTCAACTAGCTAGAAAATGAGAGTAAGAGACAGAGAAGGTCGGTCACCAAAAAGAAGAAGAAACAAAAACCAATCAGTCAAACCATGAATGATATAGATATACATCGAGATTTTGTTAAAAGGAAAACATCCATAGTAATAGTAATTTTGTTTTTAAAAAATAAATATTTAAAAAAAAAATAAATGCATAACTTTATTATTATACGGTCATGCTGATGCATTACATCTAATCCCTTTGGCATCAAAAACCTAATTGTTTCTTTTGAATCATAGAATTTAAAGATTATATTTCATTTTGCAGACACATTTAGATTTTACAAATGTTAATTGTATGAGCCATCTTCACTTGAATTTTCTTCCCTATACGCAGTCATGACTAGTACGTACTATATTGAGAGCCATATCAATCACGTAGGTGTGTGCATACATAAAGGATTACTTTAGCTCAGAAAAGCATCTTGAGCCTTAACCTGTTCAAAGTGCTCGTCATGATTTTTGACAGCAAGCAATTGACTTTTCAAAAAGCACAGAAAAGTGAGGATTGAGATCTCATATATTGAAAATTAAAAAATTATCATTTTAACTTCTTGACCTTAATAAATTTTTTTTTCATAGTTCAATAGATCTGGATCCAAAAAGTAAGATGACAAAAAAAGATTATTAATGTGTGGGGAATAAAAAGAAAGATAATAAAAAAAATAAAAAAAAAATAAAAAGATTAATGTGTAGGGTATAGAAGATAAGCAGATAGGGGTAGTACTACTTTTGTGAGATGGATGGTGAGTCCTAGGCCTTCTGGCTTGCCTACCAAGCTAGTTCTTTCCATTTTAGGAAGGTTCTTCTGTCACAATACTTTTTTTTTTTTTTTTTTAATTTCTGAGAAAGTGTAAAAGAAAAGAAGACAAGAACTACACATCTAATCAGATTCTCTCCACTCCCTAGTCCCTATCTTGCGGTAACAAATATCTCCAACCAAAGCCAATATTCAATAATTCCCCTACTAACTTTTGGGGTCCCACGATTATGAGCTTTCCACGTTTTCCTTTCACTAGGTACCAAAGACAAAGAGGTCGGTTGTCCTTGTCTTTGGTTTAACTTACCTGCCCTTCTCTTCACTGGTCCCCCTCGTCCTCTCCATGCTTGCTTGCTTCCTTCCTTGCATCTTCTCCTCGCTACTACTAGGATTCATGTTCAAACTTTAAATAAAATAAATATATAACTTTCTTATTGTTTTATATCCAATACTTTCTATACTCTTCAACATCATTTATAAAATATGGACACCTAACATGAAAGTATGCACATTATATGAAACATTGTACATCAAAGTTTTAAAAACAATAATTTCCTATTAATTATTTTTTTTTTTTTTTTTTTGAGAAAAATTATAGTTAGGTTTTCCTTCTTTTTTTCACCTCAAAGAATTCCCAAAAATAGTGAGCCAAAAAAATTCCCTCCTAGACTGTTTTACTAAAACAATTTTTTATGAGTGTGTTGAATAATCATTGCCAATCAATTTTCCTTACTTATAAATGAAATTTTAATAAAACCTAAATACAAAAATTTTAATTAACAATTTTATTATATCGAAAACAAAAATGGTTTTTAAACCTCTCTCTCTCTCTCTCTCTCTCTCTCTCTCTCTCTCTCTCTATATATATATATATATATATATGTACATAACACCACTAAGGCATAAGAGAATGCGTAAGTAGTTAAATCTGGACTCTACATGTGGAGTGCCTGTGAGTAAAGGAAGAGGAAGCATTGACTAAGGAATCTTGTTTTAGTCCGTGCTAAAGGCATGACTGCCTTGGGAAGGAAGTAAGATTTACACTTGACATTTACACCTGCCTTGGGAGGGCACCCCTTATTGATTGAATGTACAATAAGTCACCTTAGAAACACGTGTACCAATCACAGTACTCCTAATGTCCCTCTCAATGTCTAAGACTTGTCTCCCAAGCAATGGCAAAGCTACCTACCTAAAGTCCAAGCAATTCTTATCCCTTAGTCAACAGATAATATCACAGCTGTGAAAATATCTAAAAGAGAAAATATGATGACTTGACATCTATCCTTCTATTCAGCCATGTTCTTTAGAGTATAAAAGAAACATGTAGCTGTGCTATTAGGACAAGAACCCAACTAGATATTTTGAGATGAAAGTAGAGAGTTGGTAGGAAAGAAAGGCAATTTCATTGTGAATTGATCTCTTTCCCATACGTAATACAAGCTGAGCCGAGCAAGAATGTTGTGTTCTTGCTCACATCGTGGTTTTTTATCCCTTCTCAAGGGTTTTCCACATACATCCTATGTTGTTTTGTTAATCAATTTCCTCTTCTTGTTTAACTGTGCGTCTTTTTAATGTCCTACCACTACTTTCTTTATTTCTTGTTTGAGTGTCATGTCAAAGTTTGCATCTTTTCGAACTTTCTCATGTAAATGTACTGTTAGATAACTTATTTCACTCACATAAATAAGTTCAAATCTAACTTGCACGTACAATACAATATTAAAATTAAATAAGTAATATTTAATTGATGTTTAAATTTTTTTTTTTTTTTTTAAATCCACTAAAAAAGAATCTTAAGCCTCAAAATGTATTGAACCGTGCAAAGTAAAACAATAAAGTAGAGAAGCTACCTGGGACTTGAGATTGTTATCCTAGATGTTAAGATATATGGCTTAACTTCTAAGGGGATAAGAACTTGAGATCATGTTCTAGCATGTTCACATATATGTGAGTGACTTCAGAAGGGCTACGTTTCTGAGTCCAGATGGAACAAGTCTAGATGGAGTTGGATCAGTGAAAAAGAAAAACCAGAGAGCAATCACGCTAATATTGGTTCTTTGTCCGTAAGAAGTGCCTTAAGCGGTACCAGCATTCAGGTGTAGCTAGAAGGCACAACTCAAAGTAGAGACTAGAACATAGGAATGCATACTAGGAAAGTAGTACACAAATCAATTACAGTGTTGCACTTTTTATAATAATGATAATTACAGTGTTGCCCTAAGTTTTCTTGAAATGTAAAGTTGCAATAGGGTACATGAAATCTGCAAAGCAATTGCTTGACTGCCCGATGAAAATAATGAGAGGCCCTTCTTCTGGTATATCCATGCTCTCCTACATGCATGATTGGGATTCAACCTAAAAAAAATAGTATATATCTATATTTGCCAAGCTAAGAAAGTTTTCTCATATTCTATGATGATAAAATTTTGTTACTTTTTTTCTCATTGAGGGTCAATATATACCTAAACTTGTTCAAGTAAGATTTCCCCCCTAGAATTAAAAGTTATCTCATATGTGATAAAAAGTTTGATACTTTTCTTATTGAAGATCAATATATACCTAAACTTTTTCAAGTAAGACGGTTCTTCTTTTTTTGTTTTTTTTTGTTTTTGGTTGAAATAGGTCATGGAACCATCTTTGTAAGTCAATCCAACGTCTAATATTGTAATCTATGTAATTCAAAGGACAAAGCATTCCTCCAAATTGGTTTGGAGGAAAATTCTTCTAACCCACTACATGATAATTCATAAATCTATTCACATGTATTTTATCACATTACCTATTTAATTAGTTATACAACTTGTTTTTAATAATTTAATGAATCATGTAATTTAATTAATACACATTAATGATTTTATGAGTTTGATAGATAAAGGATCATAGGAAATTCAATCAAATCTATTTGAAGTAAATCATGCCCTAATACAAAACAAATATCCGACTTCAATCATTGCTACCAATATGCTCCTATGATATTGTGGGAGGGGTGAGATCCGAGTACAAATAGAGCTCCATGGGCCCAGCCCAACGAGGTGGAAGGGCCTATTCCCTCATAAATTCTGACCAAATACACCAACGATGAGAGCCTGAGAATAGAGCCCAACTGCTCGAAAAGTCGAAAGAGTGAGCGTTCCTTGGGAGGAATTGAGCAGGCCACTTAGACCAAAAGACAAAATACCGAGGAAGGCGGTAGAGAAATGCAAGCAAAGGAGAAGGGAAATATCAGGAAAAGTACCAATCACCTCTGCAATCAATGCTCTGCACCAACTCTATTAGCCACATTAATGGTAGAATGACACCTAAATATTACCCTCATAGCTCGCAACACATTCTACCACCTCCAGCAAAACCTTGATAGGACAAGCATCGAAAGGAAGATCAATGGCTATACAAGAGGAGGGCTAGGATGCAATTCAAATAGCTATATAAAGAAAGGGAACACCTCCAGGTGATGGGGACAACAAAAAAAAATGGACAAAGGGACATCCTCTGTGTAACACTACCCTATAACTGAGATTTGAACATTATATAAACTAGCGCTCCTTGGACTAACATAAGGAAGAGTTAATATCAAAATCTACCTCTCCCTTATGAGTTATTTGATATTTTTCCATTAACTTAAAAGCTAAACCATATAGGCATACTAAGGTTAACCTCGGAAACCTATTCTCTACAAATTAATTATATTGGGTCATCATATATTAACCAAGTGATGCCCCAATTTGATTGATTATGAGATGTGTGTGGATGTGTGATGAGTCTCACATCGAGCATAAGCTTTATTAAAAACTATAAAAAACCTCAATTGTAACTAACCATTTTGAGGTATAGCGTAGATATTTCTAGTACTTTTTCTTAGGTTGTTACATATGGTATCAGAGCAGGCCCGGTAACCTCATGTGGGCTCAGAGACACTACCCCACAAATTGGACTCTAATGAGGATGTTAGGGATTTAAGTGGGGGAGATTGTGATGCCCTAATTTGATTGATTGTGTGATGTGTGTAGGTGTATGATAAGTCCCACATCGGGCTTATGCTGGGTTGAACTGGGTTTTATTAACAACTACAAGGAGCATCAATTGTGACTAGTTCTTTTGAGGTATATCACAGATATGGCTAACGTTTTTCCTTGAGTTGTTACATATGAGTTTAATACCCCGCGTATCTTCATTTGTGGTTTATATATATATATATATATATATATGTACACATTTAATTGATGGGCCCTAAGTACTTTTGTTAGTAATTGTAGCCTACCACCCCACTAAGTGTTGGAAAAACATAGTTTGTATCGCATACAAAACATATGCAATGGAAAACTAACGAATCTACTTCATTTGCAATTAATAACGTGTACTATGTAAAATTCAGAATTTAAGAACAAAAAAGCGTACCTTGATGCAGTGAAATTCAAAACCAAATATTAGAAATTCTTGTGAACACTTTTAATTTTCACTCCAATTCCACTTATGCCCAAGAAGTGTAGTCTCTCAATTAGTTTACACGTAAGTATTCAAGGGAGAATAAGAGAGTGGCTTACACTCACATATACACTATTTTCATTCCAATTGGGCTTTAGTATGTGGCTTGGAGTGGGACCAAAATGGACAAATAAGACACTAGGTCTAATAGGTTTTAGGCCTTTCTGTCAACTCTTGACAAGTCCAAAATTACCTTTAATTATATTTGATACCACTATATAAATATAATTGCACTCTAGGCCTTATTAATAAATTATATCTCAAGACTTTATTATACATTCAACCCATTTATTAAAATATTCATAGTAATACAAAGTCATGAATGTTGACTGCCACTTTGAAGATTACTACATCTTAATCCTTGAGTACCTGGTTTAATCTTTTAAGTTATTCATCATATATTTATGAAATCCAATTTCATATATATATATATATATATATACACTTTAGTAACTTCTTACTAAAGTAGTTAGGCCTAATATTCTGAATAACTAAACCCATTAAATTTATCTCAAATGAATATTTTATATCTCCGTTAAGAGATTATGAATTTCATCTTGAGAATATGTTCCTTCAACGTTAAATGTTGCTGCCCAACATACTAAGGTTTTGATCGTGACTTTAGATCTCACTCCTGTTATATCAAGGAATATTTTATATCTCCGTTTAAAGATTATGAATTTCATCTTGAGAATATATGTTCCTTCAAAATTAAATGTTGCTGCCCAACATACTAAGGTTTTAATCGTGACTTTAGATCTCACTCCTGTTATATCAAAGCAACCTACACTTCATGATTAGGTTCATTATTTTCTCAGGATTAAGAGTTAATGTAAATCGAAGTCATGAGATTTATTATTCATTTAACAATTGTTAGTAGAATAATAAATCTCACAGTGGTCCAGTTTAATATGTCTTAACTCTTAAAACATATCAACATATTAACTAGAAGTCTCCACTTTCATGATTAAGACAAACAATCTTAGTTGATATATTATAGTCTTTACAGATGAAATGCTCAATTTCATCACGGACTACGAACTAAAATTTTGAGTTTATAAAGAACTTGTGATTTATATCTTCTGTAACTAAATCACATAAATTACATACTATGCATCTCATGGACTATATGATAATGTCCAAATATTCATGTTACTATTATTTTAGATAATAATAAAAACAACTTTATTACATAGAACATAATGTCATACATGACATACAATAGGATTTTAGAGCACTAAGCCCACATCTTTGATGCATTAAATATAGGGTAGAAAAAGAGATAAATTAGGGTTTTCATAGGAAGGGTTTCATCACAAAGAACGCTAGGAGGTATATTTTTCCTTGGAGTTTAGAAGAAATACAATTGAAGAGGCAACCAATTGTTCCGGGTATGATTTTCTCACTGTTAAAAACAAAGAATTAAAGGGTTAGAATTTTATCATGAAAACATTAGTGGTGTGTAGATTGTTAAAAGGGATATTTTCCTAGAATATGATACACTATTAAGTTAGTTGCCTACGGTTTGTATTCAAGAACAAAAGTCATGGTTTTAAATCTCAAAGGCAACTGGAAACCAAAGATGGCTCCTCGTCAGGATCAATTACTTAACCAAGTGGGTTGAGGCAGAGCCCCTCTCTAATATCCGAGACCATGACAGGAAGAAATTCTTCTATAGGAATATCATCACAAGATTTGGAGTTCCACATGCTTTTATACCAGACAATGGTCTTCAGTTTGATAACAAAGCTTTCCGAAGGTACTATTGTGAGTTAGGCATAAAAAATAAATATTCTACTCCGGCCTACCAGCAAAGCAACTAACAAGCTAAGGCCACCAACAAGGTTATAGTGGATGGGCTAATGAAGAGGTTGGACGAAGAGAAGGGAAGATGGGTGGATGAATTACCCTATGTACTATCGGCATACCACACCATGCCAAGGAGATCAACTAGGGAGACCCCCTTTTCAATGACATATGGCTCCGAGGCAGTCATCCCTTTAAAGACGGGGTTCCTGACAATTAGAATCAACCAGTTCAATGGTAGCAAAAATGAGCAACTCCTCTCCGCTAGCTTGGCTTGGTTGAGGAAAGAAGGGAGATTGCTACCATTCAACTGGCTCATTACTAGCAAAAGCTTAGACAAGGGTACGATAAAGGCATCAAGACAAGGTCGTTTGTACCAAGGGACCTGGTCCTAAGAAAGGTCATAAGGAATGCTAGGAATTCGACATGGGGAAAACTTAGGTCTAACTGGGAATGACCTTATCATATCACATCAGCGGTTGGAATAGGGGCTTATCGTTTAGAAAATTTGGATGAAATCTCCGTCCCACGACCGTGGAATGTAAATAACCCACGAAGATATTACTATTAATGAGTAACACTGGAATTATTCAGATTATGTTTTTATTCTTGAAGCTTTTACTCTTACCAACATCATTATATTATTCATCCCATTTAAGCTGTGTTAAACAGAACCTCAGCCATGTTCGACTCCTCGGGTCACATGTCTTGGGTAAATTAGCTTTTATAAAAAAAATGATGACTAAGTGTTCAACAAAACCTCGGCCATGTTCGACTCCTCGGGTTACATATCTTGAGTAAATTAACTCTTATAAAAAATGGCTAAGTGTTAAAAAAAAACCTCAGCCATGTTCGACTCCTCGGGTCACATGCATTGGGTAAATTAACTTTTATAAAAAAAAATTGATAAGTGTTAAACAGAATATCAGCTATGTTTAACTCCTTGGGTCACATGCTTTGGGTAAATTGACTCTTATAAAAAATTGATGACTAAGTGTTAAACAAAACCTCAGCCATGTTTGACTCCTTAGGTCACATTCCTTGGGTAAATTAACTCTTATAAAAAATGGCTAAGAGTAGTGCAGGGAAAGTAAACCCATACATATTGGATAGAAATAGCATCTATGAAAAGTAGAATAGAGCCATAAGCACAAATTTACTAAAAGAAAACTTTCTTTGATATTGATTGACAAAGGGATTACAAGTAAAGGATTAAAAAGGAAAGCAGCCAAAGTAAAGTTCAAAACTAAGGATTCATATAAATAAAATAAATAAATAAAAAAGTGTCCCTTCTACTTAGTTCTTGTTTGGTAGCATCACTCCCTTTCTCACACTCATTCGTAGGCTGAGAGGCCAGGGTAGTAGAGCTCATCCCTTGGGCAGGAGGTTTGGCCACTTCTGTAAGAGCTAGGCGGAAGATGACCTTATTTGGATTCCTCAGCTCTGAGGCAGAGTCTACCCCAACAGCATTCAGAGCCTCGGCCCAAACTTGAAAGCAATACCCGCAGTAAACTTTTCTATCTGGGATTTAAGGATCTCCTCCGTCTCTTTCTGTCCTAGGTCATAGACAACCAATTCTGCCTTGGAAATCTCTAACTTTTTTTCCCTCCAACTCTTTCTGTTGGGTCTTGATCTTCTACCATGCAAGAACCAATTGTTCCTCAGCTTTCCAAAGTTAACCACACTAATCCTCGGCCTATTTCATAGCACCCACCAAGGCAACTTCAATACTTTTCCTTCCCCTCTTGGCTTCAACTAGTCTAAAGAGGGAATTTGTCAGCTTCTTCTCGACTATAGCTTGGGCCTTGGTGGTAGCAATTCGGTGCGACTCCTCTTCTTTGGATGTGGATAGGGTGTGATCCACCCACTCTTCAGCAACATAAGATGCTTAAACTGCTTGTATAAAGAAAAGGGAATAGAAGTCCCTCTTTAAAGTTAGGAACTCTTCTTGCTTCTTTAGGCTCTTGAGGTCTGCCATATCTCGGGGAAGGAGGAGGGCCTGCTCAAGGGAATCAGCCACTTAACCAACTCTCCCTTATTGAAAATCTCTAACAGAAGAGACAAAAAGGAGAGGTGCTATGTCAAACACTAATAAGGGACTCTAAGCAGAAACCCTAAAGCATCAATCAATTACAACCTCGGAACCAATGCCCTCAATGGAACCTTTCTTTTGCTGGGCCCTAGTAACCTCGAACTCCTTGTAGGGCTCTTACGCCACTAGGGGCTAGATCTCACCCTCCTCAGAAATTTCCTTGTTGGGCCTTTTGTCCCTTTTCCTTTTCTTCTCTCCGAGCTTAGAAGGAGAGGTCCGAGTTGGGAAGGAGGTAGAAAGCCTCAGATTTGCGGCAACCTTGGGCATAGCTCCCCCAGCATGAAACTCTAGTAAAGCTAGAAGGTCGGGGGTTCTCTTTTGGATCACCATTCCTTCGAGTATGTCCATAACCTCTTGGTTAATGCTAACTTAAGTTGTAGCTTACTAGGTCAGGTCGATTAAAAACTTTAAAGTCCTCCTCAAGGTTAACAAAGGAAAGCTCTTAAACTTGCTTCTCTGGTTCTTCGTCAGAAGGTATAACTTCCCCCTCAGCTTGAATAATTTTGGAGACTTGTTAAGAAATTAATTTAACCTCGAGAGTCTCTTTAGGAGGAGGACCGGTAAGAAACCCAGGGATGGCCATGTCAATCCTTACTATCCGTAGGTCTTTGGCCTTGATCACGTGCTTAGGGGATTGAAAGCATGTTGTGATAGGAGTGTACCCAAGAATGACATGGGCAATGTGGAGCTGACTATCTTTGTAAAGGAAGATCTCGGGCTTTAGAATCTTGTTAAGTTCCTCGCGGTTTATCAAATTAAGATTTGCAATTGTGAAATCTTTATCTATAGGATGTTTAAGAAGAAAAAGTTAGAGGTTAGGTATTTTCAAAAAAAAATTATTGGTACAAGAAAGATTATAAAAACCAAATAAATGCAAAGAAGGTTGGAAGTAAAGGAAGGATTTTTCTATAGATTAAGGGTAAATGGCTTTTTCAGGCCTATGATCACCACACTTGGCTCCCCGTCCTACATAGGACAATGCAACCCATTGTGCCAATCACCTGCAATGATCAAATAGTCCTTATCCATGCCTTTGTTGGTTTCAGGAAGGCAAGAGATTAATCTAACTACAGGTACCCTAATTCTAAGGTAATATCTAGTGTCCTTGCTATTTTAACAACTGTAAACCCAGTTGACATCATAATGGGTCAAATTGAAACCCATCTTACAGTTTAGCATATCTACACTACCTAATATCTTAAAGAGGTTTAGAGAGCACTAGGTGGGACTAAGCCTATAGAAAATCAGGAAGTCTTTTGTTACCCTACCCATGGGAATTTGCATTCCATCTTCTATAAAGGCAATCATGGGAATGACCACGGCACCAGTTGGTCTTTTGATGTACCATTCCCCTAAATGGCAGTGCTTTATCTCTACCTTGGTAGGAATGTTATACTTAGCTTTAAAGGCCTCTCTCGCCTCAGGTGTATTTACTAGACTAGCGAATCTACTCATCCCAACGATTAAACAAAAGAAGAACTCTAGGCTAAGTAAGGACTCAGGACACTTATAGATCTGGGAAGTGGGGCTCCTCGAATGGCTTCTCTGATGTTAAGGTAAAGACTGCTGAAATGGGGGAAAGTGATTCCCCTTCCCCTTTATATAGTGGTGAAAAAGGAGCGGTAATTTTCCCACTTAATAACTCAGAAAATCTTCGACTCATCTCATCGTAGAACGTGGGGAACATATAGCCGCCTGCTACATTAATTGTAGCGTTGCGAATGTCGAAGCTTTAGGAGCGTGTATGGGACAAGTGAAAAGACACTGCTACATGAGAACGCGACTAGAACGTGCCAACCCTCCTACCCTTTGTCAAAACTCTGCTCTCTCAAGTAGCAGAAGGAGTGAAGTTTTGAAAGGCTATTATGGGAGGGGTGAGATCCAAGTACAGAATAGATCTCTGTGGACCCAGCCCGAAGAGGTGGAAAGGCCCATTCCCTCATTAGTTTTGACTTTTGACCCAATACATAGATGATAGCTTAAGAATAGAGGCCGACTGCCTGAAGAGTCTGAACTGGCCACATTAATGGTAGAATGACCCCTAAACAGTACCTTCACAGCTTGCAACACATTCTACCATCTCCAACAAAACGCTGATGGAACAAACAAACATCCAAAGGAAGATTACTGGTTGTATGAGTGGAAGGCTATGATGCAATTCAAATAGCTATATAAAGAAAGTGAACACCTCCAGATGATGAGAACAAAAAAAAAAAAAGGACAAAAGAGCATCCTCTGTGTTAGGCCTATTCAAGAATTCACCGGCACTGACAAAACCCGCCCTGAACCGCGCCAATACGACCACTGAAAGCTCCACCGAAGGTTCTCGGCGCGATGGTCGGTAGACTTTTTCCATTACCAAAGTCAGCCGGTGCGGTGGTCGGTAGCAAGATCTACTAACTGAAGAGAAACCGAACCAATATATATATATATATATATATATAATCATTCGTTAGTTTCAAAATAAAAGAAATTGAGAGTTTTCAAAAAATAAATAAATAAAAGAAATTGAGAGAGAGAGAGAGAGAGAGAGAGAGAGAGAGAGAGAGTACCAGTTTGGCGAGAAACTGAGGGAGACGTGAAACTGAAAGAAGTGAAGGAAGAAGAAGGAAATATAGGGTTAGGTTAAGTTAGTTAGAAACAACGTCATTTCATATAAATTTTTTTATAAAATCTGATTCAAAATGACACCGTTTTGGACCCAGTATAAAATTTTAATATCAGGTTCAAAACAGCACCGTTTTAGTGTCAAAATTTATAATTAAAAAAAAAAAATGGAACACCAAGAACGATGTCGTTTTATTTAGAGTTTAGGTTAAATTTGAGAAATCTTTAGTTAGACCTCTCCTCACTCTCTCTTATCCACTTGTTCTCTCTCTCTCTCGACATCTCTGCCTCTCTCTCTCTCTCTCTCTCCCATCTACCTCCGCCACTCACCACCACTCACCAACAGCGTCTTCTACATCTTGATGGCAATGTTCTCCAAGTTTTCCCCTCTCTTTTCTTCTCTATCATGGCTATTATATAGAAATTTCTAGAGTATGTTTTGATGCTCAATAACAAGTATGTGAATTTGTATAATGCTCAATACCTAGGCTACCTCTCCTTGGCTCCTTGCTATGCTTTTATAAATATTGGGAATTTTTTTGAAATTTTTGTGTAGAAATTATATATATATATATATATATATAGAACATGCTTGTTTGCTTCTTCTTCTTCTTCTTCATTTTTTTTTTTTTTTGAATATTTAGGTTGTTTGATAATTCTGTGTGGCTTGTTTGGTGATTGATTTTTTTTATTTTTTTATTTACACGTTTGTTTTATTTTTGCACCGAACTAACCGTGCCGCACCTCTAGGGTAAGCCGAAAGTGGAGTAGACCAGTTCCTGCCCCATTACATGTGAGGTGCGGTTAGGCATGAGGGAAACGGGAAACCACACCCTATGGGTGATGTGCAAAAAATCCCCCCATAACCGGCCACACCGCACTGTGTATAGTCCTACTCTATGTAACACTACCCTATAACCAAGATTTGAACGTTATATGAACTAGCGCTCCTCGAACTAACCCAAGGAAGAGTTAATAGCAAAATCTACCTCTCCCTTAAAAGCTAAGCCATATAGGCATACTAAGGTTGACCCTAGAAACTCATTTTTTACAAATTAATTGTATTGGGCCGTCATATATTAACCATCCATCTAACTTGAATTAAAACTGATTTTCACTCGCATACAGATATATAGATTAATTAAAAATTGGAATGTAAATTACTAGTAGAAGCATACCAACTGAAAGACCAAATCTTTATCATATAATAGGTTATTAAAATAAATAACAAAAATTCATTTAAATTTTTTTAAAGTGGGTTCCAGTTAGCTCAACTGGTAAAGTCGTTGATGGTTAAATAAGAGATTTGATATTTAATCTCCGCCTATACCAAAAATTAATTATTGTCTTGGTCAAATGATAAAGAATTATCAATAAGAGCGAATGTCATAAGTTGAAACTCTCTTTTAAAAAAAATAAATAAATCTTTTTAAAACTTTTGGTAATAAAATACAATTTTACATATTCTGGAACTGAAATAATAAAGTTGCAATTAGAGTAATTTAAATAATAATAATAATTTTAAGGTACTCATAAATAACCGCATAATAAAAACACGTCGAACGACGTATAATAAATGTTTACTTAATTTATATCATTTTTTAGTAGCTATCCCAAAAGTTTAAAGCATGGTTCCTGATTTGTCACTTTCTTCTACCTACCTTATTGTGACTATGATTTTTCAAGAATTTTTTTTAGATAAAAATATGAGAACGTCTAGAGACATTGTACGATGATATAGGATTCTGTGGACGGACTGGATATCAATGTACGCATAGACTTGCACTTTTACGTATCATGTAAACCCAATTTTTATTCCAATAAATATAATTTAGTAAATCATTTTCAGTTCAAATTTCAAGTATAATCCTTTGTAATTAAATTATAATAAGAATGTAAAAGAAACCGCAAAACATATAATTTTTCAGCCATCTCAAATACCAATAAATAACCAACATATATGTGTGTGTGTAGGGAACCAATTTCGAAGCCCCAATAACATTGGGCTTCGGATGAAAATAGGCCCAAATTGACCGGCCCGTATTGATGACAGGCCTCTTTAAAAGACTCAGAACATAAACCAAGCCAGAATACTCTTCTCATTAGGAATATTATGGATTAGAATCCGAGGAGGAGACACTTACCGAGATATCGGGGATGATTCACTCTCCAAACTACCAAGGATAGGTTCTAGAAAATGTAGAATTATCCGAGGAAGTTTGCAAAGTTTCTGGATAAAGCAACAGTCACCTACACATTAATGAGGCTCACATGTTTGACACAATTAAATTTATTAATAAATGACTGGCCTAAACAATACAAAGAGCCCTAAAAGTCTCCATTCATCATGAAAGTAGGGAAGTAAGAGCCTGATAGGTCAAGGAGCTCTCCAACTTTGCAGGAACAACACATCCCTAAGAAGAAAGTAGGGCAAGTATAAGAAAAGATAAGGGCAAACGAAGACACACAAAAAATTAGACAAAAACTTAGAGAGAGAATTATAGATAGATAGACAGAACCTTAGAACATCTTCAAGAGCTTGTTCTTGAAAGTGAGAAGTATAATCGTTTCGTGTGCCTAAATAACACCATCTTTTTAGGTAGTTTTACATGTAAACTTGTTCTTATTCAAATCTCTCACTGTGGATTATTATTAGCCCCATAATACAAATTAGTTGTGTCCTTAACAGGGTTGTTTATCATTTTTAACCCACACAATATATATATATATATATATATTCTTCAATGTATATTTACACTAAAACAAGCATGCGATATCATTTTGTTCTAGCTACCCCAAAGGTTAAAATGTTCTCTTCTTTTTTCTTTTTGTTTTTTCCCACCTTTATTGTGACAATGATTTTTCAATAACTTTTTTATTAAAAAAAATTATAATATTAGAAAATCTAGAAACATTGTGCGATAATATAGGATGCTGGCCTATTCGGATAGGCTGATAAATGTAACCAAACAACATGGACTTGCACTTTTTTTCTTTTTCTTTTTTTCAATAATAATGATATATTAAGAAGAAATAGGAGAAGGGTCCAACTTACCTCCAACTTTAGGAGAAAGAACCCAAGAAGAAAGAGGGAAGATAGAAATGGGGCTATTTCAAATTTCAATCATAAAAGACTGTCCAATAAGCAACATTATGAGGCAAAAGATTTACCTAGTTCTAAGAAAAAAAAAATGAAGTCCTAACAAGAGAACGAATGTGATGCCTTTTTAAATTCTGAAAAGAGAGGAGCTAGAAAACAGGGAGAGGAATTAGTGTAGATGCAATAGAGCTTAAATTACTTTTTTTTAGTCTCCTTCAAAAATAACATATTGAAACTTGAGGAAAACAACAAGCTTAATTGCTTGGAATACGGCTTGAGCTTCACCATGAGCTCGGGCAAATGGAGGGAAGTTATTAGAGTGAGCAAACACTTCTACACCCAATCCATTTTGGCACACTACAGAAGTGAAGAAGGCACGAGTCATTATGGCAATATCAAAATTGATCTTCAACCATCCAGTCTGAGAAGGAATCCAAGATAGATTATTGGGAGTTGTTAGTAAGGACTAGCTTGAGATATGATCTAGATATACCATATTAATTGTTCAAGCATCTTTTCTTGGGTATGGAATGTGCCCTCCAATGATAACCCGGTTTCTAAACCTCCATTAGCGAAAACCTTCAAGTAGTGTTGGGGATAGATGACATATTTTACTATGTCACATGGTGTCATTAACCCGAGATGAGTAGTGATAATTGGCCAAGGTGAAATTGGCCAGATAATAGAGGTGTAGGGGCATGAGTCTAGGATGTGTTACAGAGATTCCAATGCTTGATTGCACAAAAGACAAGACAAGTCAACTCAGGGCCATCATCTATTAAGGGTGTCTTTGGTTGGAAGAATATCCCAAGAAATTTTTCAGAGCAGAAGTTTTAATCTCAGGGATCTTCAAATTCCATGAATGTCTCTACTCATGTTTAAAAAGAGGACCTGAGTCTTGGTGCTTGTATGACTTAGCTAAGAGAGGCTGAATTAAAAGTGAAGATACCAAAGCATTTGGGGATTTGGTGTTGATAACGGATTTTGTCCGCCCCGGTTAACTTGTCAAAATGTCAATTTGAGTCCTGAAAAGTGAAAATTGTGCTCTAAAATGTAAGAAAATGAGGAATTACGTGGAAAAGTTTTTTTATTCCAATTGGGCATTGGATTAATCTTTCTAATGATTAAAGAGTTAAAAATCTCAAACTTACCATTTTAGGCAAAATTTGACAACACTTAACCGTAACCAGAATTAGTCAAAAACGTTGATTTTTTTATTTGACCGTCTAGTGAGATAAATTTTTATCCATCTTAAATATCATGAATTCACTTTAAAATGATAGTTCACAGTCCAAAATCAGATTTAAAACAAATGAAATATCAAGACTATTTTAACAAAATATCAAGACTATTGTTAATTTTGAGATGGATTGAAACGTATTGTTAATTTTGAACCCATATATTTCCCCACTGTTTTCAGCCCATGACATTACATACTTGATTTAATTTTTATTAGAAAACATATAATTTATATAATCCTAACTACACTTAGTTGACATCACATAAGCACCTGAGAAAAAGCAGTGTCATATCATATATTGTTCTAGCTACCCCAAAAGTTAGAAAGCATGGTGCTAGTTTTGTCTTTTTTTTTCATTCGTGATTCTTTGATTTTTAAAGAGGCTTTTTTATTTTAAAAATTCAATAATAAGAGAAGGTCTAGAATTGTTGTACGATGATATAGGATGCTGGGGACCGTAAAGGCTCATGGATAAACTTGATCAATGATGAGAATATAAAACTTAGGTCCACTTTTGAAAGTGGAACTGATATCTGTGTTTTTTATTTTTATTGGGTAGCATCTGATATTGGAATAGTAGGAATATAATTTGACCAATAATAAAGGAATAGTAATAAAAGTAAAATAAAAGTCGAATCTATTGGTGTACAACAGTTAAAGGTAGATACCTCCGAACAATATATAAATGGGCATCCAGAATTTTGGCAAACAGAGCTATCAAAATATTTACTAGTGAATACATTCCAAGTTCCAAGTTGTAATTGTGTATAGGGGTTTGATAATTTTTCATATCATGCCCAGGGATAGGGATCCTCTAGTTGTTGGGCGTGTTATAGGTGATGTTTTGGACCCCTTCACAAGGTCCATTTCTCTAAGGGTCACTTATAACAACAGGGAGGTCAATAATGGTTGTGAGCTCAAACCTTCTCATGTTGTCAACCAACCAAGGGTTGATATTGGTGGTGATGATCTCAGGACCTTCTACACTCTGGTAAATACAAACCCTTTATTTATTTATTTTCTCTCTCTCTCTCTCTCTCTCTTTTGGATTCTTCCTCTTTTTCTTTTTAAGTTTCCAGTTGTTTCCACATTTTTTTAGATCTCAATCACTAAGGTTTGAGTTATGATCACTTTCACTAAGCAGGTAATGGTAGATCCTGATGCACCAAGTCCAAGTGATCCCAACCTAAGGGAATATTTGCATTGGTGAGTAGCCTCTCTCTCTCTCTCTCTCTCTCTCTCTCTCTCTCTCTCTCTCTCTCTCTCTCTCTCTCTCTCTCAGCACGCCACTTGCAAAGGTAACTAGCACTATGAATGCTCATGATATGGAAATTGGGGTATGTTTATTCTAGAAGTTGATACTTGCCAAGTTGATTCTCTCTCTCATACTTTTTTTTTTTTTTCTCTCAAAAACTTAGGAGAATGTGTCTTATACATCTTGTATATGCAAAGAATTTTTTTCATAACACACGTTTCATACAACTAAGACTTGCTTCTCAAAAAAAAAAAAAAAAAAAAAAAAAAAAAAAACTAAGACTTTACAAAATGCATGATTAGTTGTGATGGTTGGAGTTCGGATTATAAGGCCAATTGGTGTGACTTATCTCCGATGCTCTTCTACACCGGATGATATACAAGCAAGACACGTGTTCTAAAGTAGTCATGTGTCAATCTTATTGGAGGTTGCATTAGAGGTAATTGGGTTAGTGAAAATTATGGAAGTCATGAACAGTTATTTCATAACTGAAAAGCTTATCTCTTGGAAATTGAGATGAGGTTGTGTCTGGTGAGGATAAGGAAATTGATGATCTTCTACCACCCTCATATGGTACCTGTAAGGCCTAAAGCTGTTGTACTGTTTGTTCATGTAATTGACAAATCTCTCTTTCTTTTAATTTTGTTTTCTGTTATGTATCGAAGGATAAAAATAAAATAAAAAGTTTTGTTTTCTGTTTGCATGATTGATTGATGGCATGTATGTCTCACTCTCATGGTATAACGGAGGACCACTACTAAAGTTACCTTGAATTTACAAAGTTCCTGGGATACACAATGGGACCCTACATGTACCAGGATAACGCCTACAATGACCATCATGCTTTACAGTTTACCCTATCTTCTTTCCCTACTCTCTCTCTCTTTTATTTTTTTTTCGTGAAGTTTTTTTCTTTTTTGGTTTTTCCTTCGATTCTTTCTATTTTTCGGATCTATAAGTTACTCCATAGGATACATACATAGCAATCAACGTATACTATTCTAGTACTGTAGACTGGTGGAAAGCCAAGAATATTCTCACAAGATGATTTGTGTATATTCACTGTCCACCATCTTCTCTCAACTCCAAATTTCAAGTCCTGTGTTTCACTAATTCCTAGTTCTATATAGGAACACATTTATTCAGCCAAGAACATATATATATATATATATAAGAAAACCTTTGAATAAATCTTTCAAAGAAAGGCGTTAATTAATATATTAATACTCAATAATTAGATTAAATTTTCATTTTCATGTGGCACAAGCTTAAAACGCCCATGCAATTATTTGCAATGGGCAATTATTTTTTGGGATGAGAGAGTTTAGTTTTAGAAAGAAACAAAAGGGAATATTCGAATCAATTATCTACATTTCAGGATCTGCTACTCTTTTAAATATAATAAGCCAGCCTAATTGATGGCTTATCTTGTAGTATTCACCTATGCTAGTTAACCAGCTTTCTCTCTACATGAACTTTGTTAGGTTGGTGACTGATATTCCAGCAACTACAGGGGCAAGCTTTGGTGAGTATCACTACTACTATTATTTCCTACACACACACATATGCTATTTATTATTAAGAAAGGTGTTATGTCCACAATATTTTCATAATATTTTCACAATAAATCATAGATAGTTAGTTATTATTGATTCTACAATTAAGACACCTCTTTTTTTTCTTTTCTTTTTTTTTTCTTTTTTGATAATTTAAGAACTGTAAATTAAGCATAGTCAATTTCAACAAATGCTTGTTTTTCAACATGGACAAAGGTAATTTGCAATGAATGAACTCAATCCTACTCTTTATTCTCTTTTTCTTGTCTCACTTTCAACATCATCTCTTTCGGAAGGTTGTTAGACCCAAACTGGACCAGTCGGTCCGACTTGAGTAACCTTGAACCGGATGGAAATTCGGTTTGTTAACTAAGATATACGATTCAATATTATTCTATTTTAAATATAAAAATATTCAAATAAATGGAGGGGCGAGGGATGGAACCTGGGAATCCAATATTTTATATTTTATTTATTTTAAGTTTAGATTATAATTTTCAAATAAGAGATACAGTTCAAACTTAAGAGATATAGTTCACTCTTAATTTTAGATTGTAATTTTTAAATTTAATATATTACCCCTTCTCAATCTATTATTATTTGATAATTTTATTAGAGGTTCAAGAATTATTCCTTTTAACATGTGAATATACAATTTATTAATTTATGTTGAAAATGGTTTTTTTGTTAGACAATTTTTTTTTTTTTTTGAAAGATTACTAAACACAATTTTTTTACACTTTTTTATACTTTATTATTTTTCTATAAACCTTATAAAAATGGTGAAAATTAAATTGAAAGCTGTTTAATTTTTTAAAATGTATTTTTAGTAAAATGGTGCAATTTAATACCTTTATTTTTATTTTAGTATTATTAAATCAATAATGACATCATTAAGGTTCAACCTCAGTTGAACATCAGTTCGACTTTAAAAACCTTAAACTTTTACTTTTTACGGTTCATTCAATCCGGGTCTGAAAACTACTTTTTCGTGAACAATTTTTTGCTCTCTCAGGCAAACATAAGGGAGGTGAAAGAGGCCTGTGTCATTGGAAGGCTTTGTTGACACAAAAAATAAAGTTTTCTTTTTCTTTTTCTTTTCTGGTAAATAAACATTTCTTTTTAACTAGCATATTAGCATGAAGTCACCAATACTGTAGAAATGGTCACTAGCTATACGTAGGTTGTTGAATTGACTAAAGTTTTTCTACAATTTATGATGACTAACTTTTACTCAATACAAACGTTTCTGTGGTTCAAAAAATCATCATTGTCGTCGTCATAATAATAATAATAATAATAATATATTATTGTTATTATTATTGTTGTTGTAAAATACTATATAAAATGTTAATTACAAAGTTGTGGATTCATCCACATCAAACCAACAAGACATATATATGACTTGACCCTTTTTTTTTTTTTTTTTTTGTGAAATATATATGACTTAACCTAAATACTTCTAACGAGAATTTTTCAGCAGGGTCATTTTTGAAATCTAATTTCCACATAATTTGTGATTTACTTCAAATAAATTCTTTTCTCAAAAAAAAAAATTAAGAATACATTTAAATAAAAATTATTTATTTATGACTAGTAAGTCTATATTGCTTACAAGAATTAGAATCCAGCGAAATACTTTCCTTAAAAAATAAAAATCCGGTGCAATACTAACTATGTGCAATTATTCTCTTTTCTCTTATAAAATTTTTATACTAGCTCCATGAATCCTACTTTTATAAAAAGAAATAAAATAAAATTTGAATCCAACTGTCTTCAATGCACCGTTTCTCACTATCGTTGCCTCCCTAATTCACGGATCGTCCCAATATTGATAGGATAAAAAGTTGATTTTTTTTTCTTTTCTTAAGAAAGTTTCAATTTATGGTGCCTACTCTTGATAATAGTTCTTTATAATTAAACCAAGACACCAATCAGTTTTTAGTGTAGGCAGGAATTGAGCCCCAAACTTTATATTCAATCATCAGAAACTTTACTAATTAAACTAACTGGAATCCCCTGATAAAAGTTGATATGGTAAGTCATACCCATGAATAATGCAAATTATAATGAAATGTGGAATGTGGGGCATCAAATACTCTAGATTATCGCATATGACTTGAACAAGTGTTCAAAAATGACATGTCATTTTCTAATGCATTGAACTGGAGCTTTCTTCATAAAAATAAAGCAATTTAGATTTTATGTATGACATTGATATGAATTATCATTTTATTAAAGTTAAAATTATTATATGAATATTAAATAATAAAAAAATATTATTTTAGTACATCATCAATTAAACATTTATGCGATACATATATTGAGATAGATCAGTTTATGATTTTATTGTGATGCCATGCCACCTTCTTGCCAGTAGTTGGAACAAATTATTGAATCTAGCTTCAGCCTCACCAACCTTTAATGCATCTGTACATTGGACTTAATTAGTTAGAGCTAATGTGCTACTAATCCAAAACCCAAATATTGCCATCTCAAGAAATGTGGTAATAAACAGCTTTGATTTTGAAGTTCAGTTATAAGGTCAGTTTGCCTTTACAAGTTTTAAATCATTAGACTTTTATTATTGTAATTATTTTCGTATGTGTTCTAATAAATATTACTGATTACTAAAAAAAAAAAAAAAAATAGAGTAACATCTAATGCATGGAAGTAATTGTAGGGCAAGAGGTTGTCTGCTATGAAAGTCCACGGCCAACAGTGGGGATTCATCGGTTTGCTTTCGTGTTGTTCCGTCAATTGGGTAGGCAAACAGTGTATGCACCAGGGTGGCGCCAGAATTTCAATACCAAGGACTTTGCTGAACTTTATAATCTTGGATTGCCAGTGGCGGCTGTTTATTTCAATTGCCAGAGGGAAAGCGGCTCTGGTGGAAGAAGAAGATAGGAGAAACACTCTCCTATCTTTTTTTATTTAAAATAATGATCTAGCAAGTAGCATTATAAAAGTGTTTATGCATGTACTACGCATGTATGAGCTAAATTTACCTACTAACACCTTGGCACTCCTTCCTTCTCCTTACATATATAGGAGATGTTTAGTACTAAGAATTCTGGGATGTGAACATATATAATAACAATAATAATATAGATGGAAGTTTAATAGTCTATATCCTTTCTTTGATCTGATTGAGATGTGCTAGCCAAACCATTAGAGATACTAAATATGCTTACGCCATCTAACTGCTCCCCCAAACATTTTAGTACTTTGGAGAGGTGTCACCTCGCCCAAAAAATGATGCAGTGATCATAAATTCCTTATCTCAAATGTATATTTATTTTGCACTGCTTTAGTTCAACACTTTGTTAAATTAATTTCAATGGGATATATGTGGTCACCCCTCTCTTCTACTCTCCTCATCTATCCTCCGTCTTAACTTTAAGTCACAATGTTTTAAAGAATGATTAGAAGTTTAGAACATTCGCATCAGCTCGTGCAAAAATTTCAATCTATTTTAACATTAGTGTAGACACCGTATTTTGTCCGCCCTCGATTTGCATGCCGAACCCCGACAATTCCAAAAGATATTATCTTTCCTTCATGGGGCCACAGAAACATCTAAATTGACGTGGCGCTACCTGTTCAGACATCGGAGCACTCGAATTGCCATTTCAGGTCAAATTGACCAAAATGCCCCTAGTCTACCCTAGGTTGACCAAAAGTTAAATTTGGGTCAAAATCACCCCAAAACAACACTTTTCATTTTTCTACATCAAACTCGAGTTACTTAATGATTTTCATCAACTTTGACCAAGTTTGATCCAAGGTTGATTCCCAAGGGCTCTAGAAACCTTAATTTTGATCTGACCGTCAGAATGGGTTGGAACCAATGTCATTATGAAATTTATCAAATTCTCTTTCCAACGACTATTCATGGGTCGAAATTGGAGTTAAAACAGTTGAAATACCTTAAACCGAAAAAAGCGCGTCAACACACTTCACGATACCATATCTTTTGATCTGACCGTTTGATTTTCATTTTCTTTAGTGTTCGAAAAACTAGGCATCCATAGATTTCCAAGGACACTATTATCAGCTTAATCCAATTCCAGTAAGGCCTTCAAACATGCATCCAAAGTCGAACTGGGATAAGGCCAGAATTGCTGATGTCAACAAGCTAGTCGAAGGCCCTACATGGTGCACCAGTAGCTAAAGGTTCACTTTTTCGCTATAAAAACCTCCAGACCCCTCATTTTGCACCCAAAAATAAAAAACCAATTCTAGGCAGTATTTTGGACAAATTCTCTCTCTCTCTCTCTCTCTTCTCTCTCTAATTTCTCTCCCAAACACATCAAAACACCTTTGATTCTCACATTTTCTCTACAATCTTCAAGGTACTGTTATTGCACCTTATCTTCCTCTCCTTGGTTCCATACCTTGGATTTGAGGTTTAGGAATGTGGATGTAGCTTTTTAGCTACAATCCACACCCCTTTCTCTTTATTGCTCTTCCTAGCTTCTTTTTGCTTAATAAAATGCTTTATTTGCTTTTCCTTGCATGTTTTAGCTTCCTAGCATGTTTTATAGCTTTTCTAGCATGTCTACTTGCTTTTTGTCATGATTTACCACTTTGATGTTGTTGGCCTAACCTTCTTGGACTAGGATGTCTAAATTTCATGTTTGTGCTTAGACCCACATGTTTTTAGGCTCCTTGCCACATTTATGCTTAGATCTACATGTTAATGCTTAGATCCATGTCTCTATGTTTAGATCTATGTGTTCATGTGCTTCGTGCCATGTTGGTGTGCCAAATATATGTTGGTTGCTATGCCATGTGCTACTTTAGCCCCTTTTTGTCCCTTGATATCTCTCTTTCTTGCTTTTTGGCCCTTCCGGTGGGGTGTAGATCTAGATCCTCTGGTCTAGGCCTAAATACATACACCTAGGCCTATATCCATACACCTAGGCCTATATCAAAGTGTTTGGATCATTTCTTCGCATGTCCATGTTTGCTTGTTTGCTTCTATGCTTTATCTACATGTTACCTCTCTAGATCTAGGCTTTGCCATGCTTTGTGCCCTCCATGGGTTTGTGCTTGTGTGGTTATATTCGTCCCTCCTAGGGTTTGTTTGGATGTGACCATTTGTGAGATACACCTCCGAGGTGTTAGTGTGCTTGTTCTACAGCTTTCTCTACTCTGTGCAATGTTGATATGCTTGCCTTGCTTTCTTTGCGCCACCCATTTGGCTATCCTTGCTTCTATGCTTTCTTGTTGCACGCTTGCCTACTCCTTTATGCATGAGTTTGTGTGTCATCCATACTCCAATCCAATGGAATTACGGACACTCGATCTAAACCTACATTTGTCATCCTAGGACAGCCCTTCTTGTTTGATAACATGCTTGTTTGCCTCTTTCATATGCTTAGCATGCTTTGTTTGCCTCCATTTGGCTTTCTTTGGTAGTATGTTCTTTGCATGCTCTCCCAATCTCCTTTGTTCGTTTCTTTGCTTGTCTACTGGCTTCTTTCTTTTGTCTTTGCATGAATACACATGGAGCGAGGATACTTGGAGCAAGGGTGCAACTTCCTAGGTGCAAACAAAGAAGGCAAGGATGCAAGCAAAAGGATGCGGGCTCATAAAGGGCAATGATCAGCAGATTAGGGGGCTTAGCCCCTTCAGAGCGATCTTCTCTTTCTTTCTTTCTAAGCATCTTCTCTAGAGCATGTATTAGGGTTCCCCTCCATGTACCCTTTTATTTTCATGCTCCTTGCTTGGGTCACGTTCCCTGGATATGGCAACGTCTGTTTTATTTTTCCCGTACCTTGCTTGGTCATGCCCTTGGAACGTTGGCAATGTCTGGTTTATTTTCCTGCTCTGTGTGATAGCATTGTGCATGATGCATGTTTATATATATATATATATATATTCTTACATGTGTGTAGGTGATTGTGCACTTTGTATGATGGACTCTCGTGGCTATTTGAGTGACCCTCTCTAGTCATGAGAGCTCTTGACCTTGTAGCATAGGCATGTGCTTAAGGTGATTGTCGTAGGTGCATATTCACACTATATTGTGTGCACACTCAACGCGGTGTGATTGTCTTAATCCATGTCACCAACTGACATTAGTTTTCCCGTGTATGCGACACAGATCAGCATGTTCTAACACTTTAAAGGGCTTCGACTCATCACAGTGTGAGCATGTCAATACCCACCATACACACAGACGCGAAACCTTGTCAGTGCGCCATAGTACATCAAACACAAAACCCTGCCAGATTTTCGGCGTGAAAAAGGGGCATCTCCACTGTCGTATTCTCATGTCGAAAGCTTTGTGAGAATAGCGTTTGGCGTGCTATGACGCATCTAAGGCGAATACACAAACGCGAAACCTTGTCGGTGTGCTATAGCACACCAAACGCAAAACTCTACCAAATTTTCGGCATGAAAATGGGGCATCTCCATTACCATATTCTCACGTCAAAAGCTTGGTGAGAATAGCGTTTGGTGTGCTAGGATGCATCTAAGGCGAAGCACTGCCGGGTTTCTGCCACAAAAATAAGGTGAAATGCTACTGAATAATTGCCGTGGAAATTTGGTGGCGACTTCAAACATACTTGGAAAGTATCGATTGGGACCACACCCATTCTGAAACCAAACCTCAAAGCCCAACACAATTAAAGCCCCGAAAGCTAATGCCAATAGGTTGTTTTCAAAAGCCAATGTCCGAAAATTATGATTTTACTAAAACAAAAGACTATCTTCAGACAAACATTGTGGGGTGCCTAACACCTTCTCCACACGCAACCAGACTTCCGAACTCAAGAATAAAGATTTTTTACCCATTCACATTATATTAGGAAAAACGACATTTTTCTTAACCTAGGATCAATAATAAAATCAAATAGAGTCAGGTGACCAATCACAACTTGGAAAAAACCCAATGATTGGTGGCAACTTCACACACCCAAGGTATGACCCTACTCCACATGTATAGCGCACGAGCCGTCACCACGATGGGTGGTTGATCAACCGTGAGGTGTCTATAATAAGAACTTACTTTTTCTATTTTACATACTTACTTTTCAAAATACCCTACATCAAAATATCTATTTTACACTATATTTCATTAAAATATCAAATTTTCTTGATTTTTTTAATCGTTTCTCTTTTTTTACACACAACAACCTCAATCCACTCTCTTCCCCCATCCTCTAGATACTTAAAGAAAGAATAAATAATTAAATACAAAATAAATAGTGTCAATGTAAATTTACATAGTTATTGTAGCAAATTTGTAAATTTACACAATTATACATTGACTAATATATGCCAATTTTAGGCAAAACTGTAAAAATTCTATACATTTTTCTATTATACATGGACTAATGTGAACGCTCTTAAAAAAGAGAGAAACATACTAGGATGGGTACATTAAACAAATAGAATAAAAGGGTACATGTAAAAAGAATAGAATAAAATGAAAAGGAAATATTTTCTCAACAAAAAGAAAATGAGAAGGAATATAATATATTTTATATGTTGTGTTGGGGAGATTATAAAATAGAGAAATAAAGAGAGAGGAATATATAAGCTTATTATTATACTCTTCAACTTTTTTTATTTTTTTAAGAATATAGACAAAATCGATATTTCACATATATTTCATTAAATAAATACTACCCCACTTTTAATAAGTCTGCTTAGAAGGGAATGGAATAGGAAAACTATTTACTCCAAACCGAGACATTATTTATTCTTATGGGAAGAGTCATCCTCTCACGGGGAGTGGGGAACCTAGTGTGGGACCTATGATAGGGCCTAGCCTATGAGAGGGAGGAGGACTCTTCCTATAAGAGTGAATAATTTCTCTAGTAAAAGGATACCATGTTTTTTCATTAAACTTACAAACAAGGAAATAAATAAATTATTGCTTAAAAGTATATGTTTTTTTAAAAAGGAATTTTGAAAAAAAAAATATAAAGATAAAGAAAAAGTGTTGTTTCTAAGTTGTTTTTTTCCCTAAAGGCACCATAACCATTCGATCAAGGTAAAGATATGAATGCCGAATTATTTAGAGTGTAAGGAAAATAATCATAATCCTATCTATTATGATATTCTTGAGAGTTTGACCTAAAATTCCATTATGCCATTTATAAATATCCTTCCATGAGTTTATTGCAATACATTGAATTTGATAGTATTATTAATATTCTATTGTGAATGTAGACCTTTAAGGCTGAACCATATTAACTCCCTTTATTCTCTCACTCTTGCTACCAGTCACTTTACAGGCTCATCATGATTTATTCCTTGTCGTGGATAATGTCAAGGTTCACTCTAAGCCACTCTATTTGCTCATCCTCATATATTCTTTACCATGACCGGCATCTTGACAACACCATAAGCATCTTTCTCATATCTTATATATGTTCGGATTTTGTTTTCAAGCAGAATTGTTTTCACAAGACAACACTCCATAGCTTGAATTTTTGGATCAATAGTTGCTGTAAATTTCTCAAAATAATCACTTCTTGGTTGGTTAAGTAGCTCAGCTTTCAGTTTTGATTTTGGGCCAAGCCTATGGATCCTGTTAATCCATTTAACCTTAACTGAGAGGCCCCACGGAAGCTATGACTATATATGCATGTAAATTTAAATATTTATTACAAAAATAAAACTATACCCATCTAAGAATATTTCCTGGATTGGCAAAATTTTGCATTATGAAAGATTTAAAAACCAAACTCAATTAAATTTAACATAATTATATTTCAGTAAATTTAGGAATATCAAAGAAGATTCTCAAAAAAAAAAAAAAAAAAAAAAAAAAAAAAAAAAAAAAAAAAAAGAAAGAAGAAGAAGGTATACCAAAGGAAAAATTCATTTCTCATAATACACTTTTTAGAAACGTATTTACTTTGTTAAGTTCTAAAGATTTAGGATTAAATGTTTAGATTTCTATTTTGTTTATGTTGGCAAACCGAGAACAAAAACATGTCTAAATTAGGTGTTAGACATAACTCAAGATGATACAAATCAAGTTTCAAGAACATTCAAACTGTAGAAAGAAGAGTTCAAATTTAGTGAAGCTTGACTAATTGAGAATTAGATCCAACCGATCGAAAATCGCAGTAAATCAATTTCTGTAGAATTTTAAATCAAGTCCAAGCTCGCGAAAACGTTTAAGGTTTCAATTCAACACTCTTAAGTATACAAGGAAAACTCAAACTACATTTTGAAAACTCTTGGAAGACTTGTGAGTTACTTTTGTGAAATATGAAAGGTTCTGTAACATTCTAACTCCATAAGTGTCTACCGGAACAAGATCCACAATCAAGTGCTGGTGGAATCTAATTGCTATTACAAGATCAACAACTAATGATCTGAAACCTTTGAGTAGAATCTCAAAGTCATAAGCGTGGGAGCTTATGTGCTGCAAATCCAAGACAAAAGAGTTCGTAGAGTTGGAACTTGTACATGGTCGTGTCAATAAGTCCTACTAGAGGTAGCAATAGATTTAGGATTAAAGGTCTGTTTGGATACAACTTATTTTGCTGAACTGAAAACTGAAAACTAAAAACACTGTAGCAAAATAATTTTTAAATGTGTGAATAGTACTGTAGTATCCATTTTTATTTTATTTTTTAATAAAGTGTTCATGAACAGTGCATTTTGTCTAAAAAAGCAGAAAAAGCGTGAGAAAAAAAAAAAAAAAAAAAAAAAGGCTGAAACGCAGACATAGGCATGCCAGACATGTATCCAAACTCACACTAAATCTTTTGTAAACTTCAATTCTTTCTAGTGAATCTGTTTATCTTGAGAATAGCTAGGTCAAATTCTCTCCAGATTTTTACCTTGAAACGATTCGTTTCATTAGTTTTTCTAAGTAATCATATCTATGTGTTATTTACTTTATTATTGTGCATGATATGATCTATTACTATTTAACCTAGATTTCATAATTAACCTAAGTGTACACTTGACTAATATATTAGGTTAAACAATCTGTTTTAAAGGGTCTAAACAAACAAACATACTAGAATGCATTCCATTAAAATACATTTCTACCTGTGTAGTTACCCAAATGCCACTTTAGGGAAAGTGTTATGGAAATGAAGGTAACATAGTGAATAGAAATTATTTGGCCTACTATAAATGTTCCATTTTTATGCTCTACCAATCATAGTATTTCATGTGTCTCATTTTTTTTTTTTTTTTTTTTTTCATATTAAATTTTGTGTACTTAATAGAAATATAAATGTATTGTGTGGAAGGTTGTAATTGATGGAATATAAATTATAGTGTGCAAAGTGGGAAAAAAGATTTTTATTTTGTAAGGTAATAATGGCAAGGCAACCAAATAAAATTCTTTGTATCATTTTGAGTGTTCCATTTTTATATCCACTAATCACAACATATCACATTATTTCTTCCATTATAAAATAACCAAAGTTTAAAATGGAAAAAATCAGAGACATAACATGCTGTAGTTGGTGGCGCATAAAGTGGAACCCGAAAAGTAGAACAAAGGTTTCCATTCAATAACAACCCATATTTAAGGTATAGAAAATTTTCTATCTCACTCTAGGTATTGAGAAATTATTCACTTCTATAAAAAGAGTCATCCTTCTATAATAGGGGTGGTGAGTCCTACCATGTGTCTAGGGATGGCAATCCAAGCCCGACTTGCAAGTACCCGGCCCGACTCGACCCTAATGGGTCGGGTTTTACTCAGTCCGATTAAAAATAGGGTTGAGTATGGGTTTAAAACAAAAAAAACCCGAAGCAGGTCCAAGTCAGGTCCAGGTTTCATCAAAACCCAGCCCAATCCCGACCCGATTACATATAAACAACCCTAAGTCTCATTTCATTTTTCATCTCATTCTCCCTTTCTCATCTTTGAGCCGCCACCCTCCCTCTCTCAAATCTCCAGTCACTCTCACGGCCACAGCCACAGCCACACAATCACGCCTCACCGCTGCCACCCTCAACTCCTCAAGTCGTCACTCTCACCAACCCAAACGCCACACTCACAACCTCACTGCCTCACCGTCACCCCCCTCAATCACTTTCACTCTCCCTACTTTATGCGCCTCCAACATCACAATATGTTCTCTTTTCTTTTCTTTTTTTGCCATTCCTGTTTGGGTACATTAGAGTTTGGGACCTTTGGGATTGTTAGGGTTTGGGTTCCCTTCCTTTTTTTTTTTTTTTTTTTTTTTTTTTTTTTGAGAATCTAGTTTAGGTTTGTAATTTCTGTGTTTGTGTTTATGTTAGGATTTGTGTTTGTGTTTGTGATTTTGAAAGAGAAAATAAAAAATCTGAAACTTTTATGTTTGTTTTTGGGTTTTTAGTTGCTACTCTGGTCCGATTAAAGAATAAGATCCTGGGGTTTTTGTTTTTGAGTTTCTAATCTAGGTTAATGAACAAGATCTTGGTGTCTTGGGGGTTTTTTTTTTTTTTTTTTTTTTTTTTTTTTTTGGATTTCTAATCTAGGTTTGTGGAAGTTTGCCCGCGGGGCCCGACAGGGTAGGTTTGGGACGTAGAAAAAAACCCGTTTATTAAACGGGACAAGTTCGGATTTCTGGGGCAAACCCGTGGGTCAAGTTCGAGCATAAAGAAACTTGGCCCGAACCCAACCCGTTGCCATTCCTACATATGTCCCATACAAGGGCCCACACTTCTTGTGAGAGAAGGAAAGACTCCTTCCATAGGAGGGAACAATTTCTTGTAGGTGTTCTATTTTATTCTCTTCAAATTGCATCTTGTCACATATCCTTTTTCCTTTCATTATTAGTTGGCAAGGTTTACTGTGAAAACAAAACAAAAACAAAACAATAAATGATATCTTCTTGTGTTTTTTTTTTTTTTTTTTTTTTCTTTTTCGGATTCCCATAATGTGTCATAGTTGAAATTATTCCTTCCTCTCAACAACATATAAAACTTGTCACAATTGTTGTAAATATTAGGATAACCTAGTAGTAATATACTATCTTATAGCTTTAATGCTACATAGTACATATAAGAAATTTTTTTTCTTATTTATTTATGGGATACATTAGGATAAATGTGTTCAATAAAGAATTTTTTAGTCCGTAAATTATTGAAAAAATTGAACATATATATAAAAATAATTGTGAAGGGCAGTACCTAGCTATATGAATTTTTTTTTTTTTGGGGGGGGGTGGGGGTTGCGGCATTGGAATGAATTGACTTGAGGGCCTTGTACTCTATTTACAGAGCATTGTGCCTCTTCATGGAGAGAGATCTTTGAGAAGAGTTGCTCCTCATAAAACCAATGCAACTCGGTATTAAGGGTTCCATATATTTCTTTGATTTGATTTCCACCATTGCGGGATTTCATTTTTCTGGGAGAACAATTTTTTGCCACTGAAACTAAAAGGAAAAAAATAATACAAACAAAAAAAATTACTTTGTTTATGCAATGAGTTGCTCTCTATATATTGGTGCCATGCATCAATCGTTATATCCCTTACTCTCCTTATTTGCAGCTGAAACAACAACTACAACAACAAAACAAACCAAAGAAGAAGAAAAGAAACAAATAAGGTGCTCTACATATAGCTCCGAGGTGCCATGCATTATATGCTTATATAAAATAAGCTCACACCATCGTACTATTCTTGCTTTCTTGTTCATCCATGGTGTTACAAAGAGCTTTACCCCTTGTCTCTGGTAAAACAATCACAAAGAACCCACACAACAACATTGTCAATCCAAAAATCCCAAAAGATAGAAACTCAGTTCTCCTCCCTATTGAAATTAATACCAGATCAACACTACAAAAAAAAATGGGGCTATCTCAACGTCTACAAAACTGCCGGGATAGCCCCAAAAAGCACCAGAATAGGGTCAAAATGCTTATTTCAGCATTTTTTTTACCCAACGCTTCAAACTGCCGAGCAGTAACAGTCAGTATAAAGTCGCCAGACTTGTACCAGCATTTTTCAAAAGCGCCAGGACCTACGCTTTTCAGACCTTGTTCCGACGTTTTTATTTGTCCCGGATTAGCCTTTACCAATAGCTTTGAAGACTTGTATTGGCAAATTTCAGGGCCTATACCAACGCTTTTAAAAGCGCCAGCATAGGCAGTACCTATTCCAGCGTTCTTGAAAGCGCTGGTATAGGTTTTCAATGAATATAATTAAAAAGGCTTATGCCAGCACTTTCAGCCTATACCAGCGCTTTTGAAAGCGCTGACATAGGCAGTACCTATTCCAGCATTCTCGAAAGCACTGGTATAGGGCATAATAGCCTTGCCTACGCCCATACGGTTTTTAAAGCGCTACAATAGGGCCTTTTTTTAATTAATTTAAAAAAAAAAAAAAAATTTATAGCACCTGAAATGTACCTACAATACATATTTTCCAATACATATTTTATAGCACCTGTAATGAATCACAATTCATATGTTCCAATAGCAAATACAATACCACATTAAACCAACAAACTAAATATATGAGATTACACCATATCAATAATGTATCGAGTAGCACCGATAATTATTGTCAAAGATATCTATCTTCCTTTTTATGTTCTAACACATGGGATATGAGACAACTGAAAGAGACAATTAGGTTTTAAAGCTTGCTATGAAAAGAGAGCACAACTAAACTAAGCCTACATAATTGTTATTGTATATAGTAAACCCAATGCTTCTTGCATAAGAGTTGCATCAGGCCCAACATCATATCATGCAAAATGTTAATAAACCTTTTATGAACAAAGAAAGAGAAATTTAAAATATATAATCAAGATGACCATTAGTGAATACAAATGCTCTGTCCCAATATTTTATATTCGCCTTTTTGTTCCACGAATCACAAATTGCAATGCATTTTTTTTTTTTTTTTACTTTCTTTGTAAAATAACCAGAGTTCAGAGTTTAAAATGGAAAAAATAAATAAATAAATTTAAAAAGACATAACATATCACAATTGATAGAAAATAAAGTAAAATACAAAAAGTTGGACAAAAGATTTTTATTCACCATTAGTCTGAGAAAATTATTATATACACCAAATGCTCCCCCTTCAACTAGTTAAATTAAGATAACCTACAATTCTGTTAAAGGAGGGAGCATTATTCCCAAAATACTAAATAATTACTCATCCCTATGAGCGCTAAATGTAACATTTTTGTTTCACAACCAGTTAAACTATAGGGCTTTAATTCGCAATTATAAAATATTTTCTTCTTAATGTTGACTTCACCACTTGCACCGGTCAATGCTTACATATTGATTCAGTAAATTCAGTGTGGCCCATTTAAGCTTTTTTTTTGGAGGTTGAAGAAGTCATTACCTGGGTCTATGGCAAAGAAAACACCCTTGCCACATTCCAAAAGATCAATCATAGATTTGGGCATTAACTGGGTCATCCCAAACAATGCAAAGACAAATTACCATATATCGGTTGCCAAGGAACAATGGAGTAGCAAGGTTTAGTCAATGAAGTATTATTTTTTAAATGATGTTTTGAAGCTCTGAAAACTTAGTTGACCCAACCAAAGAAGATACTTCTCAGCTTCTCTATGACATAGGTGCAGGACACATATACAATATGGACATGTCAATACAATGAATTTTATAAAGACACCAAACACTCAAGCCTCTCTCTTTGAGAAGGCCACATTACATACTTTGCCTTACTTGACTGGGTGGTGTTTAATTCATCGGCCTTACATTTCCTAAAGAAGTCGTATTGAATTTTTCCTAAAAACATTTTCTAGGTAAGGTAGAATATAAAAATAATTTTTACTAGTGTCCTGTCAATCTAACAATATTAATTTCCATAACAGGAATAGATCTTATCTTCCAAAACATAATTCCAAGCAAGGGCAATATAAAGTAGATTGTGATGCAATTAAACTATTGATAAATGATAAGATGCTAATAATACAATGGATCATGAGACCGTAACATAAAGCTTATGCAAAAAAAAAGTTTTAGTCTTTACTCAATATATGTATTTTATCATAATTAACTTTGATAATTATGGTGAGTAAGAGAAATTACCACACAGCTTTAGGAGGGTGAAGACTGTAGCAGCCGCAAAGAAGACCATGGAGATTGCAACCCAAGTGCTACATGCAAAATATCAGCAGATCATTTAGTAATTGTGAAAACTTAGAAGTACGTTTTTAAATAAGTGAAAATTATATTTAAAAAGAGAACATACAGGGAGGATGAAAACCAGACTGTTTTCAGAAATGCTTGACAATTTATATTACAAACCATTGCATTTCAACATGCCCAAGTTTGTGATCATAATACCTGATGTTGAAGTTAATATCCAGACATGTGCCTCTTATAAAGAATATAAAAATAAAGCACAGCAGAGAATATGTTAAACAAATAAAAATTATTGACAGATTCATTTCCACCATTTAACCAGCACTTTGAAATAAAAACCAATGAATGTCATTAAATGACCAAGAATTTAGCCAATGCAACAGTTTGCTAACAAAATTTGTACCCTAAAAAATAGTAATTATATAGGAGACATAATTTTGTTATTATATACAAGAAGCTTACCTATTGGACAAGACAAAAAAGAAACAAACAGATACCACATCTTGTTTAGAGCGGAAAGGAAAACAGCAGCAAAGAGTTGACAAGATGGATAAATGACATCATTTTTGCAAACTTATATTTTATAAGCAACTAGTCGCTAACCCGTGCGATGCACGAGATGGTTAAATATAAAAATTACAACTTTTCAACACAACCTCCTCTTGAAATCAAATAGGAAAATAAACTTATCTACAAAATAGTAAAGCAAGCTTATATGACATCAATTGCAGCCAATCAAATAATTCAGCAAATTTAGACCCAATAAATTGCACTCCACTTAGCCTTACATATGGGAGAAAAAAAATTTACAGTAATAAATTGCAGTTCCAAACACATTTTATCAAACAGGTAAAGATGCTATAAACTCAACAAACGTACAGTAAAGTCAATGTTCATTACACATTACACAAAAGCAATCTCTAAATAAATGTTAAGATAGATGATATATCTTTGTTTTCGTAGTTGTTTCTTTTTTATTGACTAATACACTTATCCCAACCCTTTTTGACAGTTTAATTCATAATAGAATATCAAATGGCATTCAAGATCAATGTTATAAGATGCTATAACCTATAACATCAATACTATTTAACAATCATCTCTCCTAACTAAATAATACCAAGTATTCAAGGAAAATAGAACATAGTAAGCTGTTTCGTGCTTTATGATGCCAATAACAGTAGGCCTTAAAATTTGATATCCTAAACCAAACTTAGTAGTTGTAAAGTATCAAGTTTTCTTTTTTGTTCTCACAATTCTCATTTCTTAAGTGCATTTGTTAGTGCAAAAATACTACCTAAATAGATTATTCTTTCCCTTCATTAGATGAATTACTCTCAACAATACCCAGTTCTAAATTTTCAACACAAACTGGATACCTTTGTTGACCCTATTTCTAGTGTAATTCACTCTTCAAATAGTGCTAACATCCTCAAGACTATTTTATTTTAAAAACATCTTTTAGAACATCCAAAACTTACTGCATAAATAAAAACCAAGCATTACAGAAAAATACTTCAAGAAGTAACTAAAAGTTAGGCTTATGAGTAAAAAAGACTTCTCAATCTGATGGGTCTGAATTTCTTTTTTAAATATCCTTGACACAACAAATAAAAAAAAGACCAAAAACAAAATATCATATTGTGTTGAATCATAGAAACATTATGGCCTTTTGCTACGTTATTTTCTAGTATCAGCCAAACAAACCTTGCTTTCTCATCTTGTATTCTGCAATCGTAGTTTCCGTAACTTATAAGACAGAAGACTATGTAATGTGATATCTTTTTCACTTACTGAGATAACATACACACACACTTTCACAACAAAATAACAATATAAAAGTATGGTTCAATATTAATAGTTTGAGATTAAATTTAACCTCCTTGGTGGGCTAACAAACATAAATTAAAATAAAGGAAACTATAGCTACAACTCTTTTTTCATCTATATGGTATACCAATACCACTCCTTCATTGAGGAATTTTATCAATCATATCATACACAAACCGTCCCCCCCAAAAAATTCATTAGCATTGCTAAAATAAAAAATAGCCCACAATCCTTTCACACTCAAGAAAAGGTGGAAACTTTTTATTACCTTAAGCGAGAAGTTGAGAGTGACAGAAGGGTAATATGGAATACCGCTGCTCCAATCACCTCACAAGTTACAACCTTCCTCATTACTGTACACTACCACCACAATAGCCAAGTTGCTCTCTAAGAAGCTCTCATGTACACAACCCAACCATCAAATCACAATGAAAGTTGTAAACCACCTACAAATAAAAAAATCCCAAATTATACTTCTGAAAATATCTGAGATTTTTCCTGCAGCCAAACACAACAATAAAAAAGGGAAAAAAAAAAAAAAAAAAAAAAAAAAGGAAAGAAAACATTCTGAAATAAAGAAATGAAACCTTGTTGGAAGCAAATTGAAATCTGAAAAACGAACAAACAATTTAACTGATTCTTAGGTGCAGATTAGAGTCCAAGTCTATGTTTTGGATAATTGGGTTGGTTTCTCATGAGGTATGCTAGCTTTGTGCCTTCTTTAGCCAATTCATGAAGATGAAACACCATCTATCAAATCAACCCCATAAAGTCCTTTCTAACATATGATTCTTTCTAGTTGACATAATTAGAACTTAGGGAGAAGGGCAGAATAGAAAAGGCCTTTTAGTAAAAAAAAAAAAAAAAAAAGGGAGACTACAAGTCAGAACAGAAAACAAATCTGTTGAAAGAAATAAAAGACAAAGCATAACAGAGCTGATACTTTTTTACATCAGCCTAGAATGAATCTAGAGGGATTAGAATGTGACAAGACTAAAGCAGAGAATGTAAAGGTACTTGCAAGTACTAAGAAAGCAAGCATAAAGAGTTAATGCCAGTGAAGAAGAGTAGGAAGTCAAGTAATTTATAAAATATAAAAAGCATATGGTACAAAAAGCAATACATAACTATAGAATGCAGGTTTTTCCCCCCTTATCTCAAATTTATAGAACAATGAGAAACAGTAATAATGTGTAAAGCATAGATAGATCCACAAACATACAAAATCCCAAAACAAAACGAAGTACCATATCAAAATCCCACAAATCCAAAGTAATAAATTTAAGTTTCCCCAATTTAGTTCACCTCCATCACGGTACTAAAATTTTTAAAACAGACTATTACAAATTACAATCCAACACAAACATTAATTCAATTGTGATTTCCTTAGCAATTAAACCAGAAAATTCCATTAGCTTTTTAATAATTAGCTTTTTAATAATAATTGAAAAAAAAATATATATATATATATATATATATTCCAGTTTCAAACCTTAGTGACGAGCAATCTGGGGAGAACCCGCATCAACACCAGTGTCAGCGTCAGCGTCAGCGTCAGAGTCAGAGTCAGCAAGAGGAACGACGTCGTCTGGGTCGCGGGTCGGGTCGGACTTGTCGATAGCGGCTCGGAATTTGTGGAGGAAGGGTTTGAAGGCGAGCTCAATGGCTAGCCACCCAAAGGCTAAGGCTCCGAACACTACCACCACTTGCTTCGTAGCAGTTGATTTCCCCATTTTTTGCTTTTCGGTGCAAGGAGAAGAAGAAGAGCGGTCTGAATGAAATAAAATAAGAAAGGAGTGATGGAGGCTGTGTAAAGAGAGAGAGAGAGAGGACGGGGAGGCTAGGGTTTTAGTTTTAGATGTTTAATTTTATATAAATTCAAAACGACGTCGTTTTGATAATAGAAGCTTAAAAAAAAAAAAAAAAAAAAAAGCTGTTAGGAAGGTTAAAACCGGGGAGATATTTTAGAAAATAACCATAAAACCTAAACAATATTATTAGTTAAGCAAACTTTCAAACTAATTTCGTTTCTAACAATTCGAGTCTAGAGGGGGCGATTTAGGTGTATAAATCGAGTATATTGCACTCGATTTCTCATTGCATCGGCAACTTAGCTAGAGTCCACGTAGGCCAAAAATCGGGTCTACTGGACTCCGTTTTCTATCATGGAAACCAAGCCCTATGGACTCGATTTCAATGAAGAACAAAACAAACATAGAACCAGCAAATGAATGAAGAACGAACCCAGCAAAGCAAATGACAAACAAATGAAGAACAACGAAGAACCCAGCAAATGAAGAAGAAGCAAATGAAGCAAATGAAGAACAAGCAAATGAAGAACAATGAAGAACAAACATAGAACCACGAACCCAGCAAATGAAGAACAAACACAGAACCAGCAAATGAAGAACAAACACAGAACCCAGCAAACGAAGAACAAACTCGATTTCAACGAAGAACAACGATGCAAACCCAGCAACCCAAGTGCCGATTCTGACCAAACCCCGGCGATGGAAATCGAATTGGAAGTGGTTTCTCGCCGTCGCTCTAGTGGAAGAAAGAATCAACAATGCAAAAACCAAGCAACCCAGGCGGCGAAAGCTTCAGGTGATGGAAATCGGATCAGCTTCAAAGAAGAACACGTTTGAGTGGGTTTGATTTGTTTTGGATTTGATTTTTTCATAGGAACCGAGTCCTCTAGACTCGATTTTTGCCTACGTGGACTTTTTTTCCACCTCAGCTGCTGGCAAAACAAGAAATAACAACAGTAAAATCGAGTCCAGAGGACTCGAATTGCTAGAAACCAAATTAGTTTGAAACTTTGTCTAACTAATGATATTGTTTGGGTTTGATGGTTATTTCCTAAAAAAAAAACAAACCTGGGATAAGAACTTGAAAAACAGACGTGCATACCACTAAGGCAATATACATTTACTTACTGTATTTTACCTATAATAATATATATAGGTCCACAATAAATTATTTATTTATTTGTTATTTTTTAATTCAAGTTGGGCTTACATATAAATATATATATATATATATATAAATTTCTTGATTAATTTATTTTAAAATTATTTTAGTAAAACTTAAAATGATGACATTATTAATATATATTTAATAAAAAATGACCGATACACCCTTCAAATTACAACCACATAAAACGTGATTTTTTTTATAAAAAAAAAAGGGCAGCAAAGAGAATGACCAAAATATACTCTCAAACCTAAAAAATGACCAAAATATACTCTCAAACCTAAAAAATGACCAAAATACCCCCTAAGCCTAAAAAATGACCAAGATGCCTCCTAAACTTAAAAAATGCCCGAAATACCCCCAAAAATTAAAATATGACCAAAACACCCCCCAATACCTAAAAAATAACCAAGATGCTCCCTAAACTTAAAAAATGCCCCCCAAAACCTAAAAAATGGCCGAAATACCTCCCAAAACCTAAAAAATGGCCGAAATACCCCCGAAACCTAGATAATGATCGAAACATTCTTGAAACCTAAGAAAATGACTAAAATACCCTCTGAAACCTAAAAAATTATCAAAATACTCCCGAAACCTAAAAAATAATTGAAATTGTAAAGTTGTAATTTACAACTATTTTGTGTTGGCTTTAATTCCATGCCAAATTTGATTGCAATTATGTTCAATCTTATGTACCCTGTATTTTATGTGAGATTTCTTTGTAAAGGTTGTGTGTGTAAGAGAGAGTATGAAGACTCAAGGCAATTGAAGACCAAAGAAGTTCTCACAGGTAGCTCGCGAGTAGCCTTCTTGCGAAGTGAAGCATATGCTCAGCACATGGCTGGAATGCGAAGAGTCATGACAAATGGTGACAGCTGGTTTTCCTGAGTGTCTCGCAAGTAAGGCCTTCCCGTGAGATACTCGCGAAACATTCTGTTTTACTAATTTGTCATATCTGATACACCCTGTCCCTACCCACGCTATATATACCCACATTGCCTACATATGTTGAAGAGTGCTTTCAAAGAGAAAACCCTAGCCACAAAACTTTTGAGAGTTAGAGATTGTCATACCTAAAATTCTCTACACAATCCATTATAGTTTTCCTCAACTCCTACCTCTTCATTTCCAAACACTTATCACACCCGTTCTGAGTGTAAAGTGAGGTTTTGGTGTTTCTAAGAAGTATTGAAAGAAGCCATTTGTTTGGTGGATGCAATTGGGCTGAATTGCATGATCCGGAGAGCTAGAGAAGACAAGGCTTGGCAAAGTCAATTGGTAGCAGGAGATTGGAAGGCTCGAGTACATGGGGTAGACTAGGCTTGGAAGGTATTTTGTTATTCGTGTACTCCAACTTATTCTCTAGTGAATCGATTTACCGCTTGGAGGGCGGCGAAGAGGTTTTTCATCGAGTACTTTGGTTTCCTCTTCAATAACACATCAATGTGTCATCTTGTGTTTGCGTTTGAAAGCTCGAAAATGTGTTGAAAACACAAGAGCTATTTAGACCCCCAAATTAAAATTACGGCTCGATAGATTTTACACAACTTTAATACGAAGTGCGGAATAGTGTAAAAGCGAGCGGATGAACAAGTAAGCTACTCTAATCCATAAACTAAGCAACACAGCAGTATAATGGAATTAAACAAGAGTAGGGAAGAAGGATGCAAACACAGAAAACATCGAGACGTGTTCTCGAAGAGGAAACCGAAGAACTCGGCAAAAAACCTCTCCGCCGCCCTCCAAGTGGAAATCGATCCACTAGACAATCAGTTGGGATACATGGGTTAGCAAAAGACCCTCCAAGCCTAGTCTACCGCTGTACCTAAGCCCTCCAAGCTCTTACTCCAACAAGGCTTCTCGGAACCGTGTCTTGTCCTAGTTATTCGGATCCCGCAACAAGCTCCATGTTGCATCTGCCATTCAAGGCTTCTTCCAATGCTTCCCAGCAGCACCAAAACGTCACACAGCACTCACAAGGTGTGGTAAGTGTTTGGGCTATCAACCTCTCAAAGATATGGATAATGGAGAGGGAAGGGTTGAGGAAATACCACAAGCAAATGTATAGAGAAAGATGGGGAAGACAATCTCTAATTACCAATGTGTTTGGCTAGGGTTTTCTCTCTGAAGCATTCCTCAACAATTGTGGGTAATGATGGTATATATAGGAGAGGTGCAAAAGGTGTGACTCAAAAAGTACAGGCTAGCAGAACAGCTAGTCTCGCGGGTGTCTCGCGGGAAGGCCTTACCCGCGAGATACTCGCGAGACACAGTTGTCTCCACCTGGCCTGACTCTTCGCATTCCAGCATGTGCCTGGCACATGGATCACTTCGCGGGATGCTAGGTCGCGAGATACCCGCGAGAATCCTTCAGTTCTTCAAATGCTTGAGCCTTCATACACTCTCTCTATCACACACCCCTTACAACAAATCCCACAACAAATACAGGGTTTTAAACGATTGAACATAATTACAATCAAATTTGGCACGGAATAAAAGCCAACAAAAACACAGTTGTAAATTACAACTTTACAGCGTTCTTCTTCCCTACTCTTTTAGCTTTCATTTTACTGCTGTGTTTCGATGAATATGGCTTAGAGTAGTTTTATTGTTTGTTCACTCGCATTTACTCTATTCCGCACTTAGTTTAAGTTAGAGTAAAATCAACCGAGCTGTAAGTTTTAATTTGGGGGTCTAAATAGCTCTTGTATTTTCACACAATTTCAAACTTTCAATTAGTATTAGAACGGGTACACTTGCTGTGGTTTCATTACCTAAGTGTGATCCTAGAACCCTTTTGAGATGGATCGATCTCAATCACATAATGCTCCTTCATACTTTGATGGGAGCAATTATGCATTTTGGAAAGTCTGAATATAGGCATTTCTCTGTTCTATCAATGATAATGTTTGGGACGCTGTCAAGATAAGATGGACTAGGCCAGAGGCTGCCAAATCCACATGGGATAAGGCAACTCTTGCGGTAGCTAATGCTAATAGCAAGGCTTTAAATGCTATTTTATGTGGTGTTTCTCCTGACAAATTTCACAGGATCTCTCATGTTACAATTGCCAAGGAGGCGTGGCAAATCTTAGAGGCGACCTATGAAGGCACCAAAAAGGTGAAGGACACCAAGTTGCAAATGCTTACCACAAGCTTCAAGGAGCTGAAGATGAGTGAAGACAAGTCATTCAACTCATTTTATGAGAAGCTAAATGAAGTGGTTAATGGGAAATTCAACTTGGGAGAAAAGACGGAGGACTTTAAGATTGTAAGGAAGATTCTACGATCATTGTCGAAGAATTTCCATGTAAAGGTTATTGTCATCGAAAAGAGCAAAGACCTTGATGAGATTAAAATTCAAGAACTCATCGGTTCTCTTCAAACCTATGAGCTATCTCTACCATCTCAAAGGAAGAGCAAATCTCTTGCTCTCAAGACAATCAATGAGAGATTGGATGCTCATGACTCCTCAGATGAGGATGAGGTTAAAAGGATGTAACATACCTTGCCAAGAACTTTTGTAAGTTCCTAAAGTTCAAGAGAGATGGAAAGTCTTTTGAAAAGGGCAAATTCTCAAAGTTTGAGAAGGACAAGAAAGACTTCAAGAAAAAGGATTCAAGAGATTCTTCACCATCTGAAATGGTCACGTGCTTTGACTGCAAAGGACATGGGCATGTGAAGAAAGAATGCCCTAAGTATTTGAAAGCAAAGGGTTAAGTCTTTGCAACTACCCTTAGTGACTCAAACAGTTCAAATTCTGACTCGTAAGAAAGCTATGACGAAGAACGAAACTACTCCGCATTTATGACCATTGCACCTGTGGACTCCTTAGAAGATTTGAATGCATTAATAGAAGAGCTCGGTGAACACACCAAAGTGGAGTCAATAGGAGTTGGGGAGGAATCCCATGATGAAGACAAAGAATGTGTCTATGAAGGAACAAACGGATTGTAAGAAACTTATAACTCTCTTCTAGAGAAGTCCAAAGAGTATGCTAAAGTGGCTAAAGCAGCCATCAGGAAAATAAAGAGAGCTAAGCAAGACTACAAGAGCTTACTCATGAGGTACAATGAAACGAAATGTGAAGTTGAGATGCTAAAAGGATAACTAACTGAAGCCCACTCAAAGATCAAGTTTCTAGATCTTGAAGTGATTCAAACTAATGCCAAAGTGGAGCGAGTTGCTTCCAAGAAGCTTGACGAAGTGCTTGCACATCTAAAGCCTTTTTTTTTACAAAAATGGCTTAGGATATTTTGGAGCGAGTAGTTCGAGTGTCCATGTGTCCAAGGAAATGAAATTTTTTAAGGCTAAGGAACCAATGGTAGCAGCTCCTAGTGTTGAGAATGTAAAAGTGGAGAAGAAGCCAAATGGAACTGGTCAAAAGGTTTTAACAAGACCTCAAAATCCATTTGTAGCCAAACCCAAGGCCAAAGGGAAGTCTCTCCCAAAATCTCAAAGGGGTCCTTAAGTTCAACACTTCTGCCACCATTGTGGAGCTCAAGGACACACAAGACCTAACTACTATAAACTTCACACATTGAAGAAAGCGGATTCTCAAAGGCTAAGAGGACAAGGAAAGAGAAATTGGAATGCCAAGCAAACAAAAAGGTGAGAAGCTGACTTTGGTTTTGGTGATGTGATAAAGATAATTGATACCATCACTTCTTGTTTGGCAAGCTTCAGCCGAAGGTTTGAGAATCACAACTCTAGTACCCGATCCTCTAGGGATATCACCCCAAATGTACGTGTCATGTGGGTGAAGAAGGGTACACATGCATAAGCATTAGAACATGTCCATGCATCAATTCTTCCTACATGTTGTGGCTTTGATTGGTTGATTGCTTATGTTTCACACTTTAGGATGTTTCTTTTTAAGTTTGTTTTAAGCTTGTTGTTTTGTTGATCTTACTTTTCATGTTCTGTTTTTGAGAAAATTGAAAAAATTCAAAAACCCATAAAAATTGAAAAATCTCTAAAAAGTTTGATCGCTTGTGTTGTGTATATCACATGTGAGTTTGGCCTAGTACTTTCGTACTAATGGCGTAGTGCATTTACGAGCTTAATTTGTTTTGTATGCACATATATTTTTGTGGGAAAAATCTTGAAATCTATGTATGACTATTGTAAATCAATCTTTAAGCTTGTCATGAATGATTGATCAATAGTCTTAATGGCTTTGATACATGCATAGACTCGTGCCTACATATCTTCCCACACTTTTTATGTTTTTGCTTTATAGCTCAACAAATGTCAAATCTCAAAAAGAGATAATGAGCTGTAAAAGCCATCGCACATATTAGTATTTGACTAGGAAAAAGGGAAAGCGACTTGTATTGAAATGTATGGTGCCCAAAAAGCCAAAGGTTTAATCTCAAAAATGAAATATCAAAAATTTCAGGCATCGATCTGAAAATGAGATGTATTGTTAAAAAATGATCAAATGTTATGAATTGTAATGAAGCCAAATGAAAAGCTTCAAAGATATGTAATCATTTTCTTGTGGGAGGTCATATATGCTCATTTCTATAATTGAGATAGACCACTTGACTTAGTACTAGTTGTGTATGACTTTATTGAATTAATCATTGAAGCTTCACTCTAAACTAAGGACTATTCCACATTTGATACTCACACACAACACACAAGACTTTATTCAGTGAATGCTTATTTCATTTATGTGATTGTACGTGTTCAAATGTGATGTGTATACTCAATTACTTGTCGTTCAAACCTAAAAAGATTTTTAAGTATTTTATATGTTTTTGTAAGTGTTTTTATGCTTTCATGTTTTGAGTTTTTGTTCAAATTGCATTTTGCATGTTTTTTCATCAAAAACTTTCTCAAAGACATTTTCGCGAGAAGCTCGCGACTAAGCTCTTCTCGCGAAAATGGGTTAAGGCAAAATAGTGAAAACACAAAATTCAAACAGAAACTGTCGCGACTGTCTCGGCACAGTTTCGCGAGTAATGCTTACCTGCGAAAAATTTTGTGCTTCAGATGCATTTTTTTAGAGTAACTTCGCGAGATGGTAACCTGCGAAAAATGCATGTTTTTAGTTTTAAAGGGCAGATGTCGACAGTTTTTAAACATTCATTATTCCCTTCATTTTGCCTCCCTCAAGTCTGTCTCAACCCCAAATTGATTTTCACTCAAAAACCCAATCAAAACTCAAAAGAAAACTTCTTCAAATCATATCTAAGGTATGTCCATATGATCTTTTCTCTTTATTTCCTTAGGTTATGCAGAAAATTTCTAGGTTTTTCTTAAATTGGGATTTTTTTAAAAAGGGTTAAGAACTCTAATTTTTGTGAATTTTTTTTTTTAATTTCTTGATTGGGCTTTGTCCCATTTGGTTTGTTTGTGTTTATGTTGGCCAATTATGGCATTTTAACATGTATTTAGGCAAGATTTACTTATGTTCATGCATTGTTTACATGTTAATTGTGTTGGTGCATATCAAGTGTTTGATAAAATGCCCAAATGACATTTTGATGTTGTTTTGGACTCCAATGAGTACTAAACTTTTGAGATTACCATGATTAGACTTGTTTATTATGTTTTGATTATTGGTTGTGTGTTTTACACACTTTGATCCAAATGTACTTTTGCCATGCCTTGCAAATGTATCACATAGGCACACCACATGCACACTTGATGCACACACTTGTTCACTTATCATGTTTTGCATATCACTCATGCTAGACATTTGTTGCTTACATGTTTAGCACTTATAACATGATTGTGTGACTTCGTTTATGTTCTTTTTGGATATTGTGCTTATTGTCATGGACTAACTTGGATCTAATTAAGTTTGTGTTTCTATTTTGTGTTTGTGCACTTGTTTCTTTGTGCTTTGTGTTTGTTTGTGCAGATGTCTCCCACTAAACACTCTGCTTCCAAGAAATCCTCGAAGCGTCCATGCACGGACTCAAAGAATTTCAGATCCATTAAGGCAGACATGGCATATAATGATTGCTACAAAAGGGCAACAATCATTATGGAAAGGGTTGTACTAGTTGAGACCCTTGAAAACACTGCCATACTTGAAGTGTTCAAGGAGAGAACTTGGACAAAGTTGCTGAATCCAAGTGGCAATGTTTATGCTGAACTTCCAAGGGAATTCTTCTCCAATGCCACTGTGGAAGGAGACCACATCACAAGGGATTCCATACAAGAGTTCTTAGAAGTTCGTCCACCCTCTCAGCCAATCTCCGTACACTATGACGACAGATTGGACTCTTTTGAGCTTATGGTGGAGCTCCTTGGTGGCTCTCTCAAGAAGAAGTCAATGAACACCATCCCTTTTAATGCAGAGATGAGGACATTGGCCTTTGTCATGATTCACAACCTTTACCCGGTGACGAACTTGACAACACTGTCCGGACCAAGGACCATTTTTCTATACGATCTCTACACACATAAAGAGATCAACATATGCGGACATATATACCACCTTCTAACCAAGAGCATCACCAAGAGGAGCTCAAGGACGATAATGCCATTCCCTACCCTCATTATGGGTCTCATAGCAAAGACCAAGCTGAAGATTCCAAGTGGTCTTACCATGGTACAAAGAGATTATCCCATTGGTGCCAATACCGTGACCCAAAGCAAAGCCCACATCACTAGATCAAGAACCAGCATTTCTCAAATCCCAAGGGATGATGTTGAGGAAGAAGGTGGGGGCACGGAGAAAGAAATTGAAAGGTTCACCTCAGCCTTGGAGGGTTCTGTACAACCATCTTCCCAAGCATAAGCACAGGGGCCCGATCTCCTTGATCACCTTATTGCAAAGGTAGAACAGATGTATGGCATGCTTGAATCCCATGTGCAGCACACCACAGATCAATTTTCGTATATCCGTGGCCACATTACTACATTATCATCACAAATTGAAGATATGATGATGGTGTAGGAATTCGACTCAGAATCTGAGCAATTTTAGCTCCTTTAGCCATTCCGATCAAAAAGGGGGAGAAAGTTTTAAGGGAGAGTTGCACATTTTGAGGGGGAGCATAGTGTAGCACATCATAGATATTATTGGTTCATTTTGGTGGTTTAATATTGTTTTTATCGTTATAGTTTTTATAACTGGTGTTTATTTACATTGCTTTCTTTTAAAGATTTAAGTACTTTGGTTTAATATCAGTTTAATATTCCATACTTTGTTTTTGTATCTTTGCTTTGTAGCATTTTTTTTAGTATTTTTAGATCATGTTGCATTATCTTGAGTACTACACACTTGTGCCCTTGTTGGATCTTGCATCCTTGATACAAATACTTCTTGTATTTCGCATTGGTTGGGTGTTGGACATGCAATTGATTTTTACGTTGCTCTTAATTGTATTGCGTGTCCGAATGATCATCTACTAGTTAAATGATCATTGTAGTCATTCTTTAATGACTATTCCTATTTAATCAAGTTATGCTTCATTGTTTATGTAGTGCTTATTACCTTGATCGCATTTTACTTGCTTATATACGTATCTTGTATTCAACTTGTCATGAGTTTAATGAAAGTTTTGTTTGTGTGCGAGTGTTTTAGGATACAAGGGTATACATGCAAGTGATTCATCACTTCTAGAATTAGGTATGAGTGAGTTTTACCACTATTCCCAACTCATGTTTAAGTCTAGAGTCTGTTTTAGGGGTTTTGTCATGGAATAGCCAAAGGGAGAGATTATAAAGTTGTGATTTACAACTATTTTGTGTTGGCTTTAATTCCGTGCCAAATTTTATTGTAATTATGTTCAACCTTATGTACCCTATATTTAAGTGGGATTTCTTTGTAAGGGTTGTGTGTGTGAGAGAAAGTGTAAAGACTCAAGGCAATTGAAGACCAAAGAAGTTCTCGCGGGTAGCTCATGAGTAGCCTTCCTGCGAAGCCAATCATGTGCTCAGCACATGATTGGAATGCGAAGAGTCATGACAGATGGTGACAGTTAGTTTTCGCGAATGTCTAGCAGGTAAGGCCTTCCTGCAAGATACCAGCTAAACATTCTGTTTTGCTAATTTGTTATATCTGATACACCTTGTCCCTACCCACATTATATATACCCATATTACCCATATATGTTAAGGAGTGCTTTCAGAGAGAAAACCCTAGCCACAAAACCTTTGAGAATTAGAGATTGTCATACCCACAATTCTTTACATAATCCATTTCCTCAACTTCTACCTCTCCATTTCCAAAAACTTACCACACCCATTCTGAGTGTAAAGTGAGGTTTTGGTGCTGTTGGGAAGCATTGGAAGAAGCCATTTGTTTGGTGGATGCAATCGGATTGAATTGCGTGATCTGGAGAGCTAGAGAAGACAAGGCTTAGCGAAGTCAGTTGGTAGTAGGAGCTTGGAGGGCTCGAGTACATGGGGTAGACTAGGCTTTGAGGGTCTTTTGTTATTCGTGTACTCCAACTTATTCTCTAGTGGATCGATTTATTGCTTGGAGGGCGGCAGAGAGATTTTTCGCCAAGTACTTCGGTTTCCTCTTCGATAATACATTGGCGTGTTATCTTGTGTTTGCATTCTTCTTCTCTACTCTTTAGCTTTCACTTTACTGCTGTGTTTTGATGAATATGGCTTAGAGTAGTTTTATTGTGTGTTTGCTCGCATTTACTCTATTCTGCACTTAATTTAAGTTAGAGTAAAATCAACCGAGTTGTAAGTTTTAATTTAGGGGTCTAAATAGCTCTTGTGTTTTCACACAATTTCGAGCTTTCAAAAATACCCTAAAACCTCAAGGTATTTTGGTCATTTTTGAGGTTTTTGGGTATTTCGGTTATTTTTTAGGTTTTGGTAGTGTTTCGATCATTATTTAGGTTTTGGTAGTGTTTCGATCATTATTTAGGTTTTGGTCTTATTTTGAACATTTTTATGTTTAAGGAGGGTGTGTCGGTTAGTTTTTAGGGTTCAGGGAGTATTTTGGTCATTTTTTAGGTTTCAGAGTGTATTTCAAACATTTTTATGTTTTGGGGCTTATGTCATTTCTTAGGTTTAGGGGGAAGTGTTTCTGTTGTTATAATTTACTAATCAATAACAATATAATTAATACTTCTAATTATGTTAATATATTTTAATACTACAAATTAATTGAGTATAATTTAATAATTAATAAGAGTTAATATAATACTTCAAATTAATAAAATATAATTTAACACTACAAAATAATAAAATGAAATATATTAATTAATAAATATATATTTTGATAAATCAATTTAACAAAATTTAATTGAATTTAATACTTCAAACTAATTTAATATATTTTAATTTAATACTTCAAACTAATAAAATATAATTCCTCGCTACAAATTACTAAAATATAATGATAACTAAAAAAAAGTGTAAGATGAGACTGAAGGACCAAAAATTTAAATATAATTTAATATTATTTTGGAATGACTAAAATACCCCTAAAACTAAAAGAATACCAACTTACCTCCATAACCATAGAAAATGACTGAAACACCCCTACCACCCAAAAAATGGTTGAAACACCCCTGAAGTAATAAAAATAGCTCAAATACCTTTTAAGCCTAAAAAAAGAGCACAATACTCTTGAATCCTAAGAAAACACCAAAATTGGAGGAAATATAATGTATTATTCAATGAAAACGACTGAAATACCCTTAAGACTAAAAGAAGGCCAACCTACCCCCCACAAAAGCAAAAAATGGCTAAGACACCCCTACCACCCAAAAAATGATTGAAATACCCCCGAAATAAGAAAAATAACTGAAATACCATTGAAGCCTATAAAAAGACCAAAATAACCTTGAATCATAAGAAAAAACCAAAATTGGAAGAAATATATTTCATTATTCATTTAAAAATGATTGAAATACCCCTAAGACTAAAAGAAGGCCAACATACCCCACAAACTAAAAAAATGGTTGAGACACCAAAATACCCCCGACAGTTGAAAATGAACCAAATACCTCATATGCATTAAAAATGTCCACCATACACCCTATGCCAAAAGGTGACCAAAATACCCTAAAAACTTTGAAAAGTACCAAAGTACCCCTAAACCCTAAGAATGACTAAAAATACACTCTACGACTAAAAAAATGACCCAAATACCCCCATAAATGCACCCAAAAAAAAAAAAAAAAAAAAAAAAAAGACCAAATGCCACCTATGCATTAAACATTGTTACACACATACATCCTAAGCCTAAAAAATGACATAAATGCCATTGGAACTTAAAAAATTAATTAAATGTTTAAAGGATATGAGATCATTTCTTATGTGTTGGGGGGTATTTTGGTCACGCTATAACATTTCTTTAATTTTTATGTCATTATAACGCTGCCTTCACAGGTTCTTCAAGCGTAAAAAATGATTGATCATTTTTTAGGCTTTAGGGGTGTATTGGTTCCAAGTATATTTCAGACAGCTCCAACAATTACGAGGGCGTTGTGGTCTTTTATTGATTTATAGTGGTATATTGGTCTTATTTTAGTCATTGTGGGGTATTTTGGTCTTTTTCAAACATAGGGGGGATATTTATGGTCGGTTTCCATGTTTTGGGGGGTATTTTGGCAATTTTATGTGCTTTAGGGGGGTTTTGGTCTTTTTATTTTTCTTTTCTCTTTTTTTATTTTTCTTTTTTTTATGCAATGCATTGGTCTTTTTTTCGGTATCGGGTGTATATTGGACATTTTTTTTTGGTTACGAGGGCATTGTGGTCATTTTTTCAATTTATAGGGCTATTTTGGTATTATTCAAGTAGTTGAGGGGTTTTCCACCTTTTTCGGGTATGGGGGGGTACTTTTATCCTTTTCTAGCTTTTGGGAGGTATTCCCGTCATTTCAATGTTTTTGGGGTATTTTGGTCATTTTTTATGTTTCGAGGGGTGTATTAGGCTTTTTCAAGGTGTTGGGTGTGTTTTGGACATTTTTTTGTCTTTCTGGGGGCACTTTGGTCATTTATAAAACTTATAGGGGTATTTTGGTCTTATTAAGTAATCGAGGGTATTTTGGCTTGTTTTAGGCACAAGGGGTACTTCGGTCATTTTCAATGTCTTAGGGGGTGCTTGGGTCATTTTTGATGTTCAAGGGTATTTCAGTCATTTATTAGGTTTCAGGGGTATATCGGTCTTTTTCTAGGTTTAGGGAGTATTGGTAATTTGTTAATTAACAAATCCCTATAGGTGACTTATTCTAGCGCTAGGATAGGTCTCTCTCCATAAGGGCATGGAGTGATCCTATCCTAGCACCTTTGGAGCTTTGGAATAGGTAGACCTTATTCCAGCGCTTCCAAAAGTGCTGGGATAGGTCTCTCTCCATAAAGGCATGGAGTAATCCTATCCCGACTCTTTTGGAGGCGCTGGAATAGGGTCTCTCCACAAAGGAATGGAGTAATCCGATTCTAGCGCTTTTGAAAGCGCTAGAATAGGTGGACTTCCTATAGCCTCTAGAATTTCACTCATTGATTCTAGATTCTTAGAATATCAAAATGCAGTTATTGGAACTGTTCAAACCACTCTCAATGCGGGAACAGTTTTTGTAACCCTTTTTCCTAACTTCAACATGTCCCTCAAAGATCCTCACCTTTGTGATGCTCTTAAAGTACAAGTTCAGATTACAGGAGCTTCTCAGGTGCAAGATACATTTGCTGCCACACTTCATTATCAGCTGGCCTATAGACTCCAAAATCATGCTTTTGATATGGCAGTACCAGACCTAGCCCAGTCCAATGATGCTCTACTGATTCAAGTTGATCCAGGGATAACACTAATGTGTACATTTGTTCCGAGACAGCTTAATAGGGAACAGATGACTTCTATTTTCCCAGAGTCATGGATTACAAGATATGAGATGCTTCATCAATTCAACCAAGCCAATCCAGTCAAATGAACCTTTCTTTATCAGAAAAGCAAATGGTGAAGTGGAGACAAGATTTTTGGTGGCCCCTCTAGAAAAGAAAGATGTAACAGTTTTTCCAACCCAAATTGCAATACTCTAACCAGTTTCATATGTTGGCATGGATGGTCTTAAAATTAAGGCATTTGGCGAAGATGGAAAGCCTTGCTATGAAGGAAAATCACCTTCTGGTCACATATGGTGGGATGTTTACAGTTGTGCTGACTGCCAATAAGATGAAGCTTTTGAAGAAGAATATTAAAAAAGAAAGAAGAAATCCTCCCAACAAAAACTTAAAGAAAGATATGAAGCAGAAGATCTAGAAGTTGACCTCCTTAGAGAACCCGAAAATTTGACTATTATATTCTATATCCCAGAACCAGAAAGCAACCTCTTCCTTTTCCCTCCCCATGCAAAGAAAGGCATGACCAGAACCAGAAACCTCTATTAATCCCATACTACCAGAAAGTCCTTCCTCAGTTATCAAGATGTCAACCCCTTCTTGTTGGCCAAAACCATATACAAAAGCCCTTACCATGTTACATGTTTGACCAAGCTTCACCTTCCTACTCACAGAGTTTTCCTCCACTAGAAAGCTTTGATCATCCCCAAACCAACACTAAACATGTTTGGAAAATTAAAAATCCTGTTGGCATTAATCCAGATGGAACTAAGAAGCAAGTTTTCTCAGCAGAAGCAGCTTTAAACTGGCAAGCAGAAAATGCTGTGACTCAAAACTAAGTTTTTTCAAAGATTCTAGACAATCAACAAAAGATGGCTGAGGTAGTTACTCATACCTTTTCATCCTCAAATTCCCTTATTGAGGATTTGAAGAAGAAAATCAAAGTAGTTGAGCAAGAAGTAACCATTACGTCTATAGTTTGAGACTTGTCTGTTTCTTTCCCTTTTATTGGGCGAAAAGAAAAGGAAAGAAGACAATTGTTGTTTCAACTTCAATCCATGGAAGGATCACAGAAGGAAACTCCTCAGACTCCTCTGATACATGTTCATATGCCTTTTCAACCTCGCCAATCTTTATATAAAGACTTGTCTATACCATCAACCTTTCCATTTTCTCCAATTTCTCCCTACCAAAATCTTCAACCGTTAGCCATAACACATCCAAACCATAATCCTTTTAAGCCAAGTGGAATTTTCCCTGCCATAACTTATAAAGTTCCACTTCAGCCTGAGGCTCAAGCCAAACCACAAAATGAACCTTTTCTTACCAAAAAAGATAAAGAGCCATTGTACCAAACCCCTGATCCAATTGTAGGCACCTCTTTAAGGCCTCCAGACATGAACATGTTGGCTATAGACCCTGATCCCCCAAACCCAATTTCATCATTCCTCAAAACCCTCACCCTTAACGATTCAAGGGAACCCTTTGTGCTTCTAGTAATTGAAAAGTCTGACTTGGACTTGTTTGATCTTAGCCTAGAAGAAGTATTTATGACAAATACAGAACCAAATGTGGAAGAAGAAGATGATGTTCTTCGACCCAAACAGCCCCCGCCTCCACCACCACCAATATTTCCTCCACCACCTTTTATCCCAGAATACCAAACAAGATTGGCCTATTCATCAACCACTGACTCTAAACACTTGTTTACTCTCAACAATGTTCCTCCTTCTAGATGGCATGAAGAGATTTTTAACATGTACTCTTGGTGCATAGCTGAACTCCAGCCTCTAAATGCCACTGTTTCTTAGATTATTGCCAAATTTGTTGCAAGGATTACAGGAAGATTAAGAGAATGGTTGATTAATTTAGGAGAATACAGGCAAAGACAAGCAGCTCAATGCAATACATTGGAAGACTTTTTCACGGTGGTCCATAATGAATTCTTTGGCTCTACGACTCATTACATGGAGGTAGCACGAGAAGAATTTTTATTGATGAAATGCTGCTCATTTGAAAGGAAAGATTCGGAGAAACATTTTGACAGAATGTCAAGGAGATACTACTTTTTCAATGGCATAGATGATGTCAATTCCAAGCATACTTTTCCCAATTCCCTTCTAGAACCATTGGGAGATGAAACTCTCCGCATGATGAATCTCCAAAAAATAACATTGCAGTAGGCCTCGTTGGGAGAAATTTATCAGCATGTGCTTATTGCCTTAGAAAAACTCTACAATCAGAGAAAGTTTCTTTCAGAAATTGACAAGATTCATAGCAGACTCAAAGATAATTGTAAAAGGAAAGATTTGCAGATCAAATGCTATGACAAGAATTGTGCCTGTCCAACAAAAAGAAAAGCTCATTTTAAAAAATATTCTTGAAGGAAAAAACACTATGCAAGTCAAAAGAAGAAATCCTTCAGAAGGAAAAAATGGAAATTCCTTAGAAGAAAGCAGTTCAAAGGAAAACATCAAGAGTCTATTTCATATGCAGAAGACCGGGCCACTTTGCAAAAACCTGTCCAAAAAAAGAAAAGGTGGCAAAGCTTCTAGAGCAAGTACAGATTCATGTAGATGATACTCCTTTTTTAGACGTAGAATCACTCTTTTCTCTAGATGATGACTATTCTCCTCAAGCTTTGGCAGTCATGGCCTATTCTACCTCTGAAGAAGATTCAAATCTAAACAGTGAAGAAAATTCAGACCCAGAAATCCAAACCATCTTTACATCTCAGCCCATCATAGCCCCTCTAACCAGTCCCACACCCATAGCTTAAGTAAATATCCCCCCCCCCCCCCCCGATACTTATGCCAGACCTATTCCAGTAATAGCCCTATTTGACACAAGAGCAAGAGCAACAATTCTCCATCCTAAAATATTACCCAAAGAATGTTGGTTACCCCATTATCAGATGTTCAGAGCAGCAAATGGAGAAACATTTTTGATTACCTTGAAAAGCAAGCCTATCCTCATTAGAATCTTTCCAACACTCACCATCAAACACCAAGTCCTTGGATCCCCTCTTACAGGCAGAGACCTTCTTATAGGATTTGATCTCCTTTATCAAATACCTAGCCTTAGATGGTCTTCAAAAGGACTTATGCATAAACAGCACCTTCTCACTTGGACCCAAGTTCCTCATTTATTCACCGTCGATCCCTTTAACTCTTTAAGGTTTCAGATTATCAATGATTGTTGTGCAAATAGTTACTCTGAATTCCTTATTAAAAACCCTAATCCTTTGTGGAAAAACCCAAATTACTTCATCCATTTACCCTTAAAAAAGAATGAAGATGTTAACCCCACAAAAGTCAATCACAGAGGAATGAACCCAGAATACCTAACCTTAGCCAAGCAAGAAATATCTACCCTCCTTTCTGAAGGCCTCATTGAACATACAACATCTCCATGGGCATGTGAAGCCTTTTATGTTAATAAGCATGCTGAGCAAGTACGAGGAAAACTTAGATTGGTAATCAATTACTAGGATCTTAATCATTTCCTTGCAGATGACAAATTTTCCGTACCAAATAAGAGTGCTCTTTTCCAGTATCTTTCAAATGCCAGAGTCTTCTCAAAGTTTGATCTTAAAGCAGGATTTTGGCAATTAGGAATCCATCCAAAAGAAAGATACAAGATGGCATTCTGCATCCCAGACCATAATTATCAATGGACTGTCATGCCTTTTGGCCTTAAAAATGCTCCATCCCAATTCCAGAAAGCGATGGTAACACTGTTTCAGCCCCTTTTGACTAATGCATTGATTTATGTGGATGATATTCTCTTGTTCTCAAAAGACGAAGAGTCCCATGAAAGGTTACTCACTGAATTTTATAATTTGGTGAAATCTTAAGGAATAATGCTTTTAGAGAAGAAAATAGTCATAGGACAGTCTTCCATAGACTTTTTGGGAGTAAACATTTCAGATGGAAAGTATACTTTGCAATCTCACATAGTTGTCTCTCTTGGTGAATTTCCAGATAAGCTCACAAATGCCAGGCAGATACAACAATTTCTTGGAATTTTCAATTATATGTCAGACTTTATCCCAAAAATATCTAAATACAGAACTTGTTTAGCTCAATTGCTAAAAAAATCACCTCCAGAATGGAATCCTATTCATACAAAAGCAGTCCAACAATTGAAAAAATTAGCAGAAATGCTTCTGCCTTTACAGATTCCAGGACCAGGTAAACGGATATTGCAGACAGATGCAAGTGATGAATACTGGGTAGCAGCTCTTTTTGAAGAATTTAATGGCAAACGAAGTATTTGTGGATATAAAAGTGGTGTATTCAAGCCTTTAGAACTTCATTACCACTCGACTTTCAAAGAAATCTTAGTAGTTAAATATGGGATTGAAAAATTCCAATTCCATCTCCTTGGGCATAAGTTTTTAGTTGAAATAGATATGTCTTCCTTTCCCAAAATGCTCAAGTTTAAAAGGAAAATGCTTCCACACCCTCAGTTACTTAGATGGTCAAATTGGTTTTCACAATGGTCTTTCCAGGTAAAACACATTAAAGGCAAAGATAATCTTATCACTGATTACCTTTCTAAAAAGCCTCCTGCCCTTAATACCACTATTATTCCTCCACCCTTGTGTATATAGCCTATTACTGATCCATCCTTATCCTCAAAACCTCCTTTGAAAGACCCTGATGATATCCTTACCATGGTAGAAACCCTCCCTCCAGAAATAAAAGACCAAATAAAAGCCTTGACCCTTGAAGCTAAATCTAAAAGAATCATTAGAACCCTTCATGAATACCTTAAAAAACACCAGTGTCACTTTCTTGCTGTTTTCCCTGACATAGACCAACCATGGAAGACCCCTTTTGCCTTTTGGATAACCAATTGGAATGTTGCACATTACCTTTACATGTGGTATTTACTTAATGAGTATTACTTATGTCTTCATTTTGAACCAGAATTTTATAGATATATTTTCCCATGTGGAAAGAAATATTTTCACAAATTCTGGTATGAAATCTTAAAAAATGACGCATATGATGGTGAATGGGTAAAATATCAAAAAACAGAACACCCAAGATTTGGTCATAAAGTCACTTCAGCGTGCTTAGTGGCCAAGTTCAATTCCAAAAATAACATCCGGGCAGACGGAATCTTCCACCCTGCAGAGATGCATTGGGTTACTAATTCAGATGGCACTCTCCATACACATTCAGATTATAGTGAGAAGGCTATTTACTTGGGCTATGGGTGTGGGACTGGTTAAAGGGGCTATGATGGGCTGGGATGTAAAGATGGTTTGGATTTCTGGGTTTGAATCTTCTTCACTGTCTAAATTTGAATCTTCTTGAGAGGTAGAATAGGCCATGACTGCCAAAACTTGAGGGGAATAGTCATCATCTAGAGAAAAGAGTGATTCTACGTTTGAGAAAGGAGTATCATCTGCATGAATTTGTGCTTGCTCTAGAAGCTTTGCCGCCTTTTCTTTTTTTGGACAGGTTTTTGCAAAGTGGCCTGGTCTTCTGCATATGAAATAGACTTTTGAAGTTTTTCCTTTGAATTGCTTTCTTCTAAGGAATTTCCATTTTTTTTCCTTCTGAAGAATTTCTTCTTTTGACTTGTATAGTGTTTTTTCTTCCAAGAATATTTTTTAAAATGAGCTCTTCTTTTTGTTGGACAGGCACAATTCTATTCATAGCATTTGATTTGCAAATCTTTCCTTTTACAATTATCCCTGAGTCTGCTATGAATCTTGTCAATTTTTGAAAGAAACTTTCTCTGATTGCAGAGTTTTTCTAAGGCAATAAGCACATGCTGATAAATTTCTCCCAAGGAGGCCTGCTGCAACGTTATTTTTTGGAGATTCATCATGCGGAGAGTTTCATCTCCCAATGGTTCTAGATGGGAATTGAGAAAAGTATGCTTGGAATTGACATCATCCATACCATTGAAAGAGTAGTATCTCCTTGACACTCTGTCAAAATGTTTCTCCAAATCTTTCCTTTCAAATGAGCAGCATTTCATCAATAAAAATTCTTCTCGTGCTACCTCCGTGTAATGAGTCGTAGAGCCAAGGAATTCATTTTGGACCACCGTGAAAAAGTCTTCCAGTGTATTGCATTAAGCTGCCTGTCTTTGCCTGTCTTCTCCTAAATTAATCCACCATTCTCTTAATCTTCTGGTAATCCTTGCAACAAATTTGGCAATAATCTAAGGAACATTGGCAGTTGGAGCCTGGAGTTCAGCTATGCACCAAGAGTACATGTTAAAAATCTCTTCATGCCATTTAGAAGGAGGAACATTGTCGAGAGTAAACAAGTTTTTAGAGTCAGGTTGATGAATAGGTCAATCTTGTATGGTATTCTGGGATAAAAGGTGGTGGAGGAAATATTGGTGGTAGTGGAGGCGAGGGCTGTTTGGGTTGAAGAACATCATCATCTTCTTCCACCTTTGGTTCTGTATTTGTCATAAATACTTCTTCCAGACCAAGATCAGACAAGTCCAAGTAAGACTTTTCAATTACTGGAAGCACAAAGGGTTCCCTTAAATCATCAAGGGTGAGGGTTTTGAGGAATGAAGAAATTGGGTTTGGGGGATCAGGGTCTACAGCCAACATGTTCATGTCTAGAGGCCTTGAAGAGGCATCTACAATTGGATCGGGGGTTTGGTACAATGGCTCTTTGTCTTTCTTGGTAAGAAAAGGTTCATTTTGTGGTTTGACTTGGGCCTCAGGTTGAAGTGGAACTTTATAAGTTATTGTAGGGAAAATTCCACTTAGCTTGAAAGGATTATGGTTTGGATGTGTTATGGCTAACAGTTGAAGATTTTGGTAGGGAGAAATTGGAGAAAATGGAGAGGTTGATGGTATAGACAAGTCTTTATATAAAGATTGGCGAGGTTGAAAAGGCATATGAACATGTATCGGAGGAGTCTAAGGAGTTTCCTTCTGTGATCCTTCCATGGATTGAAGTTGAAACAACAACTGTCTTCTTTCTTTTTCTTTTCGCCCAATAAAAGGGAAAGAAACAGATAAGTCTCAAACTGTAGACGTAATGGTTGCCAATTCTTGCTCAATTGCTTTGATTTTCTTCTTCAAATCCTCAATAAGGGAATTTGAGGATGAAAAGGCATGAGTAACTACCTCAGCCATCTTTTGTTGATTGTCTAGAATCTTTGAAAGAACTTGGTTTTGAGCCACAGCATTTTCTACTTGCCTGTTTAAAGCTGCTTCTGTTGAGGAAACTTGCTTCTTAGTTCCATCTGGATTAATGCCAAGAGGATTTTTGATTTTCCAAACATGTTTGGTGTTGGTATGGGGATGGTCAAAGCTTTCTAGTGGAGGAAAACTCTGTAAGTAGGAAGGTGAAGCTTGGTCAAACATGTAACATGGTTAGGGTTTTTGTATATGGTTTTGGCCAACAAGAAGGGGTTGACATCTTGATAACTGAGGAAGGACTTTCTGGTAGTATGGGATTAATGAAGGTTTCTGGTTTTGGTCATGCCTTTCTTTGCATGAGGAGGGAAAAGGAAGAGGTTGCTTTTTGGTTCTAGGATGGAGAACATAATAGTCAAATTTTCCAGAGGGTTCTCCAAGGAGGTCAACTTCTAGATCTCCTGCTTCATATCTTTCTTTGAGTTTTTGTTGGGAGGATTTCTTCTTTCTTTTTGAATAATCTTCTTCGAAAGCTTCATCTTCTTGGTAGTTAGCACAACTGTAAACATCCCACCAAATGTGACCAGAATGTGATTTTCCTTTATAGCAAGACTTTCTATCTTCGCCAAATGCCTTAATTTTAAGACCATCCATGCCAACATATGAAACTGGTTGAAGCATTGCAATTTGGGTTGGAAAAACTGTTATATCTTTCTTTTCTAGGGGGGAAGGCCGCCAAAAATCTTGTCTCCACTTCACCATTTGCTTTTCTGATAAAGAAAGGTTCATTTGACTAGATTGGCTTGGTTGCTTGATGAAGCATCTCATATCTTGTAATCCATGACTCTGGGAAAATAGAAGTCATATGTTCCCTATTAAGCTGTCTCGGAACAAATGTACACATTGGTGTTATCCCTAGATCAACTTAAATCAGTAGAGCATCATTGGACTGGGCTAGGTCTGGTACTGCCATATCAAAAACATGATTTTGGAGTCTATAGGCTAGCTGATAATGGAGTGTGGCAGCAAATGTATCTTGTACCTGAGAAGCTCCTATAATCTGAACCTGTACTTTAAGAGCATCATAAAGGTGAGGATCTTTGAGGGACATGTTGAAGTTAGGAATAAGGGTTACAAAAACTGTTCCCGCATTGAGAGTGGTTTGAACAGTTCCAATAACTGCATTTTGATATTCTAAGAATCTAGAATCAAGAAGTGAAATTCTAGAGGCTATAGGAAGTCCTTTTCTTTCGTGGAAGGTTAGTGCCAGTCTTACTACACCAAAATGAAGATGGGTGTACCCTTGTTTTTGCCATGGAATCACAAACTGTCTGGGAAGGGCAAGAGTGATAAAATTTTTTGTTGCACTTGCTGGAATATTAAACTAATCAAACTTAGAGGCTTGGACATATTCTTTTACAGTAGAAGGATGAGAAGGACCTAAAAACTTTTTTATAGATTGTTTGAAAGAAGTTTGGGGTTTATCAAATATAGTATAAGGATTTACAATAGGGAAATCAATAATAGGGATCTTACTATCTTCAGGTATGTGAGATATTTCATACAGGTAATCTAACCTATTTGCAGTAGATTTGCGAAGGGAAAGGTCAAAGGCAGGGCTGGTTGTATCAGTGATTTCTGAGGATGCATTTGCCATGATAGTTTCTTTTGGAAAGAACTGTTTACCAAAGACCTAACAGGACTAAACACCAACACAGGCTTAGACGTCCACAAGGTGACTATGGAAAACAAGGTTCTTTAAAACTTGTTAGAACAAACTCTTTAGTGTTTTACTTGATTATCAAATCCAGTGTTCTGATGTGACTTATACAGAGGATCCATTTATTGTGGCAACTGTAAATCACAGAGCATACTAATTAGGACAATAATCAAAGTATACTAATCAAAGGAGTGAGAAACAAATCATCTGGGCTCTGATACCAACTACTATAGTGATAAGGAGGACTGACAAAGGAAGTGTAAGAAGATTATGAAATAGGAGAATTATATAAACTAGTAAATAACGTAGGCTACTAAGAAAGTATAGAAAATAGTATGAACGTAAGGAATGGAACACAGAACAAGATACAACAAACCGAAAGATATTATTAGATTAAACAACTTTTTTACATCGGACATGTGAGACTCAAAAGGACTTATGATAGCTATGAAGGCTTCCTTAATTCTCTCTTGCCTTCTCAAGCTTACACGAACTCTATTTATGGACAATACAACATGCACAATACATTATAGGCAATGTAGGGGCCTGATCTTTGAATTTACAAGTGTCGAACGAGGCAGGGAGCTAGCTTGTGAGATGGCTCCTTCCGGATAAGGATCTGCCAAGATATTAATGCTTAAGATAAGATTCTGAAAAGTGGAGGCCCTGGTCAACAAGTGTCAATGCAAGTAGGGGCCTGTTTGCACGGGTAGACTGTTGTAGATATGGATCTGACAAAGGGATAGATAGTGAACAGTGTAGGATAAGGGATTATGTCTGAAGACATTTCTAGGACCTTTTTTATTTTATTTTTTATTTTTTTTTATGTGTTAAACTATCTAATCCCATCCATCTCTTCCTTTAAACCATTCTTCATCAATATCATCATCTGGATCATGGTTATGATAGTGAGGGTCATCATGTCCCATAAAAGGATTGGGCATTTCCCAGTGGTCTTCATGTGGCCATTGCTTTCTGCAAACATCTGGATCAGTTGGCATTATTTCAAGGAGGATTCTTTTATTAAGAGATTCTGCCATTGTAAGAACATGGAAACAGGATACCCAATGAACATCCAAATATGTATGGAAAGTGTCATCTGAATTAGTAACCCAATGCATCTCTGCAAGGTGGAAGATTCTGTCTACCCGGATGTCATTTTTGGAATTAAGCTTGGCCATTAAGCACGATGAAGTGACTTTATGACCAAATCTTGGGTGTTCTGTTTTCGGATATTTTACCCATTCACCATCATGTGCATCATTTTTTAAGATTTCATGCCAGAATTTGTGAAAATATTTATTTCCACATGGGAAAATATATCTGTAAAATTCTGGTTCAAAATGAAGACATAGGTAATACTCATTGAGTAAATACCATACGTAGAGGTAATGTGCAACATTCCAATTGGTTATCCAAAGGTAAAAGGGGTCTTCCATGGTTGGTCTATGTCAGGGAAAACAACAAGAAAGTGACACTGATGTTTTTTAAGGTATTCATGAAGGGTTCTAATGATTCTTTTGGATCTGGCTTCAAGGGTCAAGGTTTTTATTTGGTCTTTTATTTCTAGAGAGAGGGTTTCTACCATGGTAAGGATATCATCAGGGTCTTTCAAGGGAGGTTTTGAGGATGAGGATGGATCAGTAATAGGATATACACACAAGGATGGAGGAATAATAGTGGTATTAAGGGTAGGAGGCTTTCTAGAAATGTAATCAGTGAACCTATTTCAGCGATTTCAAAAGCGCTGGGATAGGTCTTTCCCATAAGGGAAATTAGTAACCCTATTCCAGCGCTTTTAAAGCGGCGGGATAGGATATTTTCAAAAATTAAAAATTAATTAAAAAAAACGATAAACCTAATCTATAATGGCGGTTATAAAATGCTGCAATAAGGCTTCCTATACTAGCTTTTTTGGAAATCGCTGCTATACTTCTCCTATTGCAACGATTTATAAAGCGTTAGTTTTGAGCTACCGTAATAGGGTTTCCTATTCCAGCGGTTTCAAAAAGTGCTGGTACAGGTTCTTCTATTATGGTGGTTTTAAAAAGCGCCGGGAAAAAAATGCTGCTGTTCGACGATTTTTTTGTAGTGCAAACACTGAACCAAGCGCAATAGCTTGCCTAGCCAACGACGTGGCTGAGTTCCTCACAGTTGTTGGAAACAACTCAATTATGAACATAAGCAACACATTAAATGCCAAACTTGAGCAAAAGAAAGATGCTAGTTCTAGCCCAATTTGTATGTCTTCTCTACCTTTGCCTACTATGACACATGATGATGCCAAAAATTGTCAGTAAGTCGCCTAGTCCTTAAGTGCTCGAGACAACACTTGCGAAACAAAAACAAAGAAGACCTTGTAGAGAGTATCGGTGTGGTATCGGCCAAATACCCTCCAAATGTCAAGTTAGAGAACTTTCACAACTCTAGAGTGTTAGAGTTAAGGTAAATTATGTGTACCTTGATTTGTGAGGGCTTTGGGGTTTTTATAGTAGTGTAAAGTTGACATCTGTTCCTTAGCGGAGAGGGTCTTTCCTTGTAGGGAAGATCCTCATTAATGCGAGCATCTCGAGGGATCCTTTCCTTGTAGGAATCCTCTTAATTAGCGTTAACCACGGGGCGCAAGATGTTTCCTTATATACTCATGCGTGGAGGCCAAGCATGCCCATGTTGGGTCTGTCAAGGGCTTCTTTATCCCCGTCAGCTTCCCATCTTGTCTAGGAATTCTAGTCGTCAGGTGCCGTCTACTTGGAGATGGAGTCGTCGAGTTAAGATTGAAGTCTTCGACTTTGAGTGCATAGACGTCAACCTTACGAGGACGTCATCTTCTTCATTAAATGTATAGTATGGCTGATGAGTTTCTTCAGGCTCCGACTCCATCTAATGTAGACGAGTCTTAATACTCTTTAAAATTACCCTTATTAGCTACCCCTTACTCCATGGCTCCGTTGGCTTGAGTTGACGGGTTATGGAGTTTGATTTGAAGCCTTTTACTCTTATTTGCTTAGAGAAAGGTTGTTCATTAATGATTCCTCGAGCAGCCCTCATTTAATGCTAGGACACGTGGCAGAAGTTAGTTGGCCTCGCTTCTGAACACGAGCGTCGTTTTGTTTCCCATGTACTTTCATCCTATAAATATCTCACCTCCCCCTCACATTTCTTCTTATTTCATCCTTGCAATCCTTAAGAAAGCAGTCATCTCGTTGCTTCGTTACGGTCAACTTGCGGACCTTGTTAACTTATAGGTCCCATCAGCCTATGGATCTCGTCAGCTCCAGAGTCGTCATCTTTACCTGTACGTCCATTTTCCCCTTCATTTTTCTTTTGCTTCGGCTTTTATAGTTTAGTTGTCGCTTTTACTAGAGACCTGCCGAAAATAGGTTCTTAAATTACTCTATCACTTGTAGGTGAATAGATGTCAGGTGATAAAGAAGCGATGAGTGAATAGTCATCAGTTTGTGAGGGAGCAGGCTATGACGAAGTCTTCCAATCAGGTCATAAATCCGAGGAGGGCCTTTCTTTGTGGTCAGAGAGGGAGCCGTCTACCCATTCTCCTGACGACGAAGTGGAGAGTTATGATAGAGGAAAGGTGAGGGAGAAGAGGGTGAGGATGACGATGAAGAGGGAGGAGAGTATGAAGAGTACGGGGGAGAAGATGATGAGGATGAGGGTGATGAGAGAGCTCATGAAGGAGAAGGCTCAGGAAGCCCTGGTGACAGCCACACTCATCCCTTTATCCTCCCCAAAATGTGGATCGTTAATGACTTCAAGCCGATGATGACGGCCAATATTTTTAAGAATTTACGGGATCATTTCCAAATTTTGGACCATATCCCAATCTGTCTTCCTAAGAAGTTTGAAAAGTGCTACTCAGGGAGGACCTCAGACGTCAGCATGTATGACACCATGTTCACAGTAGGATTAAGGCTGCTACTAACAACGCTACACCGTCAGCTAGCTAATTTCCTAGGATTATCCGTCAGCTAGATCACTCCTAGTGCATGAAGGATATTCATTGGAGCTGAAATCTTGTAGGGTTGTCTCAGTGGTGGAATCGTCAGCTTACTCTTGATAAGTTGTTTTGGTGCTACCATCCCCAACATATCGTCTCGTCTCAGGGGATATACCACTTCACCACGAGGAAGAAAGCCTCTAGGTTGGTGTCAGATATGCTCGACTTTAATAGAAATTGGAAGGGTAGGTATTTCTTCGTCCAGGGGACAAATTGAGTATGTCGTCCAAAAGAGTGGGTTACAATACCTCATGGCTTCGACAATACATGGGGCATTGTCAAAGACTCAGGTTTAGTGCCGTGAGTTTTTCTCTTTTAGCACTATTTCTATTTATTTGTCAAGTATTTAATATTGTTTGTTTCTCCTTCTTTTAGCTAGTGTCCGTCCACATATAACTGACGAGCAAGAGGCTTTTATCCGTCGGGTTCTTGAAATTCCATTTGAAGACCGGAAGTGCAGGGAGTTGATCACTCTTGATACGCTGCACGCCTACTGTGGTGGTCCAGAGCTAATGCCTACAGCCTATAGACTAAATAGATACTCTCGTCAACATAAGTCCTTCCTTCCTTGCCCTTTTCTTCCCGTCATTTACATGTTGTCTTTGTATCTAACTACCGTCATTTGTCCTTTACAGAAATGGAGGCAGCCATAATGAGGGCATCGATGAGGGCATCAGTTACAGCACGTAAGAAGGAGGAGAAGAGGGAGAACGGGAAGGAAAGAGCATCCTTGTAAGCTCCTAAGGTTGTCGGGAAGGGGGCGCCAAAAAGGAAAGTTGAAAGGAAGGACGACCGTCCTTTTAAGAAAGCACCAGTCACCCCTGGGGAGAAGCAGCCCAAGAAGCTGTCGCCTCCCAAGCCGGGCTGTGGAGCTGGCAAAGGCTTAATGACGGCATTGGGCCTCGTCACCCAAGGAACCCATCGTCTTCTTACTTATAAGGGATACGCCGTCGAGATGGTTAAATTAATCATCAGGGAGATAGACGTGGATCCTTGTGTTAAGTAAGAGACGGAGGACCTAGGAGCGTCGGGTCTTTTGGAGCTTTCTAGGGTATGTTCTCTTAGACAATTTTACTTTATTGTTTATTCGTTAACTAACGGTTATAACTCATTTTCAAGCACTAGTGCATATGAAGGTGCTCAAAAATAGGTGCGTCGTTAAAGAGGGGGTGATCAACCGTCTTAAGAAGCGCAATGAAACCTTGATCAACGAACAGGATCAGTACAAGGACGTCCTTCGTACACTTAACAAGGAGGTGACAGATTTAAACGAAAGTTGAATTAGGAAACTCGTCAGCGAGAAAAGATGGAAGAAGCAGAAGTAAGCGTGGAGAGGGAGTTGACGGCCCTTTTTGAGCAGGTTAAGACGACTAGGACTGACGCTATCATGGAATACAAGGCTTCCTAGCCTTTCATTGATGCGTGCACAGTTTATTATGGTGAAAGGTTCGACGACTACCTTAAGCATGTTGGGTCCGTCTACCCAAACCTTGACTTCTCTAAGGTTAACATGGACGAGCCACTGCCGACGACCCCTACTGTTGCCGATGCCACTGATGAAGAGAATGACAAGTCTATTCACGCTGAGCAGAGTGTAAAGGATGACGCCGTGGTGCTTGATTAACCTGTTCAGGAAAGACCCGTCACTCTTGAAATCTCATCAGCTGGAGACCTTCTGCCTAAAGACACCGAGAACCCTTCAACTTCTGACACCCAGAATCCTCATTCTAAAGATGATGAGAACCCTTCTGTTGTCTAGAACCCTTCAGTTTAATTTTCTATTTTTATCTTTTTCAAGTATTTTGTCTTATTTTCAAACAATATCAAGTGCCCTTTTGTTTTTGGGCTTTGTTTGTAAACACTTCACTTTATTTATGGTGTATTTTTATTATTTTACATTCATCACTTTTAGCATTTGTGTTGATCTTTATTTTTGATATGCGTATGTCCATCCATCCTTGTGCCTATATGTTAGGATGTACTTGTCTCTTAAAGGACTAGGTAAATAACTATGATGAACCCGTCTACTTTGGTGCACTTATCCACCTATAGACTGATTAATGAACTCGTTAGCTTGTGGATTTGATAATTTCAAGTTATCCTCTTGGGATTAACTCGTCCCCTTGTGGACCTAATATTGAACTTGTCCACTTGTGGATCTAATAATGAACTCGTCCACTTGTGGACTTGAATAATTTCAAAGCATCCCTATGGAATGAACTCGACCACTTTGTGGATCTAGTAATGAACTCGTCCACTTGTGGACTTGAATAATTTCAAAGCATTCCCATGGGATGAACTCATCCACTTTGTGGATCTAATAATGAACTTATCCACTTATGGACTTAAATAATTTCAAGGCATCCTTATGGGATGAACTCGTCCATTTTGTGGACTTAATTAATGAACTCGTCCACTTGTGGACTAGAATAATTTCAAAGCATCCCTGTGGGATGAACTCATCTACTTTGTGGACTTAATTAATGAACTCATCCACTTGTGGACTTGAATAATTTCAAATGAATTCACCCACTTTGTGGACTTAATAATGAACTCATCCCCTTGGCGACTTGAATAATTTCAAAGCATCCCAATAGGATGAACTCGTCCACTTTATGGACTTAATAATGAACTCGTCTACTTGTAGACTTAAATAATTTCAAAGTATCCTCATGGGATACTCGACCACTTTGTGGACTTAATAATGAACTCGCGCACTCGTGGACTTGGTCACAAAAGTAGTTTTGTAGAGACAAATATATACACAGGTCATATCTGAATAACTCCTCATATTATGATAAACGCGTGCATAAGTAAAAAATTGTTCTTAAAAAGGGAAAAAACTTGCCCTTTGGCCTTAGAAAGTATTGTAGGTAAAAATTAACTAAAAGAAATAAACTAAAAATGAGGAGTGGTGCACTTCTTGTTGTCATCTACTAATAGTATTTCTTGAGATGCTTGGTGTTTCATGGATGGTGCAACTTCTTTCAATCTAGCGTTTCTAGGTGGTAGGTGCCTTTCCTCTGCCTTGAGGTGATTATGTAGGGTTCTTCTCAGTTAGGACCAAGCTTTCCCTAGGTGGGATCTTTAGTGGCGCCCGTCACCTTCCTCATGATGAGGTCTCCAACTTTGAAGTCATTGTGTTTAACTTTGGAGTTGTAGTACTTGGCCACGAGGTCCTGGTATCATGTGAGTCTTTGTTCAGCTATCGCTCTGACTTCGTCCACTAGGTCAAGCTGTAGACACATGGCCTCATCATTCCTCCTTTCATCATGATTGCCCACCCTGCAACTTGTGGGTCAGACCTCAGCTCAGATAACTACTTCACTTTCGTATGCTAGTCGAAGCGGCGTCTCTCCTATAGGTGTTCTAGCTGTTGTCCTGTATGTCCATAGTACGCTTGGCAACTCTTCCGGCCATATACCCTTCGCCCCCTCGAGCCGAGTCTTTATGATCTTAAGCAAAGATTGGTTCATGACCTCAACTTGTCCATTGGTGTGAGGGTGGGCAGGGGAGGAGTAGTGGTTTCTGATTCCCAATTATGAGCAAAAGTCCCTAAAAGAGTTATTGTCGAACTACTTCCCGTTATCTAAAACCAAGACTCTAGGGTCCCATATCTGCAGATGATGTTCCTCTAGACAAAACTTTGCATGTTCGTCTCTGTGATGGTGGCCAGGGCTTCAGCTTCTACCCATTTGGTGAAGTAGTCTATGCCAACTACTAGGAACTTCAATTGTCTTATTGCTATTGGGAATGGACCCATGATGTCCAATCCCCATTGAGCAAAAGGCCTTGGGGCCATCATTGGGGTGAGCTCTTCTGTTGGTTGTCTGATGACATAGCTGAACCTTTGACATTTGTCGTAGGCTTTCACATAATCCCAAGCATCCTTTCGCATAGTAGGCTAGTAGCTTCCAACTTGAACCAGTTTGTGTACCAATGATCGTGACCCTGAGTGGTTCCTGCAGATCCCTTCATGGACTTCTCTCATGACATAGTTCACTTCTTCGGGGTTTAAGCACCTTAGGTACCAGCAGGAGAAGCCTCTCTTGTACAAAACATCCTTTATTAGAACGAATCGTGCTACTTGGACCTTTAACTTCCTTGCGGCTTTCCTACCATCTGGTAATGTGCCGTCTTTCAAGTAAGAGACTAGTGGTGTAGTCCAGTTACTTTCGGAACCTATCTTCTGCACATCGATGGGATCTATTAATGGTGAAATCTGAACAAAGGAAAGTACCTTGCCGGGGATAATCATGTGTTTTACTGACACGGCCTTGGCGAGATGATCGGCTTGCTCGTTCTCTCCTTTTGGGATTTAAACAATCTTAGCCTGTAAGTCGTTCATCCTTTTCTTTACTTACTATAGGTACTTCTTCATTCTCTCACCTTTACATTTGTAATCACCGTTCACTTGGTTTGTGACGAGTTGGGAGTCGCAATGAATAACCACGGTCGAGGCCTTTGCTCTTTAGCGAAATCTAAACTTGCTATTAGAGCTTTGTATTCCTCTTCATTTTTAGTCGTAGGGAAGTCGAGACGAACCATGCATTCAATCTCGTCCCCTTTTGGAGAACGAAGTACAATACTCATTCTGTCAGCCTGTTTGTTGGATGATCCGTCCGTGTGGATACTCCATTGAGGACACTCTTCTGCCCCCTGGCCTTCCATGTTAGTGAACTCCGTAATGAAGTCAGCAACCACTTGTACCTTAATGGCAATACGAGGGCGATATTGTTCGAAGAATTCGCTCAGCTCTATTGCCCATAGTGCCATTCGTTCGGTGGCTTCAAGATTGCTCATTACTCTCCATAAGGGCTTGTCAGTCAGGACGACCACCGTGTGGGCTTGAAAGTATGGCTTAAGCTTGCGAGCTACTGTAACCAAAGCAAAAGCGAGCTTCTCCATCGGTGGGTACCTCCCCTCTACACCACGGAGTGCCTGGCTAGTGTAGTATATGGGCTTTTAGACCTTTTCTTCTTCTCTAACTAAGGCCGTACTAACGACAGCTGAGGATACAGCCAAGTAGTGGAGCAATTCTTCCCCTGGTTTGAAGGGACTTAGTAACGATGGGGAGGAGAGGTAGGCTTTCAGATCCTCAAATGCTTATTAACACTCAGTCATCCACTCAAAAGATTTCTTCAGCATGCAGAAGAAAGGCAAGCACTTATCCATTGCCCTGGATATGAACCTATTCAGTGTAGCCACCTTGCCTTAAGGCTTTGTACTTCTTTCACGTTCCTTGGTGGCGCCATCTCCATTATGGCCTGGATCTTGTTTGGGTTGACTTTGATACCTTTCTGAGACACCATGAACCCTAGAAACTTTCCAACCGTCACCTCGAATGCACACTTGCTTGGATTGAGTTTCATGTTGTAAGAGCATAAAGTGTCGAAGGTCTCCTTGAGATCATTCAAATGGTCATCCTCCCTTTGGCTTTTCACTAGCATGTCGTCAACATAAACTTGGGCATTTCTTCCGATCTGATGTGCAAACACCTTACACATGAGCCTCTGATATGTTGCGCCTACGTTCTTGAGGCCGAACGGCATTACTTTGTAGCAAAAAAGGCCTTGGCTGGTGACAAACGAAGTCTTCTCTTGATAAATTTCATTTAACTTTATCTAGTTGTAGTTAGAAAAAGCATCCATGAAACTCAGCAACTGGTTTCAGGCTGTAGAGTCTACTAAGACATCAACCCGTGGGAGATGATAACTATCCTTGGGGCATGCCTTGTTTAGGTCCGTAAACTCTACGCACATCCTCCACTTTTCGTTGGCTTTTTAACCATCACCACGTTGGCCAGCCAGTCGGGGTAGTAAACTTCTCTAATGAAGTTTATGTCCTGCAACTTCCAAACTTCTTCCTCTATGGCTTTGTCTCGTTCTTGGGAGAATACTCACTTCTTCTGTTGAATAGGGGGGGAAAGAAGGTGACACATTCAACCTGTGCACCATGACTGAAGGGTGATCCCAAGCATGTCTTCATGGTTCCAAGTAAAGACATCCTAATTTTCTTTTAGGAACATTGTAAGCGCCTGTCAGATCGGTGGTCTGGCGTGGATGCCGATCCTGGTCATCCATTCAAGCCTAGAGTTGTCGAGGGGTACCTCTTCCAATCCTTCGACGAATTTCGCAATTGTCCGCTGCTCTTCTAAATCCTTCGACGAGTTTCACAACTGTCCGCTGCTCTTCTATTCTCATGGTCTGTAGGTGGTCGTCCATCTCTAACATTGCTATGTAACGCTCGCATATCGCCACTTGATCCCCACGTACTTCTCCAACTCCGTACTCGGTGGGGAACTTGATCATCAGGTGATAAGTTGAAGTTATTGCCTTCCATGAGTTGAGGGTAGGTCACCCTAGGATGGCATTGTAGGCAGACGAGTAGTCAACCACAAGGAATGTTACATCCTTAGTGATCTACTAAGGGTAATCACCAACCATTACGGGCAATGTGACTGCACCAAGAGGATACACTCTTGTTCCTTCGAACCCAACGAGCGGGGAATTGGTGGGAATCAGCCGGTCTTTCTCAATCCTCATTTACTAGAACGCTGGGTAGTAGAGGATGTCAGTGGAGCTTTCGTTATCAATTAGGACCCGGTGCTTTTTATAGTCCCCTACCTATATGCTAACAACGAGTGCATCGTTATACAGGTGGTGGAGACATCAAGCATCTTCATGTAAGAGTCCAATGACAGGGTTGTCAACCCGCACCATCTTTAGAAGGAAACCCGTCAGCTGTACGTTCTGAATCATCCTGAGGTAAGTCTTATGGGCCTTTTTAGAAGAGCCAGAAGTTGTGATGCCTCTCACAATCATCCTTATGTCTCCTAACAGTGGCCTAGGATGTTCGTTCTCCCTTAGGGTAACCTGTTCTTGCGACGCATCCATCCTTTCCTTACTGACGAACCTCTACAACTTTCCTTGTTGGATAAGAGCCTCTATTTGCTGCTTCAAGTCATAGCAGTTAGATGTGTCACGACCGTAATCACAGTGAAAATGACAGTACTTATTTCTTGGCCTCTTACTGGGGTCCCCCTTCAGCTTGCCAAGAATGTCAAAGCTCCTTCGTCCTTGATTTGTATCAAGACTTGATTGATCAGGGCATTGAGCGGGGTGAAACTTATGAACCATCTAGTGGTGGGTTTTGAGTGCTTGTCCTCCCGTTGGTCTCTGGTTCTAACCATCTTCCGCCCTCTATCTTGTCATGCATCCTTTTGTCTTTCTTTCTTCTTGGGCTTTTCTTCTTAGGTCAGTAGTACGTCTTTCACATTCATGTACTTAGTAGCCCTGTAAAGTACATCGGACATGGTTTTTGGGTTGTTCTTGTATAAGGAAAATAGAAACTTCCCCTTCCTTAACCCATTAGTAAATGTTATCACTAGTATCTTGTCGTCAGCTTCATCAATCAAGACAGCCTCCTTGTTAAAGCGAGTTATGTAGGACCTCAGCGTCTCATCCTCCAGTTGTTTGATGTTCATTAGGCATGCAGTAGGCTTTTTATACTTGTGCCCCCCAATAAAGTGCGAGGAGAATTGTGCGCTCAACTCCTTAAAGGTGTTGATGGAGTTCGGTGTTAGCCTGCAGTACCATACTCTTGTAGGACCCTTTAACGTGGTTGGGAAGGCCCGACACATGATCTCATCCGCCACACCTTGCAAGTGCATCAAGGTTTTGAAAGACTCCAAGTGATCTAAAGGATCTTTAGATTCGTCATAAGCCTTTACTTGTAGCTTGCAAAACTTTGGCAGAAAGGGGGAATGAAGTGACGGATGCCGTGAAAGGTGAATCTGTTCGATGGACCAACTCATCGAGGTCACGAGACACCTGTCCTCTGAGAGCGTTCATCATGAAGTCCATCCGTTCCTTCATCATCTACTTCTTTGAGATCATGTACGGTGGAGCCGTTTTTGTGGCGGATGGACAGCTCGTATCTTGTCACTCCTGTTTGCTTAGGGCGTTGTTGCCCTCCGGCCCATCTTGGTCCCTTTTCTCGGTGCTGGTGCCTTCTTCGTCCTCCTCCTGAGTGTTAAGCCATGCATTCTTTTGGTGCAGTTGCTCCTCTAGGCCATGTTTTTGCTTGGTGAGGCGTTTTACAGCCACAACGAGAGTTTGAACCTGTCTCTCGAGGGTGATCGTACGTGGTTTGTCTTGATTGTTGTTGGTGGTTGCCATCGAGCGAGTAAGTACCATGCAACTCTTTGTTTGGGAAGCGGTAGTATGGCTTACAAGTTCTTTCTCACAGACGGCGCCAACTGATGATGCCAAAAATCCTCAGTAAGTCGCACAGTCCTCACATGCTCGAGACAACACCTATGAAATAAAAACAAAGAAGACCTTGTAGAGAGTACTGGTGTGGTACCGGCCAAAGACCCTCCGAAGGTCAAGTTAGAGAACTTTCACAACTTTAGAGTGCCAGAGTTGGGGTAAATTATGCGTACCTTTATTTGTGAGGGTTTTAGGGTTTTTATAGTAGCGTAGAGTTGACATCCGTTCTTTGGCGGAGAGGGTATTTCCTTGTAGGAAAGATCCTCATTAATGCACACATCTTGCGGGATCCTTTCCTTGTAGGAATCCTCTTAATTAGGGTTAATCGCGAGGCGCAAGATGTTTCCTTATATACTTGTTCGTGGAGGCCAAGCAAGGCCATGTTGGGTCTGTCAAGGGCTTCTTTATCCCCGTTAGCTACTTCCCATTAGCTTCCCATCTTGTCTAGGTGTTCTAGTCGTCAGGTCCCAAATGTTGTCTGCTTGGAAGTGGAGTCGTCGAGTTAAGATTGAAGTTGTTGGCTTTGAGTGCATAGATGTCGGCCTTACAAGGACGTCGTCTTCTTCATTAAATGTATAGTATGGCTGACGAGTTTCTTCAGACTGTCGGCTCCATCTAATGTAGACAAGTCTTAATACTCTTTAAAATTACCCTTATCAACACAGATTATGCTGCATATGCCACTTATTGTACAAAAGGCAAACAATGAACTTTTCCTTTTCCATCTTGATACAAAGAACAAGGTCAGTAAATTTGAAGGTATTAACAATGAGGCATTAAATATGACACTCAAATAAATGCTGAAATCCAAATTTCCTACCCCACGTAACATGCCAAAGTATACCACTCCAACGCCAAAACCAATTACCATAGCTGCTAATATCCTTTTCAAAGCCATTTTCTCTTAAATAAGTCCTTCATAGACTTATAAGGATGAACCTTTGGTATTTCTTGCCTTTGGTGAATGTTGGATAGGTATGAGTCCAAAATTCTGTCTTCTATGGATGCAATTCTTTTCAATATTGCTATGGCTTCTTTGTCACGCCCTTGCATGAAAAGCCATCTAGGAGACTATAGACAAAGAAATACGTTATGATATAGTAAAAGATTGCTGAAATGGAAGTGTAGAGAAAGAGGATTCTCCATGATGTACCTCTATTAGTATATGCTACGGCTGGTAAGGATAATATCCCAAGAAATGCCGTTGTCCCTACTTGGCTACGGAGCCTTTTTCCAATTCTTTCTGTTATCAAAATAAGAGTGCATGTTATAACTGATGAACGGTTAAGTCCACTTACAGATCTCAAGCTTGAGTACATCCAAATGTTTGTGGAGAAGGCTGTGAGAAGCACGGACACGGACATTATTAGGCTTGAGAGGTAAAGCAAATTCTTCATACCAAGACAAAAGTCACCAAGTATAGCAAGAGTGAAGCCACCAATTAGGCTGCCAATGTAGAAGGATGAAGCAGGAAGGGATGTGATAAATGAACTAGCACATTCAAGACCCCAGTCTGATATGATTGAGTAATGAGAAGGTTCATCCCAAGACCAAGAACTTCTTGGGGGTCTACAAATATTGGATTTTGGGTTGCATGATGTATCAAAGGTACGGCATCAGCATAGATGCTAATGAATGTTTGTTGTGCATAAAAAAACACTGGTACTGATACAAGGATGGCTTGCATGAACTGTGACCACCCAAAACGTCCTATAATTTGTTCAATTGTTTCATCTAGAGACATCGAGGGAAGGACTACTTGGTTAGAATTTGATACTTCCATATTGGAATAGTGGTACTAATGCTTAGATGACTATTGCGTGCAGAAATATCATTTAAGTACTGGTGGTCTTAAGCCCTTAACTTTTAGGCTTCTAGCAGCCTGTATTTGAATGACTGGTTGCTAGGCTTGCGTGCATAGTAAGCAGTAGAGAAGAGTGTTGGGAAATTTAGACTCCGATTGATAGAATTAGCAAGTTTTAAATCCAAGTTGTTAATTAGATTTATAATGAATAAAAATTGTTAAAACAAACAAACATCAATATCATGTCAAAATCATGCAGCGGATAAAAATAAATAAGAAAAGATATGATGATCCAGGAAAACCAATGAAAGAAACTAGTTTCACAGTAAAAAACCTGGAGGGAAACCTTCCCGAAAAGCAATCCACTATAATAAGGAGAAGTTTCAGATCTAGTACAAAACCTTTGTCCCTAGACTTTACAATCCCCGTAGATGAACTTACAGCAGAAACCTTCTACCGATTCATAACCTCTGAACTCTTCAATATATGAACACCACCATTTTTACACGGATCCTAGTACGTAACTAACCAATGATACACGGCTCCTAGTACATGACTAACACACCAACTTGAGGAAGATGTTGGCTGCAAAGTTCTTCACTTTATTAACAATGAAGATCAAGAAGCACTTAGTTACAAAACCCTAAGGCGCAAAGACGCAGTAACTTCTTTCAAAGAGAATAAGGCATTGGTCACCTTTTGCATCTGTTCTCCTTGTATTCTCTTGTGTGACGGCCTTTAAAATAAGCCTTATATATGTTTGGAAATCTAAATTTCGTAATTCCCAATAGATAGCTATCTTTTGAGCTATCTGTTGCGAGCTATCGAGAGCTATCGAGAGATATCGAGATTTAATGAATCAGCACTTCTTCACTTGTTTCTTGGACAGATTTGCATGGGTTCAATACTAGACTTGAACTCTTATTCTTTGAAGTATTAAACACATCCTAAATCTACCCAAATACAAGTAAAGTGCGTTTTGTCAAAAGATAAGCCAATTCTAAATGACATATGTTCCTAACATGATTCATATATGTCCTAACAAAAAGTTATGCTTTTTAGTTAGAGAATAAGGAAAAGTGAGAATACTACTAACTCATAGAAAAGAAAGCCATGTCCGGTCCTGTTTGTCCCCCAATTTGATAGAATTCTCTATAGTTTATGAAAATAAGAGGGGGTGAAAGCCACAATCCATTTATGCAAAATATTTTCGCTGTTGAACTTCAAACTATGAAGGAACTAGAAGAATAGCCAAATTTGTGACTAAAGCAAGAAGGAAAAATACAAAAATCTTTTAATTTGCACCTTTTCAAATATAAATATCTAATACTATATATAATAGCAGAAGCTTTTAGGAGATGTTGCCACGTTAGGAAAAATGGCCCCTTAAAAAACTGACACATATAACTTAAAAAAGCAATACATTGTGATGTTTGGTAACGTAAAATACTGTTTGAGAGCCCCTTGGTATAAAAAGAAAACAACCGCTTAAAAAAAAAAAAATTGCTACATGAGAAAGGAGAAAGAGAGGTGATAGATACGGAAATAGAAATAGAGAGGCGATGAGACCTAGAGAAAAAGGCAAAGTTAGAGACATCTCAGGCCAGTACCACCGTTGGACTCTGACTACTAAAATCCTTGCTTCCCTCAACCGGCGATGCACTATTACAGAATGAGTTTTTTTTTTTTTGGCTTTCTTTGTTTTTTGATTTTTTATAAATTTTTATAAGTAAAAACCTAAATCTTGCGATAACTATGATTTCATGTTTATTGCAATTTGGGTCGCTCACTAGACTTAGATCGTCGGAACTGCAAGCATACAGAAAGAAAATGTTATACCATACATCCGCCACCCAGATCGTCGAAACCGGCTCCGGTATTTTTTTCTTTTCATTTTTTAGATTTGGGTATGAAATGTTACTTTAATTGAGTTTTTTTTTTTTTTGGTTGAATGGGTTTAGATTTGATTCATTTTTTGTTTTGGGTTTTTGGGTTTTCTATCAAAATGTTTGTTTCCTCAATTTTAGATATTTGCTTTTGTTTTGTTTTTTCTTTAAAGATTACTGAAATAACTAAATCATTGAGATTAAATAAGTGTAAGATTGAAATCATTGGTTATTTCCATTTCTAACATTTATTTTCCTTTTTCAATCTTATTTGAAGTGTGGTATCGCGATTAAATTTGGGCATATTGTTTTATTGTTGTTAATCTTGCTTTATAGATGTATTTGGGATATCCTTGGTCTACGAAAGCCAAATCCTTTGCCAACATCTTTTACTGTTATCCTTGATGATACTTTATCTTTCATTTCTAACGTCTTTTCTCTAATTCTGCTAATAGAACAACTTAATTTTTTTATACACAATTTGTTTGATAAAATTATTGATTTTTTGTTTTATTCTAGAATTCTTAATACATAGAAGTGGAAAGAAAATAAGGAGCATGATCTTGCAGGTTATAATGATATACCATTTATGGTAGACACTGTATATGTTTGTATTTTAACAGAGAGAGTTTATTTCATTGTATTGTATTATGTTAGACACTGTTTAACTAAACAAAAAAGGATTCATTGAGAAAAACAGAGATCAATGGAGAGAGAGAGAGAGAGAGAGAGAGAGCAATTTGCGAGCAGGCACGACCGTTGCTCTCCATACACCAAAAAAATGGCCTCCCACCACTGTTTAACTGCTACAGGTAAAGGTTTTTTTATTCATTTTTATATTACACCATAACTTGATTTTTATGTTTAGTCGTTTGGTTGGATAGGTTTGGATTTATGTATTTGAGTTAGATTTGGATTTGGCTACGGTAATTGGGTTAGAATTGTTTTCTACTTAACGTAAATTTTTTAGATTGATTTTGGTAATTTTTCGCAGGGAGTATTTTTGAATTCTTGCCTTTTGGTACTATGAATTCTAATTTGTGATTTCTTTTATTGATATATATATATATATATATTTTGGTTGTTGGTAATGAGCATTTTTAAATTTGTCTTTGGTTTTTTGTTATATCTTGATTCGAAATCTTGGTTTCTCTATTTGTGTTTGCCTTTTGTTGGAGCCTTCCAACTTCGTGGAATTATAAGGGTGTGGACATAAACCTATTAATGTTCTTTTAAAGTTTTTTTTTTTTTTTTTGATACCTCATCAATTCTTTCTCTTTTTTAGAGTTATGATTGAATTTCAACCTATGGAGTCTACTGTTTATGTGTTATTAGACAACAAAGTTTCTGTTTGTCTTATTAATATTTCATTCTACGCAGAGAGCAAAGAGTAGGGAGGTGATGAGACATGAGAAAATCCGAAGCATTACCAACAAAGGATGCAATTTCAACATGATTGGTAGACTCGATGCTGTTGGCTAACATTCTTTGTGGGATACCGTTTACTATCTTCAACAATCTGTCACTAACACAAGTTTTAAACTTTTAATTTTTCTTCACCTTTCTTATATGATACACTTTGTACTTCTTTCTATTTGTTTTTAGGACTTCTATTATTTCTTTTAATTGTTTCTTCAAACTTATCTAAACATATGCACATCCTCATAAATTCCTTAATGTATCCCTGTACCACTCTGCTCAGGTTTAAAATTCACAAAAATATAGAGGACAAGACAGGGGTATATTGATGCTTACATGATTTTTGTGGGACTGTTGAATTACCTTTGAATCTTTGATATGGGAACAATCTTTCACACTTTTACACTTCAAATCATATTATAATGTTCACTTTAACTTCTTTGGTAGTCTCTCTTTCATCTTTCTCTGCTGTAATTTAAAAAACTTTCTTCCCCTATCATTTTATTGAAATACAGATTTACTAAGTTCTATGTCAAGAATGACACTTAGGTATTTAGCAATAAGATTTGCTGGATCAAACTGACAGTTTAGGATGGCCTAATTTTCATTTTGTTTATCTCCTACTTTGTATTAAATTTTGTCCATTGATGTATTTGGGTTTGAATTGGCTCTATTTTGAATATTTTAGTCAGACCTTTCTTCAATTTTTTTTAAAAATTTCCTCAGCATAGCTTTTTTTTTTAAAAAGTTTTTTTGTCTGTAATATTCCACAATTGCTTTTCCTTAGCATCTGAATTTTTCAATATCTATATTTTGTGATTTTGTAAACGAAAGCTTTTCCTATTCAAATTAGCATCTACCTTTTTCCCTACTTAATAGGCTAGGGTTCTTCTTTGATTGTTATGTTAATTGATGACTTTATTCTATTTCTTTGATTCTTTTGTTTCAATTTATCATTTATGGCTTTTTTTTTTTTTGGTATCATTAATGGGTTTTGCCCTTGAAATTTTGTGTTTAAAAGTCAATTTCACTATGGAAGGTTTTATATTTGAATTTTAGAGTGTTATGATTTTATCTAAGTTATGGTTTATAAAAATAAATTAAAATGTTTGGTTTTGATTTATGATTAAAAAAAAAAGTAGCTAACTAAATGTTAAAATTGTGTTATCTTTGTTTACTAAACATGGTCGTATTGCTTACACATTAATTTTTAGATTATTATGTAGAACTTGAAAATTATCTTTGTTTAAAAAAATATGTAATATGGGAAAAATCTTCCACTTTTTTGCAAGATTACTACGTTTGCTTCAGCTTCTTCTGTAGTCTCTCTTTCATCCTTTTCCCTGTAAATTAAAAATTCTTATTACTCCATCATTTTGCTTAAACACAAATTTACAGCGTTTTCTGTCAAATACGACACTTGGGTATTCTGCAAGAAGAGTTGATTGATTGAACTGACTGTTTAGGATGCCCTGATTTCCCCTATGTTTATTTCATATTTTGGATTGTCCATTAATATATTTGGGTTTGACTTGGTTTTGCTTTGCAAATTTTAGGCAGCTATTTTGTTTTAAGTTGATTCAATAATTTTTAGTTACAGCTTTACAGCGTTCTTTTTCATATAAGACACTTGGATGTTATGTAAGAAGAGTTGCTAGATCAAACTAATAGGTTACAGTGGCTTGAGTTTCCCTGTATTTATCTCATATTTTAGATTAAATTTTGTTGATTGCTGTATTTGGGTTTGTATTGGTTTTGTTCTGCATATTTTTGTCATCTTTTTAAAAGTATTTGGATTCAATTAGTTTCTGTTTTGGACTGAACTAAACTGAACTGTAAAACTGTTATGATTCCATTAGGTTTTGTCCCATCGTTTTTCCAGTAGCAAATATGATGTTAGGATTCTCTTTTGCTTTTTTTTTTTTTTTTTTTTTTTTTTTTTTTTTTTTTTTTTTTTGTGGCCATGCTTTCTAATTAGTTTGCCTAATTTGTATATTTGTGGTTTTTAATTTAGTCTACCTCAAAGATTACATTGTTGTAAGTTTGAGGGATTTGAATTTCAAATTGTGATGATTCTGAAATTTTTTATTGCAATTTCAAACTGAATTTTTATATATGGTTTATAATCTCCACCATTTTTCCCTACGGGTGTTTGCGGGTTTTGGTGTAATAATTGATAGTAGATAATGTTGAAGTATGTATCTTAATTCTTGAAATTATAGGTGACATCTTGATTTTGGTGTTACTCAACCTTAAATGTTTTTATTTTTTATGGTTCATTTATTTAAACCTGTTATATTTTATAGATTTCAGATAATTATACTTGATTAGAGCTATTGAGTTAAATTGAAAGTTCGGGATAGCCTAATTTTCCCTTTGTTACTTTTATTTAAATATAAAACTATCTTATTTGTTGATGTTTAAAAAAAATTAGCACAAAAACAATATAAGAAGATTTACAAATACATACTCTCTGATTCAAAAAACAAACGTTAAAATTACTTTTGGTCCTTATCCCTTTTTGAGCCTTTTTTTATATTTGTTTAAGTCCTTACTAATTGCTTGATTCTACACATTACTTTTTATTATTCATGAATAAGATTTTTGATCATGTACATCCAATTTATATATAATAAGTTGTCATTAGAATAAGGAAAATATTTTAATAATTTTTCTAATAGCTTCAAAGTCAATTTATAGTACAAAGAATGCAATCTAAATTTGAACTTGATTTAATGTTAACCATTTAATTAAAGTGTCAATCATTGCAAGGCACAAAATGTGATTTTGTATGAGAACTAAAGAACGACAACTCTTTGAAAAATAGAGATAGCACAAACCTATTTTATAGAGAGCATACCTACAAGCAGGACAAGGACAAAAGAGTAGCTGTATAACTTGAACCGAACAAATTAATGTATTTTATTTATTGTATTGTTAAGTTATTGTCTTAATATATTTTATTTATTGTATTTTTATGTTAAGTTATTGTCTTCTAATACGTAAAATTTTCCTATGTTCCCACACTTTGTATGGACCATCCGATGTGCTTATCCCATACTTTGGATTGTTCATTATTGGCTTTATGGTACATTCTAATGCTGAAATTTTGTGCATACCATGTGTTTGACCAAATGTTTTGCTTACTCTTGGATTAGTTTATGTCCACTACATGGTTTGTGCCTTTTGGTTTTAGTTGCCGTTGGTCATTGCATTTTTTTTAATGTGCATTTAGGCATACTATGTCATCAACATAAATAAAAATTTAGAACATTGTCCACTTGAACTTTCCATCATCAAAACCCAAGTTGCAACATTAGAAAATTTAGTAGTCTTTCTAAATTGGAATGTATTCTAAACTACACCTTCTTTATTAACATATGTATATAACTAAACAACTACAGCTTTAAATTTGATTGAGATCATCTAGATAGGCATGCTTTCCTGGATGTGACTGCTTTTTTGTTTACTTATGGGTTAGTTTCTTATTTGACTTGTTGTTTAAGAAAATAGGGCAATGATTAATGAAGGAAATGACAATTCTCTTTTGGTTAGTGGAGATAGTGATTCTGGTAAATAGGACAACAAAGATGCTCATGAGATATCTTGCACACTTAGGTGGGCAATTTGGAGTAGAAGGATGCAAATTGATTTCAAATTTCCCTGTATGAGCATATGCTTGATAGGTCTCCTGTTTGCCAGATTTCCAATTCAAAAAGAAAATACCATTGCTTTTAACCCTTATGTGCCACACCACCTGAGGTACTGATGCATCCAATAGTTATTCCCATGCATGGCAGAACTGATTTCGTATTTGTATGTGTTATTCATTTGGAATCAATTTAACATATTTTTTTTGAAACTTCTAATATGTCCAGGTATGCAAAAAGATCATCAATGGCTTGGATGCTCACAACATTAGACCCATAAGACTTTTAAGAGACAAAGCATGAAGTCCATAAACAAAGGGTTAAACTATTTGAATTTTGGTTTATTTTAGGATTATAAATGTTATTTTGAGCTATGAATCTAAATTTTTATGATGTTCAAAGGTATTTGTTTTTCCACCACTGTAAGTTTAATTTTTTCCCCTTATTTAAAGTGTGTTAGTATATGTTACTATGATGAAGTATGATTTGATTTACTTTTGATGATGTTAAATAAGAAAGAAAAATACTTTTGAGATGCTATAAAAATACAACAAAATTAAATAAAAAAATTAAATAAAAATCTCGTGCATTTGCACGGGTTAAAAGCTAGTTGTGGGGTCCCAAAATATTATGGTAACCCCGGCCCACTCCACATCAAGCCCAAGGTCCAAACCAAGGAGAGGGCATAATTCGAGGAGGAATAAACGATGCCCAAGTCGCCTAGGGACATCAGGCCCAAGGTCCAAACCGAGGAAAGGGCATAATCCGAGAATGATCTGTCACTCACTCATTAAATAAACTCCACCTACATTCTGATCACATCAATGGTGAGGTGACCAGCCAGCAGTGATGCCTTGGTTGCTTCAACTAATAGAAAGCCTGCAAAGGCGGCTGATGGGATAGGCACTCAAGTATAGGCTTGGATGATTAATAAGTGGACGGTAGAGATTAACTAAAGGAGGACTATATAATAAATTGCACCCCTATCAAGAAAAGTTGGGGGGGAGAAGAAGAGAAAAAGAAAAGAACGGATTAGAGGAAGGACCCAAAGAGGGATCTTTAGGGTGATGAAGGACAACCCTTACATATGTCAGCTTTGAGCAAAGAATTCCTCGGACTAGATCCTCAGACTAGGCCGAGAACAAAATTTCTTCATAAACCTTTAGCCGAAGTCATCGTTATTATCTTCATAAACACTTAGTCCAATTCCTTGATTATTGATTCTATGAGTCTCACACCGATCATTATTTGCTTTGTTGGTACTTAGTCCTTTTACCCACACTCTACAAATTTTATTGTTTAGGGTCCATTACAAATTGAGTCCTTACAATTGGCGTTGTCTGTGGAAAGGACTTGTGCACTAGCAAGTACGGTGGTTGGTGTGAGAAGATTAAGGGCAGCACTGTTGAAAAAAAAATACCAAAAGAATACAGTATATAGCAACAACATTCACCCAAAAGGCAACAATCACAAGAAACATGATATAGGCGAAAAATAAAAGAGATGAAACAGGTCTACTTCTTTATTAATATATGAAGAAAAAGTTACATCTTACAATTGATGCCCATGGGGCTTGTTCTAGAGCTAACTACATAGAAAAGCGCTTAACAAGGCTGGTTGTGAAGCAAGAGAAGAGGAAATGAAGGAAAGAGGGCTGGTTGAGGAGCAAAAGAAGAAGAGGGAAAGGGAAAAGAAGGAAGGAAGGCAACATTGAGGGGGAAGGGACAACAGCACAGGACGGTTCCCCCTCTTAGTTTCGCCTGGTTTCCCTCCCAAACCCATCACTGCCAGCTTGAAAAGGCTTACGGGTCCAAGCCCGGGGGAAGGAGGTTACGTTCTTTCGGGATCCTCCTCCAAACGGTGAGGAGAGGTCCACCTCCGGTTAGGTTGAAAAGAAGAAAGACCTTCAGCCTTCTCCTACCCCAATCCCAGCATGGCATCCAGGGTCGGGATGCCATCCTTGGCTCCTGAAAGGGGCTAGGCTTCCTTGTGACCGCCCTTTCCAAGGGCCAATTCATTTGGTGGGGCTCAAACTGCTATTTTTTCCAGAACCCCTGAGTAATGTCTTTGGGAGAGTTTAAGATGAATGTTTGTCGAGTGTGAAGAAAAAGGTTGCCCCAAAAACGCCTTATATAAAAGGCAAAAAATTGGTGAGAGCCAATCCGCATCAAATCCTAGGGAGAGATTTCCAGAGGCAATAATTCCGCCCAAATTCCAAGGGGCTTATCCACCATTAGATCCTCGTAAATCCACAACTGACATTAATGAGGAGGCACCGAAGCATCAAAACGCGTTACTCGAACAACCCAAGAGACGCCTCGTAATCAGAAGAGTCACGCCAAACGAAGAGGCAGAACAGAGCAGGGTCTTCTCCAACCCCAGCATGCTTTTGCCATTATTTTGCTTGAAAAGTTTATGTACTTAATGTTTATTATAGATTATAGCAATGTAGAATTAAATGGCTATGGATAAATAGATAAGATAGTAAATAAATGAGAAAACTAGGTACTGGACAGAACCAAGGCATTGCATGGGCCTCGGACTCTAGCCTCTGGGGAAACCAGCTACTTCAGACTATGAACGAAGAGTTAGACAGAACCTAGGCATTGCATGGTCCTCGGACCCAAGCCTCTGGGGAAACTAACTACTTAAAGAAAGTTACTAAAAAATCAAAGAACTAAGTACTGGACAGAACCAAGGCATTGCATGGTCCTCGGACTCTAGCCTCTGGGGAAACCAGCTACTTCAGACTATGAACGAAGAGTTAGATAGAACCTAGGCATTGCATGGTCCTCGGACTCAAGCCTCTGGGGAAACTAACTACTTAAAGAAAGTTACTAAAAATCAAAGAACTAGGTACTGGACAGAACCAAGGCATTGCATGGTTCTCGGACTCTAGCCTCTGGGGAAACTAGCTATTTCAGACTATGAACGAAGAGTTAGACAGAACTTAGGCATTGCATGGTTCTCGGACCCAAGCCTCTGGGGAAACTAACTACTTAAAGAAAGTTACTAAAAAATCAAAGAACTAGGTACTGGACAGAACCAAGGCATTGCATAGTCCTCGGACTCTAGCCTCTGGGGAAACCAGCTACTTCAGACTATGAACGAAGAGTTAGACAGAACCTAGGCATTGCATGGTCCTTGGACTCAAGCCTCTGGGGAAACTAACTACTTAAAGAAAGTTACTAAAAAATCAAAGAACTAGGTACTGGACAGAACCAAGGCATTACATAGTCCTCGGACTCTAGCCTCTGGGGAAACCAGCTACTTCAGACTATGAACGAAGAGTTAGACAGAACCTAGGCATTGCATGGTCCTTGGACCCAAGCCGCTGGGGAAACTAACTACTTAAAGAAAGTTACTAAAAATCAAAGAACTAGGTACTGGACAGAACCAAGGCATTGCATGGTCCTCGGACTCTAGCCTCTGGGGAAACCAGCTGCTTCAGACTATGAACGAAGAGTTAGACAGAATCAAGGCATTGCATGGTCCTCGGACACCAGCCTATGGGGAAACTAACCACTTGAAATGAGAAAATTAGGTACTGGACAGAACTTAAGCATTGTATGGTCCTCGGACTCAAGCCTCTGGGGAAACCAACTACTTCAGACTGAAAACTAAGAGTTAGACAGAACCTAGGCATTGTATGGTCCTCAAACCCTAGCCTCTGGAGAAATTAGTCATTATAGGACGATCCGTGCGTCGAGCATAACTAAGGTTTTGTACTAACCGTAGGTCCAAACCTACAGTAGAGCCAAACCCTTTTGTGATAAGTAATGAGCCCTTCTAGGAACGAAAACCAAGTAAAGCTGAATGCTAAAACACGGTAACTTAAACCTATTCATCCTAGAAGTACTAGCAATGAACTCAGGCTAAAAGAGTATAGACTAGAAAGAGTTGAAGACTTATAGAAGTAAGGAGAAATTCCTCGGGCGGGCCCTTCGTGCTAAAGAAATTTACAGGGGCAGTTGAAAAGATTATGACACTGATAGAAAAGCAGGGTCCGACAGGTCAGTACAATAGGCCCGGGAACATCAAAATCCTCCTCCCCTCCCAAAGGGTCGGACAGCAAAATTTTGAGGGGCTATTATAGGGTCCCAAAATATTATGTTAACCCCGGCCCACTCCACATCAAGCCCAAGGTCCAAACCAAGGAGAGGGCATAATCCGAGGAGAAATAAACGATGCCCAAGTCGCCTAGGGACATCAGGCCCAAGGTCCAAACCGAGGAAATGGCATAATTCGAGGATGATCTGTCATTCACTCATTAAATACACTCCACCTACATTCTGATCGCATCAATGGTGAGGTGACCAGCCAGCAGTGATGCCTTGGTTGCTTCAACTAACAGAAAGCCTGCAAAGGCGGCTGATGGGATAGGCACTCAAGTATAGGCTTGGATGATTAATAAGTGAATGGCAGAGATTAACTAAAGGAGGGCTATATAATAGATCGCACCCCTATCAAGAAAAAAGGGGGGGAGAAGAAGAGAAAAAGAAAAGAACGGATTAGAGGAAGGACCCAAAGAGGGATCTTTAGGGTGATGAAGGACAACCCTTACATATGTCAGCTTTGAGCAAAGAATTCCTCGGACTAGGCCGAGAACAAAATTTCTTCATAAACCTTTAGCCGAAGTCATCGTTATTATCTTCATAAACACTTAGTCCAATTCCTTGATTACTGATTCTATGAGTCTCACACCGATCATTATTTGCTTTGTTGGTATTTAGTTCTTTTACCCACACTCTACAAATTTTATTGTTTAGGGTCCATTACAAATTGAGTCCTTGCACTAGTTTTATATAATATCATAATCATTAGTTACATTTTTTTACTTTCCTATTTTTCTGTGAGCATAAGTTTATTGTTCTTTAAATAATAGTTAAACATTGGTGTGGACCGAAAACAAATGACACCAGAGTGTCCCATGATCAAGAAAATAATTTGATAAAAAACCTTAGCACTTTAAATTCATTTTCTAAATTAATTCTAGAATTATCTCATCAAAAAATATTACACGGAAAGTTATATACCATTGAAAATTTTTATTGCTCTAGATTGCAATGTATCTAAATGTTTGCAATATAAAATATCTAGAAGAAGCTAGTTATGGTCATTTTACAGTAGATTATCGGGACTAATTGAATGCACTCGAATAAATAGTAAATTATGGATTCTCTTACATGGAACCGCCACCTGTATACGGAAATATTAAGAAAAAAAAATTACATTTTTTTAGTTTACAAAATACTATATCAATTACAGGAAAATACTTTCTCAAAAAAAAAAAAAAAAAATACAAGAAATATGTCACAAAGTTTTATTTTGTACATTCTAAAAAAAAGGAAAATTGCAGATCTTTATGACTTATTAACAATCTCTGAGGATGATTGTTAAATGGAAAAGACTACATAGCTTGCAATCCCAAATCTAATGACCTGTTTGGATTGAGGAGTAGAGTAGAGTCGAGTGAAATTTGTCTAAAATTAGCTTATTTTTAGCCAACTCTACTTTACTCCCCTCTATTCTTCCCTCAATCCAAAAGCTAATGGCATGTTTGGTAGACTGTAATAGGCACTGTAATGTAATAATTATTCATATGGTTTAGCTATTCTTTAGTTTGGTTATGTTTTTATTACAAGTAATAGTCATTCCTTATGAATTGCTATTCTACAAAATAAGAAATAATTATTCATCTTTAAAAGGGTTGTATTAGCTATTTCTTAGTAAGTGCAATAGTTTCAAAATTTAATATATTTCCAAATAAACAAACTTTCCATATACATCTAATAATTATAAAAATAAAAAATAACATATATCTCTCTTAAATTTAAAAAATAACAATTTTCAAAGAGATATAATTGTATGAGTAAGATATTTCCTAAAATAAATTTTAAGTTTTATTCTAATGTTATAATTCACAACCAAACTTGTAAATATGTTTAGTTATTACATTACAACACATTTTATTCTTAGTAATAAAGATTACAATTCATGTCGTTATTTCCATTCAACGTACCAAACGTACCCTAAGTTGGGAGGCTAAATTACAGGATGAAAAGGTATTAAGCACTATCTTGTATTGTTTCTTAATGCATATTGTCCAATAACAATTTACAATACTTTAAAAAAAACTTTAAAGAATACATTTAAATAAAAATTATTTATTTATGACTAGTAAGTCTATAATGTTGGAATACATGAATAACGAAGAGACCCTCCAAGCCTAATTTACCCAATGTACTTGAACCCTCCAAGTTCCTGCTACCAACGGGCTTCACGAGGCCATGTCTTCACTAGTTGTTCGGATTGCGTAATTACCTCAAAATTGCATCCGCCACTCAATGGCTTCTTCCAGTGCTTCCCATATGCACCAAAACTTCTCTTAACAGTCAGATTGGGTGAGGTAAGTGTTTGGGCTAAGAACCTCCCAAGGATGTGTAGATGGAGAGGTAGGAGTAAAGGAAACTTCAGAAAAATGTTGTAGATGATTATAGGTATACAATCTCTAACTCTCAAGTGTCTGGCTAGGGTTTTCTCTCTCAAAAGTTTCTTGGAAAAACTCCTTGTTACAATTTTGTGGGTAATGAAGGCATATATAGTATTGGCAAAGGTATGTGAAAAGGCACAATCAAAATAATCCAGGTAGAGAGTTTTGTAGGTCACTTGCGACTTGGCATAAGTCGTGATGTGACTCGCGAAATCCAGCCTGGCTAAGACTCTTCATATTCCAGCTTGGCAAAGACCCAAACCCACCGTGAAATAAATCATTAAAAAAATTAAACCTACTTCTCAATATCCCTTAAACTTTCAAATTGATAATCTCAGAGATCATTATGATTCAATTAATCTCCTTTCTACTATATAAACCTATCTCACCATCAATACCAATCCCAATATCTAACATATGAATCATAAATAATTCAAATCCATAGCTCAGTTTCCATTATAATTTCAAATACGCAATCTCAAAGAATTAGAATTTAAAATTCCTTATGAATTTCGAAATTATATCGAGAAACTATACACTAAAATGAAGCTTTTAAGTGGTAGCCACATGAACCCAGATAAGAATTCACAAAATTAGATCCAAAAAAAAAAAAAAACCCTAACAAAAAGTAACACTAATGATACCCAACAATAGTATTAGCAAAAGAATCGGATAGAAAATCAAAATATTACTTACACAATTTATAATCAGAATTATAAAGAGAGCAATAACAATTTTAGAAGAGAGGAATGAAAAAATCTCACTTTGGCTACCAAACAATACAAAGTTTCAGCCATGAGGTGCGATTGTAACAAATAATCTCTAAAAAAAATACTATTTATAATATAATATAAGGTTCTAGATTCTTAATCAAATTTGGCTACCTTTGCCGATCGACATACTTGAAATACAATAGGCTGGATACTCAGAGTATGATGGGTCAGTTTTGATGGGCTGGGTTGGGTGGGACATCGAGCAAATCCATCTATGGGTTGGGTTGGGTGTGACTTCGAGCAAATCATCTGTAGAGAGTAGTGATGGTGTAGCGGCATCAATACACAAAAAATGGTGAGAGGATTTAGGGGAAATGCAACTATCTTCTCAGTCTTTTCTTAGCTATCCAACAATCTGACCCCAATCTCTCTTCGTTGACTCATGGGCGAAGACTGTTGTTAGTGCTCAAAGGTGGAGATTGGTGCTTGCGAGTAGAAGCATGGAGAGATCAATGATGGATTCTTGTATTTTGGACATGACGGTGTGGGTTTTGCATATCTGAATCTGTGGTCTTGTATGGGTTGGATCGAAACAATCCGACGCCAATCTCTCTTTGTCATTATCCCCTCTATTTTTAACAGATTGGAGGAAATTGATGTAGAGAATGACATTTGGGGGAAGGAGAAGGGTAGAGAAGAGAGACAAGGGGGAGAAAAAGTTGATTTTCAAAGTTGGGTTTTGGGGGAAAGGAGAAGGGTAGAGAAAATTTTCAAAGTTGGGAGGTTATCGGGTTTGATTTTTAGAATTGTGGAAAAAATTTTGGGTTTCAGCTTTTTTTTAGCTGAAATTTTTGGGTTAGAAATAGTTTTTTTCTTTTCTTTTTAATAATGCTTATGTGTAAAAATGTGGGAGCTCTAAAAAAAGTCAAATATTAATCAGAGGTTTCGGTTTTATAGTATATATAGATTATCTATATATATAAATATATATATATATATATTAATAGGCAAAGCTCGAAGAAAGTTCAATTAGATTTTAGAATTGAGATTCAATTTTGTGCCATGTGTCTAGTTTTAACTTTTTAAAATTTTGAGCCAATGAGTTATTGGTTCAAAAGCTGAAGAGATTTTACATAAGTTTGCTCCATAATCCCTAGAAACCCCCCAACTCTATCTCTTTTTCTCATAGACCCATCCATCTCCAATGGTTTTTATTTATTTATTTTTTTTTTTCCCTTTCTCTCCATGCTTACCAACAGTGTGCAAAATAACATGGGTCTAATATTAAAGAAGCATCAAATTATCTGATATCTTCTTCCCTTTAAGCTCTTCAATGCCTGGAAAATTTCATAATATATACTGATGGTGAATTGGGTACCAGAAGGGTACTACATCAACTTATGCTTGCGTTATTTGTAATTATATCTAGGTAATCTACTTCTTTTTGTAAGTCTAATTATTTTCAATTTCTCCCGATTTTAATTTTGCCATAGGATTCTCTGTTGCTTATTCTGCTCCAACAAGACATGCTATGCTCCAAAAATAATTTTCTCTCATGCGTGCTATTTGTTGTTCTTTCACTTTGAATGTTTGCCTAAATAACACCCTCTACTCTTTTTCTTTCTTCAATTCATGAAAACATCAAAAAAATTATTATTTTCAAAATAGAGGAGTGAGCATGTTCTATCGTATGTTACATATTGTTGGACACATATGGGTTTTGTAATGCGCTTTTCTTTGAATCCTTGCTTTTGTTCTAATGTCTAATAATAATTATGACTTATTAATATTAAAATAAAGCGGACAATATTTTTAACATAGCATAATTGTTTCATGTGGTGTTTCACTTTTTTACTTTTAGTGGCTGTTGCAAATAAAACTGGATCATTATTTTATGTTCCTACCTCCTTTAAGACATTGGAAAACTAATATCAAATGTTATTGCTTTATAATCAATCTTTTGGTCACTTTTGCAGTAAAACCATGATGTGTTCCAGGAAATTTCGTTACGTTATATAGAGGTAAATCTACGTTAGCTCAAATTACCATTCAAATGTCTATGGAAAATAAAAATTTATGGTCTTCACAATGAGTTACACTCATGAATTTTATTCTCTCAATTGCAAAGGATGAAGAATCCTTTGATTTAATATGTTGTTGTAAAGAGGGAAAATTCCTAACCTATCACAAACTAATACATCATACTACCAAGTTCACAAAGTATGGCGAATTACAAAGCATCTCGTACTACTACTAGGTTTTGCTATCACTAATTAGAAACCAACAGAAATTTGACAAGTGTCCTTTAAATAAAATCACAAGAAGCGTGCAAAAACCAATCACACATCGGCACATATAAGCAATGACATAAGCAATCCGACGTGTGTAAGCAATGACATAAGCAGTCCAATCGAGTGTTGACATGTGTCACCTTGAAAATCAAGACATTTCGGCCAATCCAAAGATGCCACGTGTCTTGGAGAAAAAGTCTTAAAGCTCCTCCAATCAGACTGTGACACGTGTCACCAATCAGACTCCGCCACGTGTCGTTCACCTTCTCCTAAACTCCTATAAATAGAAGCCTTCCTAAGGCGTTTACACATACCAAGACACATTCTGGAAGAGATCTTGGAAGACACCAACACACCAAGGCATCCATGCCACATGCAGCATAAAAGAAGATTCAGAAGTATAGAAGCTCTGCTGGAATCAAGCCCTGAAGCCTCTAGAAACTTTAATAACTTCAACCTCAAATACAAAGAACATTCAAATAAGAATCATCCAAACTACTTGCCTAGATCTTAAAGTTTATTGGAATCGAGCCTAAAAGCCTTTAGAAACTTCAAGAAACCACAAATCAACGAAACTCTAAGGATTTAAGCCCCAAAAGTTTCAAAGAACTTCTGCCACAAACCTTCGAATATAAAGAACATTCGAAGAGAAATTATCCAAAATATCTTCCTAGATCTCAAACTTCACTGGAATCAAGCTCAAAAGCCTCTGAAAACTTCAAGAAAACACAAATTGGTGAAGTTCTATGGATTCAAGCCTCCAAAGCTCCAAAGAATTTCCACCATAAACCTTCAAACACAAAGAACACATGAAGAACACGAAGAACAAAGAATTTCTAACAAGCTTATAGCCAAAGATTCGTTGTAATTCTGTTAAAGGGTCTTCGATCCATCCTTCAAACAAATTGAAGGATATTTGGTGTTTGAGTCAAAATCACACTACAACTCCAAAGACAAGTCTTTCAAGAAGATCGAATCAGAGGATTACTCTTTTGTAATGACAAAGAACTATACCACACAATCATCAATATAAATTCACATTTGTGAAACTATTTTACTTGTTTGACTTTATTTCAGACTCAAAATTTAGTTGTCCACAGTTGTATTGCTTCTAAAATGATGGATGGTTATTGACTTGCTATGCATGTTACCTGTGTAGAGTTTTATTTACAATCTCTCTCTCTCTCTCTCTCTCTCTCTCTCTCTCTCAAATCAAATTCTCAATATTTAAGTAGTCAAAAAATTATTAAAAAAGAAAAGAAAAAAAAAAGAGCTGAGGGTAATTGCATTGTGTTTGTTGTTGTAGAGTAAACCAACAAAACATGAAAAGGTTTTTGATTTGGTTTTAGGTGAGTCAATAATTTTTTTTGTTGAAATAAGTTGATTGTAGTTCTTTTTTGATATGATATTTCTATTGTTTTGTTTAATTAAGGATTACATGGTTTGATAGATTGGAGTCTCATATATCCCCCAAATTTCAAGTGCTTTTTTAGATAGTATGTTACTCTACTATTTTCTCTGTTTGGTTAATGGGAAATTGTGAGAAAAGAAAAGGAGAAGATTGGGCTTTTAGGGTTTTTAAGGTTATTCATGAGTCAATCATTTATGCAATTTACACTCCATTTGGCTAGATTTAGTCCTTACTTCTCAAATTTCAAGTACCTTTTTTCTTTTCTCCATGGTTGGTTGGAAGTTCAAGAAGTTAAAAGAATAGAATATTTCTAATATTGTTAATGTTAATGTCACATTTGGCATAATTGATATTATTTTTGGTTAGCATTAGGCGCTATCATTTGCCCAGCTAGTAGGCACAAAACCAACAATATAGGTTGATGATGCCAAAATCGTCAGTCGATATATCCTTCCAGACAGAATACGATGGTGTGCCAAAGGTTTTGCTCAAGACCTAGAATATGATTCTGCTTGAGTGGTCACCGGTGTGGTTTTCACCACAAGTCCTCCTATGACAAAGTCAGATATTGATAATTATAAGAATGAGCAGAATGATAGTAAAGATTTTCTACATTTATGTGTACCTTTGATTGAGGCTTGGCAAGGTTTATATAGGGTAATACCATACTAGCCGTTGGGAGCATTCAATGGTGGCTTGAATGCCACTTCGTAACGTTTTCTATTACTTTAATAAGGCAACATGAAGGCTCTTACCAACGGCTATATCTTCTGCATTCATTGGCATGTAACGGCTTCATTTTAAATGTCCATTTTATGGAGCTTTTGATCATCCAATATGCTCTCTGGACAAAGGTAAATACTTGGTTCATCAGTTGTCCCCCCTATCTAGTGGTCATCATTACATGCGATGATGATCATAGGAATATGAGGGGTCATCCCTATCTAGACATGGCCACATGTCACGCTCTGATTGGCTAGAAGTGGTGCTTTTCTCAAAAAAACTCTTGGGCCTTCTGCAGTTTTGGTTTTCCAAGGATGCTTTTTAAGCATCCTATTCTCTTTCTTTTCTACTGTACTTCTTCCTCCATTTTCTATGCACTTTTCTTCCTTCAAGCTTGATTTTCTTCACTTCTTTTTCTCAGGTACGATCCTTTCCTCTTTCCTTTGAACAAAAAGTTTTTTACCTTTTTATTTAATGGTTGATCATTCTAAAATCAGGCGTCTTTCTCCTTCTATTTCATTTTTCTTTGCTCTCTTAGGGGTTTTCCTTGGGTCCTCTGGTGGTCGTTACCCCCCAATTGAAGGTTTTATCTCTAGGTTTGGTTTTGGCTAATTTTTACCCTTTGTTGCATCAATCTTTAAATTAGTTTCGAGAGATGTCAATGGAAGAAAGGGTGGGGTCTAAGATAAGGTCTAATGAGTTAGAAACGGGTTTATCGTCTAATGATGACCCTGTTGAAGTGGAGGAGGATACTACTACTTTGGTGCCCTCGTTTTCCCTTTCACCTCGTGGGAGAGAAACTAGGTCTTTCCATGCTTTTAAGGAAGAGTGTAACCTGGACGAGGATACCCTTAATAGGTTAGGGATAGGTTTTAGTTCCCTGATGAGAGTAAGGTTCGTCTCCCTCATTCAAGTGAAAAGTCTTGCTTCTTCGCTCTTGGTGAAGTGTGTTTCTATGAGGCTGCTTTCTTGTGCGGCCTCAAGTTTCCCATTCACCCCTTCATAATAAAGCTCCTTCATTACTTGAACATCACTCCTCGGTAACTTATGCCCAACTCATGGAGAATCGTCATTAGTTGCATGGAGATACGGATGATTGTTATCGATGGGGACATGATCAGGTTGGACGAGTTTGTTCACTTGTATCAATTAAAAGAGTTGAAGGAGTTTAGGTATTACGAGCTTCTACCTTGGGACAAGAAAGCTTAGACCATCATTGATCTTCCTTCGTCATTTCGATGTTGGAAGTTTAGGTACTTCTTCGTGTCTGGTGATGGGTGGGAGACACCCTCAGACGACCTTTGGGTGAGGTTCCTAGGCCATAGTGTAGATAGGAGACCCTAAAATTAGGTGCGTCATCATTTGAAAGTATTTCTTCAATGAATTTTTATTGTTGTCCATCCTTGATCCTTTAGTTTTTTTTCTTGCAACCAAGAAGTGTCCAAAGCTCAAGAGCAGGTATAAGGGGCGTGTCCAAGGAGCCATTGAATAAACAAAAACTAATGAGGATTTTGACGACCTTGTGGATCCTTGGACTTAAGCTCGTAATTTCATAGGTCCAAAGCCTTCTTCTTTCGTCTTGCGAGCTATAAAAAGAGAGCAGAAAAGAGAGTCCATTTGAATGGACTCATCTCAATTATGTAGGCTTTGTTTTACGCTAACTTCTTTTGTGCTGTTGTTTCAGAGATGACTAAATTCAACCAGAAGATGTATGCTCGAATGAAGGCTAAGAAGAAAGAGCCTTTTTCCAGCATCAGCCAAAGAAGGGTACGAGTCGTCTAGAAGGAGGTCCTGAAAAAGCCCTATCTACTCCTGCTCCTGAAAAGACTCGAGTTGCTTCTCCAACAATTTCCCTCGAGGAGATCACTCCTTATCCAAAGAGACGCAAGACTAGAGAAAAAGGTAAGGAAAAGGTTGGTGTCAGCTGTAGACACCGCATTTTGTACCCCTTATGACTCAGGCCCCCATTCCCTAATGATGTTGAAATTCTAAGACCCAAGGTTGGTTTAGGGCCCAATTAGATGTTAAATTGACTTGAGAAATGTTAAAATGACAAATATAACTTTTAATCAGCAAAAAAATCTATTTTTGGAAAAACAATGCCAAGGAAGCCCTCGGCATGCACACACAAGAATCAACCTGTGCGCGTAGCCATGATGCATGCGCACATAGGCACGATCCTATGCGTGCATATAGTGTTCTAGAAACGTAAAAAAGACAAGTTTTTTGCATTAATGCTGAGGTTTGGAACGACTCCCACATCGTCTGGGAGTCATTTCAAACCCAATTTTCACAATATAAATAGCCATACATGGTACCTTTTCAAAAACAAACAGAAATCCTAAAAGAAAACACTATGATATCCTCAAGTCAATTTTCTTTTGGTTAGGGCATTTTTTGGCCTTGATCTTTGAGTTTAAGATTACTAATCACTGTTTTGTTGATTGTGAATAGATTTGACTAAGGGGAATGGTTAAAAATAAAGCTTGAAAAGCTTCTATTTTGAGATAGTAGTCCTAAGCTTTTTATTTTATTTTATTTAGTTTGATTCTATTTTTGTTTGTTTTATATTTTAACATGTTTATATAGTTTAGTTTTAAGTAGCTTAGCATCTTAGAGCATGTTAGGTTGTTAGATTTACTGTTTTAAGTGCTGCTCTATTTTTTATGCTTTTTGCATTTCTGGGCTAGGGTTTCTGAGTAAGTTTGCGCACGCAGGTCAAAGCTTGCACACACAAGCGTTTGACTTGCGTGCTCAAACTTCTACATGCGCGCTCGCAAGCTGCTACCTAGAAACCCTAATTTAGGTTTTTGCTTTGTTTTCTATTCTTATTTCACATATTATGCTTTCTATTCTTATTTCAAATATTATGCTTCTGTTTTAATCCTATATATATATATATAGTTTTAAGCTCCTGTTTCACATGCTTGTTGTTTGTTTGCTTTCCACATGTTTAAAGTAGGGTTTATTTTCTTTTTCTTTCTTTGATGTTTTGAACATGCATTCATATGTACATTCATTGATGCCATAGGTGCTGTGATCCAGTAAGCTAAGGAGGTAAGTCATGCATTCACATGACCATGCATTTGTTTGTTCTAAAAGCCTTTATCTTTCTTTGATGAACATGTATATATGTAAGTCTGTACTATGCTTTGTGTAACATGATTTGCTTAATGCCTATGTTTCTGCCTTAGGTTAATGATTATATGTTTCTATCTTGGATGTGATATGATGCTAGATGAATGCTTGAATGATGTGATATGCCATTATAGATGAATGGTAGGCTTCGTTTGTGATACGCCATGATAGATGAATGATTAGGTTTTAGGAGGATTGATTCCATATTTTATGCTTAGGTGTATGCTAGTGTGCGTGTGAGTTAGAATGCAATATTGAGTATGCCTTTAATAGGGTTAAGACATAAGACTCAATGAGAGGAAGCCAACCCTAAGGTTGGGCAGTTTTGGGTGCCTAACACCTTTCCAAAACCATTCCTAAACTCCGAACCAATATCTTTGGTAGAAAGATAAAAAAGGTCCTTCCTAGACCATCGCAAAAACTAGGTGGCAACTCCTCGTTGTGTCCACAGTGGTGACTCCACTGGGGACTAATGAGTTTAATTCCTATCTGTCCTATGTCTTGACCTTAATAAAGGTTTGTTCAATACTTGTTTGCACACACATTCACTTGGTTCTATTGTCCCTTTTACCTTGGTTGGTGATAAATGGGAAGATGGAAGGCTCCATTCAAGCCCAAGTCTTTCAAAGTTCATCCCATTAACTCATAATGTGTGCCATTACCTATGATGAGCTTTGAGTATGTTAACGGTTTGCCACCAATCCACAAAGGTCCCATGGGCCCTCAGTTGGAATCATGGCCCACCTAGTTGTAAGTGACCTACTTATCTATCATTTAGCTTTAAAGAGCCTACCTACACTTAGAGAGATCCTAGATCCTAGATCCTATCAAAAGAGGGTACCTTTCTATGTCTCTTGTTTTTTCAACCATATATCTTGTGATCACCTAATTCTAAAGGACAAATAAAAGATATTAAAAATGGAAGGATGACCCTAAAGTTATGGCATACCCTAAGACAATTGGGATAAAAGAAAAGAAGTTCTCACATGTAAGAGGTTTATCCCTAAATCCAAATGTATATCTTAACTTGAAAAGTTCATCAGACCATAGCCTAATTGCTATCATAAGCCCAAATCAAGAAGCCTTTTTAAAAAAGAGGATTTTGGGCCTGAGATAACAAGTATGCTATGGACTTAGCATCTAAAATTCTACAAAGTCAATATGAATTTCCCTAATCAGATGGTGCCGTCTGTGGAAAGAGAAAACTTCAAGTTTGGTAGTTTATCTTTCTCCGACAAAAGGCTGTATGGTTCGGACAAGATCAAGGACCACTAGCCCAGGCCACCAAGAGAGTAGGGATGCTTCTAGCAATCCCAATCGAGATCGCCAATCAGTGCCTGTGATGCAACCACCTTCCATCCAACATATTCAGTCCATGGCAGCCATGGTGAAGTTAACTCGTCAGAATCAAGAATTGACTAGGGAGATAGAGAGGCAGCACCGTGAAGGATATGCTGAAGGACAAGCCCAAAGTCAAGAAGATAGAGGGGGAAATGTTGAGCCCGAGACTCAATCAAGAGGCACCACTTCGCGAAGGGTGCCATGCTTGGAGAAGGAGATGGATCAGATGAGGAAAGTTATGGGCAAGATGAAGGAGAACATGAGAAGGGCAAATCCCGTAGAGGATTTGGTTCACCGAACGAATTCCCCTTTCACGACTTCCATCAATGGCCATCCCTTACCCCCAAAGTTCAAAATGCCTTTCTTGGCAAGTGTGGTTTAGCAAGATACCTCCTAGCACAGTCAGTTCTTTTGAAGAGTTGAGTAAATTGTTTGTCAATAACTTCATTGGAGGACAAAGGCATAAGCGATCCTTGTCCAGTCTTTTAACTATAGAACATGGGGAGAATGAAAGTTTGCGGTCCTTCATTACTCGTTTCAACAAGGAAGCCCTAATAGTGGACGAAGTGGACGACAAGCTATTATTGGTAGCCTTCCACACTAGGGTTAACTCGGATTTATTCATTCACAAGCTCTATGAAAAAAAGCCTCAATCCATGGCTGAACTCGTCCATTCAGCCCAAAACTTTACGAATGCAGAAGACGCAATCATAGTTAAGAAGAGGAAGAGAGTTGAAAGAATGGAAGCAAATCCCACATGTCATTTCGAATAAGGACCTCGTCTAAAGAAGGGACGAGCGGAAGATAAGAAAGACTGAGACAACAGGAAGGCAGGTCCTTCAGCAAGGAATCAGAATTATACACCCCTAAATGCCCCACTCAATCAGGTGCTCATGCAAATCAAGGATGATCCTTCCTTGAAATGGCTAGAGAAGATGAAAGGAGATCCTAACAAGCGCAATAAGAATAAATATTGTTGCTTCCATAGAGACCATGGGCATGATACGGACGAGTGTTTTAACTTGAAGCAGCAGATTGAGAACCTCATTAGACAAGGGAAGTTAAGGCACTTCGTCGGAAGGGATCATAAAGATGAGAAGTTAAAGGGGAAGATAGAAGAATTATCACGACCTCCACTTGGAGAGATAAGGGTTATCATATGAGGGACTTTTGCAGGACAATCTTCCAGATCAAAGAAGATATATCTCAAAGTAGTGCAAAACGTCCAACTATCAGGACAATCCCTAGGGACGAAGGAGATAGACGAGCTAACCATCTCTTTCACGGACGAGGAAGCTAAGAGAATCCATCATCCACATGACGATGCAATTGTCATTACCCTACTCATTGTAGATTACACAACTAGTAGGGTGTTGGTGGATAATAAAAGCTCAGCAGATATATTGTATTATCTTGCCTTCTAGCAGATGAGGCTTGGATGAGATCAATTTCGTTCAGCATGTTCACCACTGATAGGGTTTGGAGGAATGAAAGTGCAACCCGTGGGCACCATTACATTGCCTGTAGTGGTGGGGTCATACCCACAACAGGTAACTAAAGAAGTGAATTTCCTTATGGTGGATTGTTCATCCTCATACAATGCCATCATTGGAAGACCAACTTTAAACAGTTGGAAGGCAGTAACATCTACCTACCATCTATCAATTAAATTCCCTACGGAGTACGAGATTGGACAAGAACAAGGAGATTAGTTAGCAGCCAGAGAATATTATCCAGCCATGTTGGCTTTGGACGAGCAGGTGCAGACTATGAGTATAGAAGATAGAAGAGTTGTAACAGAGCCTACTGAAGTATTGAAAGATGTTTTATTACAAGAAAGCGATCCTGAGAAGTTCACTAGAATTGGAACAAGTATGAAAGAGAAGGCCAAAAAAGACCTCGTCCAGTTTCTAAGGAAGAGTATCGATGTTTTTGCATGGAGTCATGACGACATGCCAGGTATTGATCCAAGTGTAATTACTCATTGATTGAACGTCTTCCCCTCTTCTAAGCCTGTTCGTCAAAAGAAGAGGGTGTTTGCTCCCGAACGAGGTAAGGCTATCAAGGAAGAGGTTCAAAAACTGATCGCAGCAAAGTTTATCCAAGAAGTCTATTACCCGGATTGGTTAGCAAATGTAGTGATGGTGAAGAAGGCAAATGGCAAGTGGAGAATGTGCGTAGACTTCACTGACTTGAACAAGGCTTGCCATAAGGATAGCTATCCTTTGCCACACATTGATCAACTGGTTGATTCTACAGCTGGCCATCAGCTGTTAAGCTTCATGGATGCCTTCTCAGGATATAATTAGATAAAGATGGATAAGGCTGACCAAGAAAAGACCTCCTTTATTACCAGTCAAGGTTTGTTTTGTTACAAGGTGATGTCCTTTGGTCTAAAGAACGTAGGGGCAACTTATCAAAGGTTGGTGAATCACATATTCTGTCCACAGATAGGATGGAATATGGAGGTGTATGTTGATGACATGCTTGTAAAAAGCTTAGACGAGGGAAGCCACTTGGACGATCTTTAGGAAACCTTTGAAACACTTAAGCCATATAAGATGAAATTGAACCCTAATGAATGTGCCTTTGGAGTATCATCAGGAAAGTTTCTAGGATTCATGGTTTCCTAGAGAGGAATTGAAGCAAATCCAAACAAAATCCAAGCAATATTGAACATGGAACCATCGAAGAACATCAAAGAAGTCCAATCCCTCACTAGAAGAGTTGCAGCTCTAAACAGGTTTGTTTCAAAAGCCACAAATAAGTGTTTACCCTTCTTCAAAGTTCTCAGGAAGGCATTCGAATAGATGGACGAGTGTCAAAAGGCCTTCCAAGATCTAAAGGACTATCTTACCATGGCTCTATTATTAAGCCCATTCGTGCTTGGAGAAGAATTGTATCTGTACTTAATAGTGTCTCCACATGCCGTGAGTTCAGCCTTGATCAGAGAGGAAAGAAAGGTGCAAAAGCCTGTGTATTACACTAGACAAGCACTCAGAGGAGCAGAAGGAAGGTACCCACTAATAGAGAAGCTAGCTTTTGCGCTAATAACAGCTTCTAGGAAGTTAAGACATTACTTCCAAGGCCATGTCATCAATGTCATGACGAACCATCCGCTTAAGAAGGCCATGAACAAGCTAGAGGTTGCAGGACGACTGATTCAATGGGCAGTAGAGCTTAGTGAATTTGATATTTGGTACCAACCAAGAAATGCAATAAAAGCTTAAGCCTTGGCAGATTTCATTGCAGAGTTCACTCTAAGCTATAAGGACTTAGGCGGAAGAGAAGACGATAAAAAATGGGTCATCCATGTAGATGGATCGTCTACACTACATGCAGGAGGTATAGGAGTTGTTTTACAATCACCATAAAGGAATAAATTGAAGCACAAGGTTCGCTTGTAGTACCAAACAACTAAAAATGAAGTGGAGTATGAAGCCCTTCTTAAAGGGCTAGAGTTGGCTAGATCTGTAGAAGTGGACTCAATACTTGTCTTGGGAGACTCTCAGTTGGTCATAGGCCAAGTAAATGGGACATGTGAAGCTAAGGAAGATAGAATGAAGAGATACTTAAAGAAGGTGGTATGCCTTGTGAAGAAATTCAAAGAAGCTGATTTCGTTCAAATCCCAAGGGAAGAGAACATGGAAGTAGATACTCTAGTAAAGGAAGCCTCAACGAAAGAAGCAATGGACGAATTTGATGAAATACAATACATGCCAAGTATAGATTTCCCAGAAATATTGCAAATAGAAGGCGAGCAAAATTGGATGACCCCGACAGTATCATATCTAAAGGACGGAAGGCTTCTAGAAGGGAAGGACGAAGCACAGAAGCTCCCGGTTAAATCAGCCAGGTACATCCTTATGGATGAAGTATTATACAGAAGAGGTTTTTCACAACCTTATCTAAGGTGTTTAGCTCCAAACGAGGCGAATTACGTGTTGAGGGAAGTTCATGAAGGAGCATGCGATAATCACTCAGGAGCCAAATCACTCGTCCACAAGGTCATCCGTGCAGGGTACTATTGGCCAACCATCCAAGCTAATGCTAAGGCATATATTAAGGTACGTGATCAATGTCAACGTTTCAGTAATGGTCCTAGACAGCCATCAGAATATCTTACCCTAATGACAGCCTCATGGCTTTTTGCACAGTGGGGTTTAGATATTTTAGGCCCCTTCCTAACTGGAACCAGACATATGAAGTTTTTGGTAGTGGGGATAGATTATTTCACTAAATGGGTGGAAGCTGAACTCTTAGTGAAAATTACACAACACAATGTCAAAAAATTCGTCTGGAAAAGCATAGTATGCAGATTTGGAGTACCAAGAGTACTAGTATTTGACAACGGACGACAGTTTGAGAACACACCCTTCAGAGAATTCTGTGACCAACTTGGAATCAAGAATCATTATTCCTCACCCCCCCAACCCACAGGCCAACGGACAAGCAGAAGTAGCAAACCAATCCTTGTTGAAAATCATCAAGACTCGGCTTGAAGGGGCAAAGGGAGTATGGCCAGATGAATTACCAGGTGTTTTGTGGGCTTACAGAACAACAGTGAGGACTCATACGGGGGAAACTCCTTTCAAACTGGCTTATGGGAGTGAAGCGCTCATACCTGCAGAAGTGCACATGGCTAGCCATAGGGTGATGAAGTATCAAGATGAGGAAAACAAGGAACAACTTCATCTTAACCTCAATCTTATAGACGAGGTAAGGCTGAACGCGAAGTAGAGGACAGTAAGGTACAAAAATCTTATGGCAAAGCAGCATGATGCCATGGTGAAACCCAGGCGCTTCAACATTGGGGATCTCATCCTTAAAAAGGTTTCTTTAGCCACCAAAAACCCGGCCCATGGGAAGTTAGGACCAAACTGGGAAGGACCTTACAGGGTTATCAACTGCAAGAGGCAAGGATCATACTACTTGGAAGCCCTAGATGGACGAAAGCTAGAGTACCCTTGGAATGTTGAACACCTAAAAAGATACTATCAGTAAAGGGTGATCATGGACGAACACTGCCACGGACGAGATCCTTGGACGTTTGAAGTAATGTGTTTAATGTTATTTTCTAGTATTTGCTTATTACTATTATGTTTTAGATGTATAAGTATTATGTGCTGCTTATGGACGAAGTTATGTTTAAGTATTTTTAATTCCCTAAAGGCACTAGCTCTCAAGCATGTGCCATGACTGTGGACGAATGTTTACATAGTGTAGATTTCTGAATATATATATGATGTATTTCCAAGTATATGTATGATTGTATGGGAATCCTCCATTTTTCTGATTTCATTCAGAATGATCCACATAAGGCAAAAAGCTAAAGATGAATAAAATCCTTGGACGCAAGGAAGTATCGTCTATAAGCTTTCCTCCAAATAAGGATAAAGCAAGAAAAATAAACCTAAGGTATATCTGTCTAAACTCAAGACAAGACAAAACCTGAGGTATGATCGTCTAAACCATGGACGAACGATGTGCGTGTAAAAACACCACAAGCCCATAGACGAATCTAACCAATCTAACAATCCAAAACATGGACGAGCATTTGTTGGGAATAAATTTCGCTAAGGACGAGTAAATGATCGTCTCAAGTTTGAAGAAATAAATCTGGAAAAAGACGTCATTCATGGACGAATTATACTTGAGTGATGAACATGGATTCATGTTACTTTATTTTCAACAATGCAAGAAGAAATTCATCCATATACTCAAGACGAGATAAAATGTCCATAAATGGGTAAACCCCATAACAACATAAATGGTGTGGACGATATAAACAAAACTTGTTCATAAAGCTTATGGCATATTCAAACACAAAAACAATAAAAACGAAAAAGCATTTATTCATTCATAAAATTCAAAAAGGGTAGACGACCATCATCCAAAACCCCTTAGAAGTAATGAGTGGTTATTCATAAAGCTCGTCCATAAACTTGGACGAGAAAATTGTACTTGAATAAATTCTAAAAGAAATAAGCAAAAGCCCAAAACAACGAGCATCTCCAACAAAAACTAAATAATAAATTTTCTGGGGGAAAGGAAAATTCACTTGGATAAACCACTGGCAGCATTGCTTCCAGACTTTGGATTGTCTTGGGTCACCTTGTTATTAGCATCGTCCACCACATTGACGTCTTCAGAACTCGTCGCAAGCAAGGAACTCTCTGTGGCAAGGGGAATCTTGAAGGTATTGAAGTTTAAGTTAGGAAATGCTTCCTTGGCATCAGCACGGAAGTCCTCATAGCCAGCAGCATAGTGGCTGTTTAGACTATTCTTGTATTCGTCAAACTTCTTGAAGGTTGCTATGGCTTCCTCACGTGCTTTCTCCAAGGACGAGGCAAACCCATAAACTTGTCCTTCCAAGTGAGCAATGCGAGTGTCTTTCTCGACGACATCTGCGTTAAGCTCCTCCACCTCATTCTTCAACTTTGTCTCACTTGCTTGCAGACGATTGAAATCATCAGTCAACCTAATCACCTCCCCCTTCTTTAACAGAATCTCATTGTTCAGCTCTTTAGCCTTGTCCTTAGCCATCTTGACCTCTGCACAGAGTTCCTTGGCCTAGCACATCGCTATATAAAACTTTGACATAGCCTGAGTGGACGAAGGAAAGTTAGACATTTTATTTTGAAAACTTACTGAAAACCCACAAGGACGAATAAAACTCATACCTTAAAGAGGTCATGGATGCCAGAACGTTCAAACTCCTTCAATGACATGTTGTAGCATTCATTGATTTCATTATCAGTGACTATTCCTTTGAACATCCTCCATGCAGAACTCTCGTCCAGCACCAGGCTGGAAGGACGATCAGATGGCTCTGACATATGAGGCTTGTGGGGAGTCTTGGCTGGAGGGGGAGTAGGATCAGTCCAGACGGGATGGACTGTTTGGACAGGCTCCACATCTACTGAAGGATCGTCCAGGTTCACCATCGGAGTTGTGAACTTAGGAACCTTAGGAAGAGAAGTCTTGCTAGGCTTTTGCTTTTTAGGACCTCGACGACTTGGAAGGTCGTCCAAATTCACAGCACTGGATATAGACTTAGACTTTCTCTTCCCTGTCTGGATGGAAGTTTTCTGGACGACTGGTGGTACAGTTGCATCCTCGTCTTCACTAGTTATGGTTTTTTCTTTGTTCTCCCTCATTGTAGTCATTCCTGCAACGAGGAAAATTAAGTTAAAAAAAAAAAAAGGAGAATGGATGATATTTACTTCGACGAGTAGTCTCCTTGTGACCAAGATTTTCAGCGGTAGGTTCCGGGCCAAGCCCCCACGTAGCTAGATGACTGAGAGTGACTAGATCATGAAATGTTCTCCCAGGGAAGGCATGCACTTGGTCAATTCGATCCAAGTGAAATTTGTCCAAGCGTGGACGAACAACAACTGCATTAATAAAAAGAAATAGGGGTTAGACGACTGAAAGACAGAAAATATGTAAAGAAAAATAAAATAAAATGGAAGGAAACATACCCTCAGGACGAATACGATCTAGAGGGCCGGTAAAAGGTGGGAAGGGGGCATTACCCACATCAGCTGGGTCCCCAGCCCAATTTTCGAAAATAATAAAAAACTCTTTTTTCCAAAACCTATCAGACGAGCTACGGCCTTTTATTAAACTATAGTAGGAGCCTCTAGATGAGAACTGGTAAAAACCAGTAGACTTCTTTATTTCTGAGGGCTTATAACAGTAAAGGAACTTATCCACTGTGATAGGATAGTCTCCCTCCAATGCCTCACACCATAGCACTTGAATGGCAACTATTGTCCTCCATCCATTGGGGTTGAGCTGGTTAGGTCCAATACCCAACCTACAAAGAAGACCTCTACAAAAAGAATTAAGAGGAAATATAAGGCTAGCTAAAAGATAAGAAGTATATACTCCTAAACCAGAAGAAGGAGAGCAACACTACTCTCCTTCCTTGGGTAGACGAGGGTTGAACTCAAGAGGGATCTGGTATCTATCTACAAGGGTTTTTAATTTAGGGGCGTCTAGGGTGGACGCTACCTCGAGGGCACAACTATATATGACATTCTCCTCTTCCTCCTCCTCGTCTTGTGAAACGCTAGGTGGCTCTCTAGACGAGCTAGTCCCAGCCCCAGATGCCATCCTACGTTGCATTTCCTGGAATTCCTCAAAAGGAATGCCAGGAACCCCAGACGAGTATTACTCGTCCGAGGAACTACTACTATAGCATGTGCTACCCTTACCACTCTCATAACTCTCAGAAGAAGCGTCCTGGTACTCGTCTATTTCTCTTTCTATACTACTAGACGAAGACATAACTGAAATAAAGATTAAGACAAAAAACCTAAGAAAGGAAGAAGAAATACCGGAGAACTAGGATGAAGAGCTAGACGAGACTCTTGGACAAGATGACAGAAGGGAGATTATGAGAAAGGTGAAGGGCAGGAAAGAGAATGCACCTATTTATAGGGCCCAAAAGCAAGTCAACGAAGCGACGCCAACCATTTAGAACAAGACACGTGGCTGTCCCTTTGAAAAACGCAATGGACGTGATGGGTCAACCAACGAAATCACGACACGTGGTCTCAAAAAAATAAAAATAAATAAATAATAATAATAATAAATGAATTTTTAATTCTCTGGTCAATAAAAATTAAATCTATCCTTGGACGACCCTTAGACAAAGGGGGCAACTGATGGGATAGTAAAATTGACCATCTCTGATTCGTCCATTAGGATCGTCCAAGGGCATTGATTAGCCAGATAAACCACAGATCGTCTAGACGAAAGAGTTGTCCATGTGTAAAGCGCATGGAAGACCAACATTAGTCTATATACAAAGAGTCGTCCATAGGCAAAACACACGGATGACCATATAACACTTGGCAAATTCTGGAGTGGTTAATCAATCCATGTTCATCGCCACCAATTTCTCCTAAGTATATAACTTCCATTGGCGGTTGCAACTTCTATAGCCGTTGAGGAAGTTATTTTCGGAATTCCTGATTTCCACGAATCTTGGGGAAGTTACTAAACCAAATAACTGCTCCAAGGTTCTCAATATAAGGACCGATCTAAATCAAGCAAAGGTAAGTACGTTTTGACATTTTTCTCCTAAACAGTTGGAACTCCATTCTTGTGAGAAACTAACTCAGCCATCGGAGGGTGTTAGACCGGTCCACCCCGGTCTCCTTTGATAGCGTGTTCACTTTTGTAGGCCTTCGCTACAACTTTCAACCCATCGAAGTCGAAGTGTTCAGCCTACTGATTCTGTTCAACATCAAAATTAATAAACAATTGGAAAAGAAAATTGAACCTATGGAACCAACTTTTGAAACTCTTAATTTGGGCAATGATAAGGATTCACGCTTAATTAAAATTGGCTCAACCCTAAATGAGAAAGAAAGAAAAGATCTCAAAAAGTTGCTCATAGAATTTCAAGACGTGTTTGTATGGTCCTATGAAGATATGCTTGTACTAATCCCAAGATAGCTCAACACCACATTAACACTTATGCTCACATGGTCCTCGTCACGCAAAAGTTGAGACGTATGAGAACTGAATAGCTTCTAAAGATCAAAGAGGAGGTCACCAAGCAATTGAAGGTAAGGTTCATCAAACTTGTACACCAAGCTGAATGGATAGCTAATGTTGTACCCGTACCCAAGAAAGATGGGAAGGTAAGAATATGCATGAATTTTAAGGATTTGAACAAAGCTTGCCCTAAGGATGACTTTCCTCTTCCACACATAGATGTTTTAGTGGATAACACAGCTGGTAATGCCTTGATGTCTTTCATGGATGGTTTCTCGGGATATAACAATTAAGATGGCTCTTATGGATTTGACCAAGATTACCTTCACCATAGTGGGGAATTTATTGTTACACTGTGATGCCATTTAGGCTCAAGAATACAGGTGCAACTTATCAAAGAATTGACACTGCCTTATTACATGATATAATGCACAATGAAGTAGAAATGTATGTTGATGATATGATCGTAAAATCCAAAGAGAGTGAGGGTCACATCGTTAACTTGAGGAAGTTCTTCGAGAGAATCAAGGAGTATAGACTGAGATTAAACCTACAAAAATGCACGTTTGGGGTAGCTGCAAGGAAGTTATTGGGCTTCTTGGTAAGTGATAGAAGGATAGAAGTTGACCCATCAATGATCAAAGCCATATTAGAAATGCCTCCACCCAAAAGCGAGAAAGAGATAAGGGGATTCTTAGGCCGATTATAATACATCAGCCGATTCATTGTCAAACTCACTTCCACTTGTAAGCCCATTTTCAAGCTCTTAAGGAAGAATGAACCTCACGAATGGAATGATGAATGTCAGAAAGGTTTTAAGCTCATTAAGGAATATCTCCTCCACCCACCTATCTATGGGTAGTAGCCAGAATGGATCCATTGAAGCACTTGTTTGAGAAGCCCGCCTTGAGTGGAAGACTATCGAGATGGTTAATCCAACTAGCAAAATTCGATTTGAAGTATATGGCAAGGAAAACCATCAAAGGAAGCATTGTGTCAGATTTTTGTGCCGAGAACCCTGTGGAAGGAAAGGATGGTAGAATGGATTTTCTGAATAAGGACATTTTGGACATTGAGCTAGGGGTATGGAAGATGTATTTCAATGGCGCTGTGAACCAATATAGGAATGGGATAAGCGTACTCTTGATCACTCCTAAAGGATCTTACATATCCTTAGCAGTTAAGTTGAACTTTGAGGCAACCAATAACGTGGGTGAATACAAGGCTTGTATCGCCGGAATGAAAGCTATCAAGAATTGGGGGTGAAAAAGGCCGAGGTCTTTAGAGATTCAACTTTGGTTATAGCTCAAGCACAAAGGTTGTGGAAAGTGAGGGAAGAACACTTCAAGCCCTATCAACAATATTTAGAGGATTTGACCAAAACCTTTGACAAGATTGAATACATAGTCATCCCTAAAGCTCAGAATCAGTTTGCAGATGCCTTGGCTACTTTAGCTTCCACGATTGAAATACCCGAAGGAGTATGGACATGACGCTTAGAGATTGAACAAAGTTATGGGCTGGTACAAAAAAAAAAAGGCTGAAGCTTCAGTTTTGGTTATATAAGAGGAAGGTGTTCCTTGGTATTATGACATCATGAAATTCTTGGAATCAAGGGTTTATTCGGATGGTGCCAACAAGAGAAAGCGCCATTAGATTAGGATGGTGGCAATGCAATACATCTTATGCGAAGGTCAGCTCTATAGGAGATCCTATGATGGTATGCATCTTCATTGTCTAAAGAAGGAAGAAGCCAAGAAAGTCATAGAAGAAATCCATCAAGGGATTTGTGGTCCTCACATGAATGGGAGAATGTTAGCCAAAAAGATCTTGAGGATAGAATACTATTGGAACACGATGGAGACTGATTGAGTAGACTTTGGGAAGAGTTGCCATGATTGCCAAATGCATGCGAATTTGAATCACGTACAACCTAGTGAGCTATACAGCATGACCTCTCTATGGCCTTTTTCAGTCTGGGGCATAGATGTGATTGGAAGAATAGCCTATAAAGCCTCAAATGGGCATGAATACATCCTAATGGCAATTGACTACTTCACTAAGTGGGTGGAAACGGCCCCCTACTCCATGTTAAAATCCAAGCATATGGCTCGATTCATAAAGAATAACATCATTTGTCGATATGGAGTACCCCAAGAGATTATCTCCAATAATGGTTTCCACTTTGAGGGAGAGGTTAAAACAATCATGGAACTATTCAAAAATGAGCATCACAAGTCTTCACCATATCGACCACAAACCAATGGAGCTGTAGAAGCAACCAATAAGAACATCCTAGCCAAGATGGTTATGACATACAAGGATTGGGCTGAAAAGCTCCCATTTGCCTTATGGAGTTACATAACTTCTATCTGTGCATCAACTAGGGGAACCCCTCACTCTTTGGTCTATGGTAGTGAAGTGGTGCTTCCCATTGAGGTGGAGATACAATGTTTGAGAGTACTAGCAGAAAACAAGGTCCTATAAGGAGATTGGATTAAACAAAGATATGAGCAATTGGCTTTAATAGATGAGAAAAGAGCTAGAGCACAATACCATACGCGAGGACACCAAAAGAGGATTGCTAGAGCATTTAACAAAAAGGTGAGACCTAAAAACCTTAAGGAATGGGACTTGGTCTTAAAAGTGCTTAGCGATAAAACTTTTGATCCAAGAGGAAAGATGAAGCCAAGATGGTTTGCACCTTTTATTATCAACAAAATCATGTCAGGAGGTGCTACAAGAATTATAGATTTGGATGGGGAAGAGATGCTTCGCCTAATCAACATGGATAGGCTCCGAAGGTACAACATTTGAAAGAAAAATATAATAAATAAAAAAGACTGCTAGGTTGAAAACCTGAAAGGGCAGCCTAGGTAAAAATTAAGACAAAAGAACCTCGCTAGATTAAAAACCCAAAAGGGTGGTCTAGGCAAAAGGTAGGAAAAAAGACCATGGGCATGGCGAAAATTCCTCAAAGGACCTCATGGGAAAAAATTACATGGCATGGGAAAAAGAAAAAAAAAAATGATGACAATAAGCAAAGATAATGAATGGATGGTTCTCTCATTGCTCAAATTAAAAGATGATAAACTATTTCCATAGAGGATTTAGAACATTCCAAACCTTTATTAATTCATAAGAAAAGAAATGACAATCATAAATACAAAAAAGTAAAATTTGGGGCATATCAAGGTGGTCGGTCAGTCTTTCTTTCTTTTGATTGGACTTTTGTATGCTTTCTCAGTTATGTGAACCCACTTCATGACAGCCTCTAAGTCATTACTTATACCCTAAAGTTGGATGAAGCAATTGGAGCCTCTTATATAGCCATATTTAGAAAAGGTGAGAAAGAAAGAGAGAAGGCGTGAATGAAAGTATTAGAAAGAGAGAGTAAAAAAGTAAAAATAAGTTCAAAGATGATATAAGGAGCCTCGATGGGTTGAAAACAGAAAGGCAATTCGTGCAAAAGTTAGAGGAATCCCACTAGGTCGAGGACCTAGGCAAAAATTAGGGATTGAGAGAAAAGATTCATCCACTTTGATTGATAATACAGGAAAGATACAAGAGAAACCAAAAGCAGTAAGAGCATCTTTGAAACTATGGCCAAGAAGTTCTACCACAGAAAGGTATTGGGAAGTATTTTTTGAGTTTAGAATGTGTTTGGTGAAGGTTTGGAGGCCATAGTGGTTATTGTAGACTTGAAAAGAGACAATTAGGGTTTCCAGCCTTCAGTACACACACGCAGATTCAAGGCTACGCACGTAGGCCTATGTTTGTGCACGCAGGAAGGCTGGCAGAACCAAGTTTTCCCCTGTTTTGAGTGTGTTTTCTCCCAAAAGCTTCTCCTGTAAGTCTTACAGCCTAAAGAAAACTACTTAAGGCACAATTCAAGCTCAAAATTTCCAAAATATCAAAGACCAACAATAATAGAATTGCACAAAATTTCCACAAGCTTGTAATTTAAGTACATATCCCAAATAAAAGCATAAATGTGAAAGATGTTCTTAAATGCTGCCCAATGTCTCAAATCAAATCTAAAGTGCAAGCAACCAAAAAAAAAAGGAATATGCTATGCTGTGTTTATGTCTGTCTGTCTATCTGCAAGGTCACTAGAAACGCCTTTTCCTAAGCTGATAGCTCAGAGTTGACTCTGAGTCTCCACCATCATCACCACCATCATCGTCGTCGTCATCATCATCATCATCATCATCGCCATATAGCTGCCTGGATTACTTAGTCACCTCCAGCTTGAGGTTCCCCGCAAGCCAAATGAGCTCCTCATACTCCTATAGGATAGGCTGAGTTGAAAGAGGACAGTGTTAGGATAAGGGTTGAAAGATGCAAGAAAAGTAAAGGGAGAATGAAAGAAAACTCACTGCCCATGTACCATCAGGAAAAGCATAGCCTGTGACATTTGTATTACGGCCAACGGGGCACTCCCAAGCAAAGCCATAAGGGTCATAAGCATAAACGACTAGGGCAAACAAGGAAGGTCAATGAAAGCATCAGCAACAAGGCCAGCCTGACACAAGTGTTTCATTTGAATGTTACCTTAATGTTCAATTAATGTGTAAAACACTAATGAATGTTTAGAACCCCAATTTCAACAATACCAACACAAGCTTATACACAAACAATATATACGGAATGATGACTATAAGCTATATCCAAATTGGTAAAAAACTCTAAACCATAATTAATCACAAACATGGCAGCAATTAAAAGGTAAAGAGTAAGGGAAGAGAGATGCAAACACAAAGATAACACCGGCACGTGTTACCGAAGAAGAAACCGAAGAAATCGGTTAAAAACCTCTTCGCCGTCCTCCAAGCGGTCAAATGATCCACTAAGGAATAAAGTTGGGATACATGAATAGCAAAACACCCCCCAAGCCTAATCTACCCAAATGCACCTAAGCCCTCCAAGCTTCTTGCTCCAACAGGGTTACGCCTAACCTTGTCTTCTTTAACTTCCGGGATCCCGCAATAAGCCCATTGCATCAACCAAGTGAATTAGTCATCTCCGAACTGCTTCCCAAGCACCAAAACACCTCCTCACTGATATGGGTATGGTGAGATGAGAATTTGGCTAATGTACCTCTCAAGGATATATCAATGGAGAGGTTGAGAGTAGAGGAATTTGAAGAATCAAATGTCAAAGATTGTGAATGAGTCAATCTTGTTTTTCTCTAAGGTTTGTCTCTTAAAATTCTCTCTAGAAGCTCTCTACATTTCGTGGGTATAAAGTTATTTATAGTAGTGTACGTGAGAAATGCGAAGAGTCAGTTTTCATCCAAACAGGACATTCTGGCAACTCAGTCTCACGAGTGGAACAAGTTGCAAGTTTGAGTCGCGAGCTAATTGCCTGGCCAGACTATACATTTTGTCCTGCAGTGCCCCAGTTGTCATGACCCTTTAGTTCCCTACATGCTTCACACGTATGACACTTTGGCAACTTGCCAGTCGTAAGTCAGTCACGAGCCTCCTTTATATGCACACATCTTGAGTTTTCTTCACACTCTCTCACATACAACCCTTACATAATTCCCATCTAAATACAGGGTCTCTAATTGCTAAAATACAAGCAAATTTTGCACGGAATTAAGCCAACACATAATTGAATAAAATCAACCTTACAATCTCCCCCTCTAGCTATTCTATGACAAAACCCAAAAACAGACTCTAGACTTACAATGTGAGTTGGGAACAGTTACCAAAACTCACTCACACCTAACTCTAGAAATTGTGAAGGTCTTGAACCATACAGACAAGTTTCCTGAAAACAAGAAGATCATTGTAAGCAGAAATCTTGAAATGCATATGGGGCAAGCACAATGCGATCAAGCAAAAAAAAATTATAATATAGCATGGCTTGACCAAACAAGAACAATCACTATAAATAGTGACCACAATGATCATTCACACATGGAATGAACATCCGAACATGCAAGCTAATAAGCTTAATACAAAAAATCATTTGCATGTCCAACACACAACCGATACAAAAACACAAAGGTAGATGCATCAAGGATATAAGATCCAACAAAGGCACAAGTGTGGAGTACTAAAGAAAATGCATAACATTAACTAAAAGTACTAGGCTACAAAAGCAAAGGTACATAAACAAATATGGTTTAAATAGCTGAAAAATTCAAGCATTCATAACACACCATGTCCAAATATTTTAAAACCAAGTGCTAAAGTTATAGGGTACTTAAAAACCAAACCAAGGTACTAAAATAAATGTTATGAAAATCCATATAGATACTAAATCCAAACATAAACCATAAAAACTATAAAAACTTATAAAGTTTCTCCCCCTCAAGGTAAGGCTCCCCTTCAAGAGCTACTCCATCTACTCCCCTTTTTTGACTGGAATGGACAAAGGGCTAAGGCTGGTCAGTGAAGCTATCAAACTTGGCTGCAAGCAAGTTGATCTATTCTTGAATAGTAGTCAGCCTATCGGAGTGCTCATTTTGGACTTCTCGCAGGCCATCAATCCTCTCAAGAATGATCTGAAATGCATCTGGAGGCACTTCTAAAGATGATGAGGCTCTACTCCTTTTACCATGACTTCGTGAAGTTGAGGGTTGTCCTTCCACTTCAGTCTTAGTGTCCATAGGCTCTCCTTGTGCTGGATCACCCTCCTCTTCATCACCCGGAAGACGAACTTTGATCTTTACGATTATTAGAGCATTGATAGCTTGAGGAGTACGCATGAGGCTGATGTCTTGGGGAATTTCCACACCTTTTGCATGAAAGAGCCTCATGAGTAGATTAGGGAAGATAAGCTTTGCTCTTGGAGTTGTCCTTGTTTCATCGGTAATGATGGAGAATGCATGAGCATTAATGTCAATGTAGGTATTTTCCCAAAGCTCCATGAGAAAAATGGCTCTAGCATTGCTGATGGTGGTCATCTTCTTCACCGAGTAAAGATTGAACATCATGATGTATGTAAGACATCGCAAATCCGATGGAAAGGCAGTTGTTTTGAGACATCTTCCTTTTCTAACACCACTAATATGGGATTGAACCGTCTCTATGGACAGCATTCTGTCCTTGAAGTGAGTGAAATCATGTTCTAGATCTTCAAAGCCAAGAACATCATCAATGTCCTCCACGTCAATGGTGAACTCATGACCTCTAATCCAACAATCTATTGCATCCTCTCGTAGAATGGCATTGGCATAGAATTCCCGAATTAGTGGTTCACAAACCCTGGGGAGATCACCAAGAAGCTTTTCCTAGACATGGCAAAACGGGTCAGACCCGTTTGACCTGCAACCCGTTTGACCCGTAACCCGTTTGACCTGCAACCCGTTTGACCCGTAACCCGTTTGACCCGTTTAAAAATGACCCGTTTTGACCCGTGACCCGTTTTGACCCGCGACCCGATTGACCCGACCCGAACCCGACCCGACCCACCCGTTTTTCCACGACTACCAACGTTGACTAGATTGAGATTGAGGTGTAATTCTTATAAGATATTTACTTATTCTTCTTCACTTAATATGTTATGTACTCCATTATAGTTTGTCATTCTTTACTTGCCACCTTCATTTTCTCTTCCTACTTTAAACATATCAAAAATTATACCAAGATTAGCTTCTAAAAAGCTGGAATAAGAGTTGCACCAAATTTAGGTATCAAGTGTTTAGTGGTAATTGGTAAGTGGTAATAGTATCACCAATGAAAATATAATCACAGTTAAGGAACTTAGAAACAATTGACAAATTGCATCTATTTCCAAAAAAAAAAAAAAAAAAAAAACTTGTTTGAAAAATACGGGTCAACTCGACCCGTCCCGCGACCCGTTTGACCCGCGACCCGTTTGACCCGCAACCCGTTTGACCCGTAACCCGTTTGACCCGTTTAAAAATGACCCGTTTTTGACCCGTGACCCGTTTTGACCCGCAACCCGATTGACCCGACCCGAACCCGACCCGACCCGCCCGTTTTGCCATGTCTAGCTTTTCCCAACCTCTATCTTGAAAATAGCCTGGAATAAAGTAGTCCTTCAAATCAACAAGGTCTACAAATCGCTCTTGGATGGTTGGAGCCTTCTCATAGAACTAATTGTATCTCTCAAAGTGATGAGTGGAGCGAAATCGGGTATTGTCCATTTTCTTCCTTTTGTCACCATGTTGTGCAGTGGTTTTCTTCTTCAGAGTCATCTGTAAAAACAGAGCAACAAGCACCATAAAACAAAGTACAAGATATGATAACAAACTAGATTAGTAACCATTTAGTACCAATACAATGGACACTGAAATATAACCCTAAAAAGAAAAATTTAGAGAAGTAACTCAAAAACAAATTGACATGTGAAGACATAAATCATCAAGGCATGATAGAATCATGACATTAAGCACTCAAACATGTCAAAGAGTGTGTGTGTGTGCGTGCATCAAATGCAAAAGTGTGCAAACTAGGGCAAAGTGTAGAAACACATAATCATATGATGTTTCAAAATCAAAGAAATATGATTATCCCTACAACATTTGTATTCCATAGAATCCAAAGAGACACACAAAAGCATCTAAGAGATGATTTATCATGGACGTGGTATGCACAACACAACACAACACAAACATGGTACAATGCATGAAAATGAAGCACAAACATGTAAAACATGTAGAATAGGCATTATACTAACAAAATCAACAAAACCCATAAAGCAATCTCAACAAAACAACAATAAAACCATATTCAAACATCATATTTTCAAATCTCAGCAAAAACACAAAATCCAAGAAATCTAGGACTAGAAACATGAAATACTTTGAGAATAAAAAAAAACCCATACCTTTTCTTGAAGATTGATGAAGGATTGATGAAGAAAATGGAGGTTTTGTGAGAGAAAAATGGTGGTTTTGGAAGAGGGAGAGGCGGACAAGACAATGAACAAGCACGTGATGCGAGAGAAAACTGAAAAGTTTTAGAAAACTGTCTTGAATATAACCCTATTGTGCAAAACACGTGTTTTTCGCGACTGGAATGAGTCACCAACAAGTCGCTATGTCAAGTCGCAAAAATCCTGTGACACAAATTTTGAAAAATTTGTCTAAGTGTTTTTCGCGACTGGGAAGTCCACTCGCGAGCAAGTCACGAAGAGAGTTGCGAATCATTCTAAGTAAACTTACGACTAGAGCTTCCACTCACAAACCAGTCGCCAAACTGAGTCATGAAAATGCTAAAAACCCAGAAATTTTGGAATTTTTCTAAGTTTTTTTTTGCGACTGGGGGATTGGCTCACTAGAGAGTTGCGAGAGCTTCTAAGTAAGCTCGTGACTAGAGTGACCCACGAGAATGAGTCGCCATAATAGAATTGCACAGTTTTTGAAAATTTTGAAAATTTTGAAAACAAAACACTTTCCAAAAACAATTAAAATGCTCAAAAAACTTTTTGTGTTTGATCAACATATGATTGAGTAAGTGCAACACATTTAATCAAGTACAATCACACAAATGAATAAGGCATTCAATGAACATAGACATGTGTGATGTGTGTGGGTACCAAAAATGAGATAGTCCTTAGTCTAATATGAAGCTTCAATAATCAATTCAACTAAGGCATACACAATTAGCACTAGGAAGAGTGACCAATCTCAATTATAGAAGTATGCATAAATGACCTCCCACAAAACTTGATTACATAATTTTGAAGCTTTTCATTTGGCTTCATACATTTCATAATATTTGATCATTTTGGAACAATACATCTCATTTTGAGATCAATGCCTAAAATTTTTGATATTTCAATTTGATGAGAAAGCCTTTGGCTCATGGGACCATACATTTTCATATAAGTCGTTTTCCCTTTTTCTTAGTCGAATACTAGTATGTGCGACGGCTTTTATAACTCATTATCTCTTTTCATTTTGAGATTTAACATTGGTTGAGCTCTTTAAGAAAGAAAAATAAAAGAGTGGGAAGATATATAGAAACAAGTCTATTTAAGTCTCAAGATCAACAAAATCATTGACTAATCATTCATGAAAAGTTTGAAGATCTATTTACAATAGTCTCATAGATGTCAAGATTTTTCCCACAATGATATGAGTGCATAGAGAACAAGCTACGCTCGTAAATGCACAAAGCCATTTGTATAAAGGTACAAGGCAAAACATGCATGTGACAAAACACAATAATGCCAATCAAACTTTTTGAATTTTATACTTTTTATGTGTTTTTGGATTTTTGACACAAAAGTAAATAAAGATTGAGAAAAAAGAAAACATTCAAAGCACTTAAAAACAAACAAACAAAAATTATCAAAACATGCTAGAATGATTACTAGGAAACAACCAAACAAAGTCACAGCACATAGAAAAAATTAATGCATGGACATGTTCTAATGTTTATGTATGTGTACCCTTCTTCACCCACACAATATGTGCATTTGGGGTGATATCCTTAGAGGATTGGGTACATGAGTTATGATTCTCAAACCTTAGGGTGAAGTTTGCCAAACAAGAGGTGATGGTGTCTATCATCTTCATCACATCACCAATATCAGACTCAACTTCTCGCCTTTTTGATTGCTTGAGGTAACCCTTGCCATTTCTTTGTCCTTTTGGCCTTTGAGAGCTGCCATTCTTTAATGCCTGAAGCTTGTGGAAATTAGGTCTAGTGTGTCCTTAGATTCCACAATGATGGCAAAAGTGTTGAGTTTGTGGTCCTCTTTATGACTTCAGAAGAGATTTTTCCTTCGCCTTGAGTTTAGCCACTACTGGGTTTGGAGGCTTTGTTAAAACCTATTGAGCAATCACCTTTGCCTTCTTCTCAAACTTCACTTTCTCAACAGTTGGAGTTGCTACCACTAGTTCCTTTGCTTTAACAAACTTCATCTCCTTAGACACATTGGCGCTTGAATTACTCTCTCCGATGTATCCTAAGCCACTTTTGTCAAAAAATGGCTTTTGATGTGCCAGCACCTTGTCGAGCATTTTGGAGGCAACCCACTCCACTTTAGCATTAGCTTGAATCACTTCATGCTCAAGAAACTTGATCTTGGAATAGGTTTTGGTTAGTTCTCCGTTTAGCGTCTCAACTTCGCATTTAGTCTCCTTGTACCGCACTAGAAGACTTTTGTAATCTTGCTTTGCTGTCTTCATTTTTCTTATGGCTGCCTTAGCCACTCTTGCATACACTCTGGTCTTCTCAAGAAGAGAATTATAAGTTTCTTGCAATCCTTTTTCCCCTTTATAGACACATTCTTCTTCTTCATCATCGGATTCCTCCCCAACTCCCATTGACTCCATTTCGGTGTGCTCACCGAGCTTTTCCACTAGTGCATTCAAATCTTCTAACGAGTCCATAGGTGCAATGGTCATAAATGCGAAGTAGTTTCCTTCTCCATCACAACTTTCTTCTGAATCTAAATTTGAATATTTAAGTCACTAAGGGTAGTGGCAAACACTTTACCCTTTGCTTTTAAATAAGTGGGGCATTCTTTCTTCACATGCCCATGCCTTTTGCACTCAAAGTATGTGACCATTTGGGACGGAGAGGAATCTTTTGAATCCTTCTTCTTGAAGTCTTTCTTGTCCTTCTTAAAATTTGAGAATTTTCCCTTCTCAAAAGACTTCCCTTCTCTCTTGAACTTTACGAACTTACGGAAGTTCTTAGCAAGGTATGCCACTTTCTTTTTGACCTCATCCTCATCCGAGGAGTCTTGAGCTTCCACTCTCTCATTGATTGTCTTTAAAGCAAGAGATTTGCTCTTCCTTTGTGATGGTAGAGATAGCTCATAGGTTTAAAGAGAACCGATGAGTTCTTGAATTTTAATCTCATTAAGGTTTTTGTTCTCTTCGATGGCAGTGACCTTTGCACAGAAGCTCTCTGGTAATGATCGTAGAATCTTCCTCACAATCTTGGAGTCCTTCGTCTTTTCTCTCGAGTTGAATTTTCCAATCACCACTTCATTTAGCTTCCCATAAAATGAGTCGAATGACTCGTCTTCACTCATCTTCACCTCCTTGAAGCATGTGGTAAGTATTTGCAACTTGGTGTCCTTCACCTTTTTGGTGCCTTCATAAGTCGTCTCCAAGATTTGCCATGCCTCCTTGGCAATTGTAACATAAGAAATCTTGTGAAACTCATCAGGAGAAACACCACAAAAAATAGCATTTAAAGCCTTGCTATTAGCATTAGCTGTCGTAAAGGCTGCCTTATCCCGTGGCTTCTGGCCTAGTCCATCCTATCTCAACAGCGTCCCAAACACTATCATTAATGGAACATAGAAATGCCCTCATTCGAACTTTCCAAAAAGCATAGCTGCTCTCATCAAAGTATGGAAGAGCATTGAGCGATTAAGATCAATCCATCTCAAAAAGGGCCTAAGATCACACTTAGGTAATGAAACCACAGTAAGTGCACCCGCTCTAATACCAATTGAATGTTCAATTAGTGTGTAAAACAATAATGAATATTTAGACCCCAATTTCAACAATACCAACACAAGCTTATACACAAACAATATATATGCGGAATGATGAATATAAGCTATATCCAAATTGGTAAAACACTCTAAACCATAATTAATCACAAACACAGCAGCAATTAAAAGGTAAAGAGTAAGGGAAGAGAGATGCAAATAAAAAGATAACACTGGCACATGTTATAGAAGAGAAAACTGAAGAACTAGGCAAAAAACCTCTCCGCCGCCCTCCAAGCGGTCAAATAATCCACTAAAGAATAAAATTCGAATACATGAATAGAAGAAGACCCTCCAAGCCTAATCTACCAAATGCACCTAAGCCCTCTAGGCTTCTTGCTCCAACAGGGTTATGCCTAACCTTGTCTTCTTTAACTTCCTGGATCCTGCAATAAGCTCATTGCATCAACCAAATGAATTAGTAATCTCCAAACTGCTTCCCAAGCACCAAAACACCTCCTTACTGATATGGGTATGGTGAGATGAGGACTTGGCTAATGTACCTCTCAAGGATATATCAATGAAGAGGGTGATGGTAGAAGAATTTGGAGAATCAAATGTCAAAGATTGTGGATGAGTTAATCTTGTTTTTCTCTAGGGTTTCTATCTTAAAATTCTCTCTAAAAGCTCTCTACATTTCATAGGTATAAGGGTATTTATAGTAGTGTATGTGAGGAATGCGAAGAGTCAGTTTTCATCCAAATAGGGTGTTTTGGCGACTCAGTCTTGTGAGTGGAACAAGTCACAAGTTTAAGTCGCAAGCAAATTGCCTAGCCAGACTGTACATTTTGTCTTGTAGTGCTCCAGCTGTCGTGACCCATCAATTTCCTACATGCTTTACACGTGTGCCACTTTGGCGACTTGCCAGTTGCCAGTCAGTCGCGAGATCTAGTTGTAAGGCTCCTTTATATGCACACATCTTGAGTTTTCTTAACACTCTTTCACACACAACTCTTACATAATTCCCACCTAAATACAAGGTCTCTAATGACTAAAATACAAGCAAATTTGGCACGGAATAAAGCCAACACATGATTGAATAAAATCAACCTTACATTACCAATGTACAAGAATGCAGATGATGACTGACTGAAGGGAAATGAGAGAAGCAAGAACACATACCACAGCAATAAGGGAAGGCATGAGGCAAGTCCCACTAAAATCATTATAATCTAGCTCATCCATGACTTGTTCAATGAAGGGGATCTCCGACCCCCACAAATCATACTCCGCAGTCATCATGGAGTAAGGGGCAAGCATGAAAACTAAAGGATCCATCAAAATTGGGGTGCATCCTCACCTGCCAACTGGCAGCACACCCTCTCTGCCAAATAGATCACCCTCAACCTAGTGCCCTCAAGGGGCTGGGAGATCCTAGAAGCGACAATAGCAACTACCTCCAAATTTGGGTCCGCTATTGGATCAACATCGACCCAAGGACTCCACACAATTTGTGACAACACGTAGGGTTAGAAAGAGAATCTTAAGAAGCATGCAAAAAGTGGAAAGCAATATATTCCTAACTTACATCATCTGGAAAGAGCCTATCGAGGTAGGCACGAATAAAGGTGACGCTCTTCAAGTCCATCGAAGTTCCCCAAGTAATGAGACCATACTCCATGGCCCAATGCTAAAAAGATAACAGTTTGCAAGAGGATATGGTACAATTTGCAAAAGAACATGACAGTTTGCAACATAACAGTTTGCAAGAGGTAATGGTACAGTTTGCAAGAGAACATGGCAGTTTGCAACATGACAGTTTCCAAGATACGAATATAACAGTTTGCAAGAAGCTATGGCACAGTTTGCAAGGCACAGATATGGCAGTTTACAAAATGACAATTTGTAAGATGTGGATATGAATACAGTTAGCAAGAATATGATACATAGTCTTAACGTAAATGGCATGTGGATATATGACCATAAGGGTGAGAATGCATGAGCTACAAGAGCAAAGAGAAAGAAACTACCTTAAGGAGCTTCTAAGGCCCCCACTAGCTAGCGCAGAGTTTCCTGGCAGAGTGTGTCCAAGGAAGAGAAAAAGTAGGCCTAGCATGTTTACCCCCAGTTGGCAGTCTAAGCCCTCTCAAAGTTTCGGAAAAAGGCCAACCACCTCAAAGACACCGTCTGCCCCCCATTGGCGAATAAGTACACCCCCAATAGGTATAACAAAAAGACCCTGGCCATTCAGGCACAATACTCAGCCGTCCCCTGTGGACGACGCATGAAGTCTACCTTAAGATCAATATAGCAGATCGTCTCCATAGCATACCTCCTCCCGAGTAGCTTTACACCCAACTGAGTAGTCGACTCATCCTTCAAACTTATCGAGACTTCATTGAACCGTAGGCCAGTCATGTGGTGGAAGTCGTGGAGAGTGATAGTCATCTCCCAATTAGCAATGTGGAAGGTGTGAGTAGTATCCCACCACCTCTTAGCTAAGGACTACACGAATGTGACAGAGGACAAGCTCAAAGCTTGTTGTACGAATATGACACTGAGTCTCCTCGATAGGGATGTTGTACCATACCAACGCCCGACTGGTACTCCCTCTACTAGAATATGGAGATAAAACTTGCAAAAATGATATTGCATTCATAATAGAGTGAGATGTGATGTAAGGCATACAATGGGATGCAAAAATGGTGAGGAATGATGTTAAAATTGCAAATAGATGAAGAATAAATGAAAAAGGAGTCCAAATGGCTACACTAAGGTTTCTACTTGGTGCCACACATGCACAAGAATAAGGCTGTTTACGGAGGATGCTGCGCACATGTGCAAGTTGGAACCTGCGCGCACATGAACAAGAATAAGTCTATGTACGCATGAATATAGGCTACGCGCACAAGAAAACGTCTACGCACATAGGCCCAAACTTGTGCAAGCAGAGGATAGGCTCAAAGCTTGCTATACAAATGTGACATTGAGTCTCCTCGGTAAGGATGTTGTACCATACCAACGCCCGGCTGGTACTCCCTCTGCTAGAATATGGAGATAAAACTTGCAAAAATGATATTGCATTCTATAGAGTGAGATGTGATGTAAGGCATATAGTGGGATGCAAAAATGGTGAGGAATGATGTTAAAATTACAAACAGATGAAGAACAAATGAAAAAGGAGTCCAAATGGCTACACTAAGGTTTCTACTTGGCGCCACACACGCACAAGAATAAGGCTATCTGCGGAGGATGCTGCACGCATGTGCAGGTTGGAACCTGCGCGCACATGAACAAGAATAAGTCTATGTATGCATGAATATAGGCTACGCGCACAAGAAAATGTCTACGCACATAGGCCCAAACTTGTGCAAGCAGAGGATAGGCTCAAAGCTTGCTGTACGAATGTGACACTGAGTCTCCTCGGTAAGGATGTTGTACCATACCAATGCCCGGCTAGTACTCCCTCTGCTAGAATATGGAGATAAAACTTGCAAAAATGATATTGCATTCATAATAAAGTGAGATGTGATGTGAGGCATACAGTGGGATGCAAAAATGGTGAGGAATGATGTTAAAATTGCAAACAGATGAAGAACAAATGAAAAAGGAGTCCAAATGGCTACACTAAGGTTTCTACTTGGCGCCACACACGCACAAGAATAAGGTTGTTTGCGGAGGATGCTGCACGCATGTGCAGGTTTGAACCTGTGGACACGTGAACAAGAATAAGTCTACGTACACATGAATATAGGCTATGCACGCAAGAAAATGTCTACGCACATAGGCCCGAACCTGCGCACACAGGAACGAACACATAAGGGTGTTCTTTGACTTTTTCAAGGTTTTCTCAATCAAAACTCATCCTAAACATGTTCCTACCCTTTCTAAAATGTCAAGTTTTCATCTAAACCCATCCCACAGTAAAACCCAAGCATTTACAAGCCTAAAACTGATCAAAATGGAAGATCAAAGGTAAAGCTTGAAAATGGAAAAAATAAAATAGAAAAAAAATAATAAAACTCATAGATCCGACCCTTGCGCCCTCAGAAAGATGTTGTTGTGATCTGTACGTTAAGGAAGGAGCCTCAGCCAACCTTACCCATTCCAGTGAGTGAGATGAAATGCATCAATGCAGAGGATGTAAGAACTCTTCTTGGAATTGGGTGCCATTGAAGGAGATGAGAGAGAAGTTGAGATTGATGAAGAAGATGAGGGTCAGATTGTGAGGAAATGAGAGAAAGGTAGAAGGCTTTTGTGGAGGGAGTTAGAGAAAATATGAAGAGATGAGGGAGATGAAGAGAATCAAAAAAAAAAAAAAAAAAACGGTTGGTAGCCTTTGGAAAAAAAAAAAAAGATGAAAATACGAGAACGTACCTGATTGCTAAACTACATGAAGTTTAAGCCTCCCCGCTAAACTACGTTTAGTTTAGCAAAAAATAAAAATTCCAAATGTTGCCATGAAGTCTCCAAGAGGCCAAAAACACAAAGAAAAATTCAAAAATACATCCAAAAATGTCAGAAATGCCCTTAGTAGACAAAGAACACAAAGACCCTAAAAGGCGTCCCCATGGGTCGAAAGCATCAAAGGCATCCCCAGTGGATCAAAAGCATCAAAAACATCCCTCTGTGGATCAAAAATCATCATAAACATCCCTCAGTGGTTCAAAAATCATCATGAACACTCCTCCGTAAGTCAAGATCATCAACCAAGTCCCCAAGCAAATTTCGATGGGTCCAAGACACAAAAACAACCCCCTCGAGAGTTGTAAAATGAAATTTCCCCAATGGAATTGATGAAACCCCCTCGTGGGTGAAGTCAGTATTGATCCCCAGTCAATCATAAGAAAGAAGAAGATACTTTTTCCCTAGTGGAGGAAAGTTCCCCAACGAGCAAAACACCATCAAGAAATCCCTAGTAAGTTACCCCCTCTCTAGTAGACTGTACACCATCAAGACTTCATGGTAGGTCATAATCATCACCGATACACTTCTCGACAGATCACACTTCCCAGTGATTTCTTCAACATCCTCAGCGGATCTTTCCTCCAAAAAATAGTCAAGCAAGTTAGAACACAGAATTCGTGCACATATCCCACAGGAACTGAACATGCAAGCATGAAACCCCATACAAATCAGAAAGAAACAACCTAGAACTTGTGCACATACCCCGAGGGAATTGAATATGCTAGCACAGATCCTATACAACACAGAACTTGTGCACATATCCTACAAGAACTGAATATGTAGGCACAGGCCACATATCAATCAAGCAAAGTCGGAATACAAAAATTGTGCACATATCCTCTGGGAATTGAACAGGCAGGTACATTATACTGAATTTGTGCACATATCCTGAGGGAACTGAATATGCAAGCGTAGTGGAAGAGATAGAGATAGAGATAGAGACCAAGGTCACCCCAAGGTAAAAGCCTCACCAAAGCAGGTGGAGATAAAGATGGAGAAGACAAGTATTACCTAGAGGCACAAGCCACTCGGAGAAGTTTGAGGCAAGAGCCCTAGATGGACACCATGGATATATATCCTTTTAAACTAGTAAGAGCACCCTTGTTTATTTGGGTATGGTTGTGGTCATTGGCCTTATTTGTTTTTCTTTTTTAGTGACTCTAAGATAGTGAGTCACTCACTCGCCTTTTGCTTACAATTGGCAAAACAGGTTCTGGGATAGTGAACTAGTCATTGCTCATTTTCTAAGCAACAAAGGTGGGAATTTGGACATTCGAATCCCACACAACTTTTCAGAATTACACCTCGCCTCATGTATGCATGATATGTGTCACGTGCGTGGGTTGTGCCTGAGCCGTACGTCGAAACAAAATGTTTTGTCTCTTATTCTTTTGATTTCGTTAGCAAAGCTTACGAATCAAAAAGAAGGGCATATGTAGACACCACATTTTGTACCCCTTATGACTCAAGCCCCCATTCCCCAATGATGCTGAAATTCTAAGACCCAAGATTGGTTTAAGGCACAATCAAATGTTAAATTGATTTGAGAAATGTTGAAATGAAAAATATAACATGTTTATGTAGTTTATTTTTAAGTAGCTTAGTGTCTTAGAGCATGTTAGGTTATTAGATTTACTATATTAAGTACTGCTCTATTTATTATACTTTTTGTGTTTCTGGGATAGGGTTCCTGAGTAAGCCTACGCACGCATGTATTATGCATGTGCACAGAGGTCAAAACTTGTGCACACAGGCGTTTGACCTGCGCGCGCAGGCCGCTACCCAGAAACCCTAATCCAGGTTTTTGCTTATTTTCTTTACTTATTTCACATGTTATGCTTTTGTTTTAATCCTTTATATATATATATATATATATATAGTTTTGAGCTCCTATTTCACATGCTTGTTGTTTGTTTGCTTCCCACATGTTTAAATTAGGGTTTATTTTATTTTTCTTGCTTTGATGTTATGAAAATGCATTCATATGTACATTCTTTGATGCCATAAGTGTTGTGATGCAGTAAGGTAAGAAGGTAAGTCATGCATTCACATGGACACGCATTTGTTTGTTCTAAAAGCCTTACCTTTCTTTGATGAACATGTATATATGTAAGTATGTACTATTCTTTGTGTAACATGATTTGTGTAATGCCTATGTTTCTACCTTGGGTTAATAATTATATGTTTGTCTTGGATGTGATATAATGCTAGATGAATGCTAGGATGATGTGATATGCAATGATAGATGAATGCTAGGCTTAGTTTGTGATACGCCATGATAGATGAATGATTAGATTTTGAGATGATTGATGCTATGTTGTATGCTTAGGTGTATGCTAGTGTGTGTGTGAGCTTCTTTACGAGCTAATATATGGTGTACCCGGCATATATGCCGGGTCACTCACATACTGGCGGGTCCCACAATGTGTGGGGCCCACCTGTGTGTGAGAGACCTAGCATATATGTCGGGTACAAGGTGTGGGACCCGTCTGTGTGTGAGAGACCCGGCATATATGCCGGGTACAAGATATAATTTTCGCTTCTTTACAGCTTCCAGGTGAATATTGATAATCCTTTGAGAGAAAACATGTGCAACACAGAAACAAGTAAAACATACTGTGTCTCCAATCCTAACTTTAGAGATGACATCTTTACGAAATTTCAACATTTAATATGAGTAAAAGAAGATTAAAATTCAAACTATCCAATCTTTGTGAAAGACGGTTTACCAACCCATCAACACGCTCTCTAATGACAGACTTCTTCTGGCCTTGTTCTTGCTTCCGTCTAAAAGGATACTTTGGCTCTTAGCTGTCAGAGAATTCCTCAGCCGTATTGGAATCAGCCCCAGAAAGAACATCAGCAGCAAATCTCATGTCTAATAGAATTTGCAAAACTCCTTTTTCTGACAGTTGAGATCCACCAGCCTCTCTAGTAGAAAGAGCGTCCCCGTAAATATCAATTACCTACATGGAAACATTGCATTCAATATGCACAAACAAAAGTAATTAGGGGATGCTCTTATACCACCAGAGAATTGAAACTGACTTAGCAACATAATGGACCAACACTAGAGAAAAAGAGAAAAACAAAATTAACATTTTGTAGAAGGAATCACTAGTAAACACCTAGTCTGCTGAGAGAGTGAGTGAGAGAGAGAGTGGGAGAGGGGGGGGGGGGGGGGGGGAGAGAGATTCTCATGTAGTTCAGAAAGGTTATTGAATGATTTCAGCTTAAAGTGAATTTAAAGCACTTCTAGAGTGAAAATATCAATTATTTGTGTATAAGATCATTAGCATGCTTAGATTTTCAGATGATGTGATGAGTTTGATCTATGAAGAAAGGAAAACTTGTTCCAGAGAAGATATCAAGAAGAAATCAAATAAGAGGAAAACACTTTGATCCATAAAGAGCAAGACATTGGCAAAGGTAACAGCAGCTTATTACAGCCAACTCTTTTTCACTTTTTACTTGTGGACAGTACCCATATCCAGTGAATTGCGGGAAAAGTAGATCCCCTATGCACGTCCATCAAAGGGAAAGCCAAATAACATGATATATGCTTCATGCCTTTTCTCATCTGATAAGACCAAACAAAACAATGACAGAAGGGTTCCTATGTCAATCAACTGACCTGTACAAAACCAGCTGCTGGTTTGTCGAGCTAGAAACCAAATAAGCAAGAGACTAGTCAAGAAGGGACACAACATTATCCGGAGCTTATTAATCCATAATGAACAGGCAAAACTAGAACATTATAAGGGACGAACAGAAGAAGATCCAAGGAAGTTGACTCATCAAAAGGAACAAGTGACAAGGAAATGGAGGGAGAAAGTTGTCAACAAAGACAAAGTATTCAGCTTCCGGAATATAAGGGAGTCCATGTAACACCCCATAATTTTATTACTTATTTAATTCTTATACGTAAAATAAAAAGAGGCCCACAATTAAGTGGATTTAATTGATTTGGACCTAAGACATTAAAAATAAGATAAATACTATGGAATATGAAGCCCAAGTGAGGTGGCATAAGTAAATATATGGCCTTGATAAGCTTCTTTTTTTAAAAAAACCCTAGCCTTTACCTCTTAGGATACATGTGTATATATATATATATATATATAAAAGATTTTCTTTTGTTTTAGCCGCAACACCGCGTTGAACAACTTAATTTCTTTTTTGCTTTGCGGCTAAACATGAGACTGCTGCAGGTATGGTTTCCTTTAGCTCTAAATTTAGGATGTTGAATATTCTATGGCTAGACTTGTTCCACGTTGCAGGAAAGGCATGAATGGTGCATGGAATTATAATAGTACCTACTAGGACAATGGGCATCACTCCATGAATCTCCAACTATGATTATTATATTAGAACAAGGGTGCTTGTGGTTAATATATATTCGTTTATAGCCTCACCTTGTTTACAGTCAAACTGACATGCATCACACTTCTGTTGTTGTCTAAATACTAGTCCAACGGCATCAAGGGAATAATAGGCAACTAGATTGATAATTTAAGGCTATTATGTGGCTTCCAATATTAGATTGAATATATATATATATATATAATAATAAATTTTTGCTATGAAGATTTAAAGCTTTTAAATCCTTATGTCGAAAAGCAGTCACAGCATCCAAATCAAGGGCGAAGCCAGGGGGGGTCAGGGGGGGAGGGGGCAATCGCCCTCCCCTAGCCCGCCCAGAAAATACCTTTAATTATTAAATACCCCTGCCTACTTTTGTGTTTTTGGGTTTTTTAAATGCCACTTTGTTTCTTTGATCTTAAAACAGAGCATAACTTCTAAATGAACTATCGAGAAATCTTAATTTCTCCACTAGCATGCCTTGTACTAAAATTTTTTTAGTTTGTCCTTACCATATTATAATTTGAACATTTTATGGGAACACATTAACCAAAATAATAGAAATTCACATATATTGCACCCAGTATCTATCTAACTACTAATAATTTCATTCATAACTTGAGTTTTGGCTTTAAAAAAAAAAAAAAAAAAGATCGCTCATGTTAGAAATATCTCAATAGAAAAATACAATATTATGAATAAGCTTTTTTTGTTTGTAGAGTTTTTTTTTTTTTTTGGTATAATTACATTAAATATCACTTAGTATTTAAATGAATAGCTTTTAATTTTTCAAATTGGTCTCAAATATTATATATTCACATATATTTGTGTAAGTGCGTATATCATATATATATTTTGCCCCCCCTCAACTCAAATTCTAGCTCCACCACAGATCCAAATATACTTGGTTTGCTAGCTTTAACAGTATTTGCCGTGTTAAGTCCACCAAGTCATACCTATATGTAACGTTTCCAACAAAATTATTTCCAGCATCAATTAGAAGTCTTAAGGCTTTGATCACCTTCTATGTAGAATACCATAAATGTGCCTGAGGCAAAGGAGAGCTGGTATTTGATGGATCCCAATTTGGGAATTTGACTATGAAATCAGTGTTATGATCTTCTATTACATCCGTATAACTGTAAATTGTGTGAAAGAATTTCCCAAGCTGCCTCAACTTGATGAATTGCTTTGCCATAGTGTCTATGGAAATAGGACTTAAATTGAATATATATAATATTAGAGTGAATAGATATGAATAAAACATATGGCTATTACATTCAGATTGATCAGATATTTATTATTCAGCCGTATTAAAGTTTCATGAATATCTATGATTACGTTAATGGAAAATCTGATTAGGTAGCAATATTTTTAAGTCCAAAAATCTTATCAAAACTGAAAGTGAATTAGATAGTTAAGTGAATAAACAGAGAATTTTGGATATATCAGTATTGTCTAGGATAAAATTGTTTAAGTGTAAAAAGGAAATTGTGTATTGATGGACTTATCTTTGGTGTTGCTAGGTTCTAATTCTACTAATTTGTTGTGATTCAAGGGAGGTTGGTTTCATATTTTTGCAACTAAGAGGTAAGTGGTATTTACTAATTTTGGGGGTTTTTCCAAAACAGTATTGATTATTAACTCAAAGAAATATATTGATATTCTATATATAAATTGATATTTTATAAATGTTTGATGTGCACATTGACTATTCGTTTTATGAAAAACTTGTAGGACAACCTAAATTTATTTAAACTTGTATATGTGAATATATCTTTATATTTTTGAGAATTATGAATGGATTATTTTTATGAGCATATTGAATATGTTTTGAAAACCTATGTCAAATCATGATTAAAAGCTCAGTATTATATTTAATCATTAGTAAGGGACAATCATACTGTAACTAGTCTTTAGCAAGGAACGGTCCCAGAAAAGGGGACAGTGCACATTTGATAACTCCTTAGTAAGGGAGAATACTATTGAGGATCCAAAAAGGAAACTCCTTAGCAAGAGAGTACACCTTTAGATTCAAAAGGAGCCACCATTAAGAAAATGGATGAAAAGGAGGTTCTAGTCCTAAAAGAGGACAGCACAACCCTATCAACGAGACGTAAACGTTGACCACGAGAAGAGCCTAGGAAATTGTTTATATGATAGTATAAATATATATATATATATAATGATGGTTCATAATGTAAAGATATTTTTTTATATGAAATATTTGATGATAAAATATTGATGAGTTACAAGTTATGAATTTGTTGTAAGAATTATTTATTTGAAAGATTTGTTCCCACACCCCAATATTAGTGAATTCTACTTATTAAGTTATCTCACCCTCCCCCCCCCCCCCCCCCCCCCTCTCTATTCCCTCTTACAGATACATTAGAGGAATCATTGGAATAGAAATTCTTGAAAGACAACTGTTACGAATTATTTTATGGAACTGAGGATTTTATTATTATTTTTATGGTATTAAACATTGTACTGGAGAATTATTTTGAGGATGTTTTATCTTTGGTGGATTAGAACTCTGACATTTGTGATGAGATATTAGGTTGCTGATTGCTTTTATTTAATATTTTTTATGGATTATTTAGATTGAATAGACTTTTATTGCTTATAATTTTGGGGTGTTACAGTCCAAGATACTTTACAAAGAAAAATCACAAGATGCTGAAGAAGCAAATGACCTCATTATTCGAATCTGAACAATCGACATTAGAATCTAAAAAGAACTACAAATAAGGGTGTAATGAACCAGAGTACACTTCAACAATTGTAAAGCACAAACATTTGGAGACAAAAAATAATGCATATATATTGCCAAAACAGTTAGGAAGATCAATCAAAATCCTCAAGCAAGTCGCATACCTTTCCCAATAATCTTAATGCAAATTTTTGCAGAATCATTTTGTCAAGGACATGACCTCCAATTCGATGAACTTCCTCACATGCTCGGAATAAAAATGAAATAATATAAAGAGAAGGCAAAGAAGGCAGCGATATTTTTCATCTCTGATTAGCCCTCATCAGACTGTTCTTGCTTGATTACCGTCTCTTCCTAGCCCTACCAAAATGTTCAAAAGATGGTTCAGCTTGGTTTAGTAATTAACAATGCATATCACAAACAACATAGCATTCAAACCATATTGTCAGTTTTTGGCTAAGACAAGCTTTTGTTGTTTAGTTGAGCTTCACGTCTATCCAAAGTCATTTCATATGTCTTGATCAGAAACTAAATGAACTATTTTAATTGCCTTATATGTTCTACTTAACTAGTGATAATTCCAATTGAGAGTACTTCAAAATTTATTAGCAGGTTGATCCAAAGTTTAATCCACTTTAATTTCCCATCACAAATGTCTAAATACAAAGTAAAAGAATTATCATAATTGCTTCCTTGAATAACTACTGATTCCTAATTAGTTTGCAAGAACAAAACGAAGTATAGCTTCCACCTCATTTTATATTTCACTGACGATAATCCCAGAACATAAATTGGATCTGTTTACTCCTCATCACTCTTCATAATTTAAAAGGGTTTAGCAGGCCAAACTATTAAAATCAGACCAAAACAAGAAGCTAAAATGAGTCATTTAGTTCTGACATAAGCCAACCCCAGGAGTAATCTTAACATGGACTAATAAACCTTTTCCACAACTAATTAGGTTTTCTCACTATTACAAATCAAACTTTCAAGGGTGACATTCATATCCAAACTAGCAGCCCGTCTTACCTAATTAAACTTATGAAACCCTAAAAATGACAAAAGCATATGGGAAAAAAAGATTAAGAAGACAGTGTGTCAGGAAAAATGCCACATACCCTCAAGGCAGTTGTTGATGATAACGCATCATCTTGTCCAAGATCCCGAGAAAGAAAAACTGAAAGTTCATCCGATAACCACAATATCCACAAGCTGTGAGCTCGAATGCAAAGATCTCGTGTAGTTCCACTAAATTCTTCAAGTTTTGGGCTTGCAGTTTCAATGGCTCCACGCAATGTAGCAGCAGCCGATGAAGTTTGTCTTTTAGAGCCAATGGGCAATTGTCTTCCAGGACTATCAGGCACAGGAGAATCAGCAACCACCCGGGATTGTCTCAACAAGAACGGTAACTTATCAAAAACCACAGATACAGATTCATTTACCCAAAACCTTGGTGAACCAAGTATCACCGGAATGTGTTTTGAGTGGTTTCAGAATGCAAACAGGAGTTTCCCAATGAAAAGAGATCTCTCAACAGTTATAGCAGGTGGAACAGGCCAACCTTCCTTGTTGGCATTTTCCATGGCTGCATATAAATTATTAATCTCACGCTTCAATTGCGTCAATATAGTCGACATACTTTCATAACACTTATTTTGTACATATGGCGCCAGATCCTTTAACCTTAGTGTTGCCTTTGGAGATTCTAAGAAACTCAATACATCCTGAAGAACACTCTGACAGCGGCTGTCTACCGCATCTCTAATCCGACTAACTTCAACACCAAAATAGGCATTCAGACAACTCTGGAAATCATTCTCTTCCACTGGTGCTTTAAATCCAGAACGCACACCCACCTTCTTAACAGTCAAGTCAATAAACCAAACCCCACCGCCCGTAGAAGGTCTGTTCAAGTACTCCTGGAAATCAATCTGTCCATGCCCACCAGAAACCTCCCCAATAGCACAAATTGTATCCACCACATTCACAACCCTGGTCAGATCCTCAAACATTGCAACAAATAAGTGGTCGACAACATTCATAACCTACACAAACCACAACATCCATAAGCGGTCCACAATAAGGAAAAGGGACTACATGGCGAGAAATGGCAATAAAAAATAGAACAGAACGCCAAATATATATATATATATATATTTATACTATTCATTATTAGCAAATCTCCTCTCATGACCTTTGCTGGTCCCCATTATCCCAGGAACCCATTTGCCTAAATCTGCCATACCCATCATCAGTCTCATCAATTTCACCTTTCCCAACAGGTTGACCTCTACTACTAGCAAAAGAGGTTCTTTATAAAAATGAAGAATAATATGCAACAAGTCCAATACAAGCTAATGGGTTTTGTTAAGCATAGTTTTGCAGGTTGTTTTGTATGATTGCATCAGTAGTACGATGGGTTGTATGGTAGTGACTGGTTGGTATAGTGTGTATCAGTTTGCACAGTGGGTGTATCAATTGTATGAAGGGCTATATAGTAGTGACTAGTTAAATGCCTAAGTGCCTAAGTGTCCATATAAGGCTGGCATATCAGGTCATAGAGTATACGGTTGGGTTAGTAACCGTGGTTAGGAACTGTGCAAGTGTAATTGAGTTTGCAGTTGAGTTAGTTACAGACTAGTGGGGGTAACAGCTGTAAGGTGGTTATAAGACCAAAGAGTTGTACAGTGGTCCATGTCCATTCAAGCAAATTGTGATTTTGAATAAAGTCTTTCTTTTTTCTCTCTATTCTTTTTCTCTTCTCTCTGTTTCTTTTCCCAATTCTTGGAGGCATATTTGACTCCGAACCCAGTTATATCCATAAATATTAGATTTCAATCCTAACAATTGGTATCAGAGCGTCATTCCTGCCATGACTGAGACACAAGCTGCTGCCATGAATGTGGTGAACGAAGCAATTGCTTCTCTACGTACCACCTCCAATCACCATAACAAAGAAATCCAAGAGATACAAAAGATTCAAGGCATTCATACAAGAACCTTGAATGAGATGAATCAGAACATCAATGTCATCTTACAAAAGCTTAATTCCATAGAAGGAAATCAGAATTCTCCTCAGAGAAATGTACAATCAAATTCCATTCCAAATTCTTCAACCGTGTCACTTGCAAGATCGGTGAAGTTGGATTTCCCAAGATTCTCAAGTGTTGATCCTGCTATTTGGGTTTACAAAACTAATCAGTATTTTGGGTATTACCAAACCCCAATTGCAGAAAAGCTATTGATAGCTTCCTTTCACATGGAATTGGAGGCACCAATATGGTTCCAGGAAGCAGAGGAGGCTAGGGTATTTTCTGATTGGGAATCCTTAGTTCAAGCTCTACACGTGAGGTTTGAGTCAATTGCTTATGATGATCCCATGGAGGTATTAACAAGGCTGAGACAAACTAGCACAGTGGCTGTCTATAAGGCAAGAGTTTGAAGCCGTATCAAACAGAATTAAAGGGCTTTCTCCACTGCACAAACTTAGCTGTTTCTTAAGTGACTTGAAGGATGAGATTAGGTTACCTGTAAGGATGCTCAATCCTCAATCCTTGAATGCAGCTTTTGGATTGGCCAAGATTCAAGAAGAATACGTGATGAGTTGCAAAAGGAGTGTTAAGTATCAGCAAGATTCAGGTAAGAATTCTATCTTGGGTTTGCCTAGAAATAATGGTAGTAATAGTATGGTAGAAACTAAGCCTAATATACCTATTAAGAGAATAACTCCGGCACAGATGGATGAAAGGAGGAAGAAGGGTCTTTGTTATAATTGTGATGAAAAATGGGGGCCAGGGCATAAGTGTAGGAATGCCAAATTGTTTCTTTTGGAGGGAATTGAGTTGGGTTTTGGGGAAAACTCTGGGGTGAAGATAACTGAATTAGATGAAGAGGTGGGCAGTGAGGTAGGTAATAAATTTGATAAAAATGTGCAGTCTAATTCTAGTGAAGAGGTTGAGATAACTTTGTATGCTCTCACAGGAACACCCACACCTGGTACAATGAGGGTTATGGGTAGAATTAATGGATGTGGGTTAGTAATTTTGATAGATACGGGTAGCACTCATAATTTTGTTGATGCAACATTGGTCAATAGTTTACAGCTAAGGGTGGATGTCTCAAGGGTGTTGGAAGTCAAGGTAGCTAATGGCACTATTGTGAAGACTTAAGGATTTTGTAGTAATGTGCCAGTGTTTGTCCAAGGAGTGGAATTTTGCATTAATTTTCATGTGTTGGCATTGGGAGGTTGTGATGCAGTCTTTGGTACTCAGTGGTTAAGCACTTTGGGTGAAATTCAATGGAATTTCAAGCTTTTAACTATGTGCTTTTGGTATAAGGATAAACAGATCTTGCTGCAAAGGTTGAGTCAAGTTTTAGGTTCTTCTTTTGTGGATTGTAAGACATTCTTTAAAGCTCCAGTGAAAAGAGGATTGTTATTACAGATTGCGGGTGTGGAGATAGATGCATCAGAAGCAAGTATTCCTGTTGAAGTAGATGTTTTGCTGCAAGAGTTTAGCCAAGTTTTTGAGACTCCTAATGAGTTACCTCCACTGAGGGGTCATGAGCATTCCATTGTGCTTAAGGAGGGAGCTCAGCCTATATGCCAAAGGCCTTATAGGTATCCTTTTTATCAAAAAAATGAGATAGAGAAGATTGTGAAGGAGTTGCTATCAGTAGGGTCAATCAGAAATAGTAACAGTCCATTTGCTTCTCCTGTGTTATTGGTTAGGAAAGCTGATGGGTCATGGAGGATGTGCATTGATTATAGGGCATTGAATTCTATCACTGTTAAGGATAAATTTCCAGTCCCAATTATTGATGAGTTGTTGGATGAATTGCATGGGGCTGCTATCTTTTCCAAGCTAGATTTGAGGTCTGGGTACCACCAAATCAGGATGAGGGAGAAGACATACCCAAAACAGCTTTTAGGACACATGAGGGTCACTATAAGTTTTTGGTGATGCCTTTTGGCTTAACCAATGCTCCTTCCACCTTCCAATCTTTGATGAACTAGGTATTCAAGCCTTTCCTTAGGAAGTTTGTGTTAGTTTTCTTTGATGATATCTTGGTATATAGCAAATCTGTGTCTGAACATGTTATTCACTTGAGGAGTGTTTTGGAGATTTTAGCTCATAACCACTTATATGCCAAAAGATCTAAGTGTATGTTTGCATGCACAAAAGTGGAGTATTTGGGGCATGTGATCATTGCTGAAAGGGTGCATACTGATCCTAAGAAGGTTGCTGCCATGCAGCAATGGGCGATTCCTAAGGATATCAAGTCCTTAAGGGGTTTTTTGGGGCTTACAGGATATTATAGGAAGTTTGTTAAGGGGTATGGTACTATTGCAGCTCCTTTGACTGCTTTATTGAAGAAGGATTCATTTTGTTGATCTAAGGAAGCTGAACTTGCTTTCCATCAGCTTAAGGAAGCTATGGTCCAACCACCTGTGCTAGCCTTGCCTAACTTTGATAAACCATTTGTGGTGGAGTGTGATGCTTCAGGAAGGGGTATAGGTGCTATTTTGATGCGGCAAGGCAAGCCTATTGCCTATCACAACCAGGCCCTTAAAGGTAAGAATCTAGCCTTGTCTACATACGAGAAGGAGCTTTTGGCTCTAGTCATTGCTGTTAAGAGGTGGAGGGCTTATTTAATGGGAAGACCCTTCACTATCAAGACTGATCAGCAAAGTTTAAAATACTTATTGGAGCAAAAAATTGGTACTCCCGCTCAGCAAAAATGGTTTGCAAAATTCTTGGCATATAACTTTGTGGTAGAGTACAAAAAGGGAAAGGAGAATCTAGTGGCTGATGCACTGTCTAGGAAAGTTGAGATTGAAGACTTTTGTCATGATTGTGACGATACTGAAGGGGTTTTATGCATGGTTTCTTTTCCTACACCAACTTGGTTGACTGACCTTAAGGCAAGTTATGGCTTTGATAAGAAGGGCAAGATATTTTTCAAGCTTCTCAATTGGGGAAGGAAGCTCCTAAAGGGTTTTCAATTCAGAATGGGTTACTTTTATATAAAGGGAGGATTTATTTGGGTTCTTGTGATGCTTTAAAGGTGGCTGTGCTTCAACAGGTTCATAATAGCCCTTTGGGAGGGCATTCGGGATTCCTTAAAACTTTTCATAGGGTTAAGAGGGATTTTTATTGGCCTGGTTTGAGAGAAGATGTAAAGAAACATGTCAAGGAATGTGATACCTGTCAAAGACTCAAAACCGGGACTTGTAATGTAGCTGGCTTGTTGCAACCTTTACCTATACCAGATAAACCTTAGCTTAATGTAAGCATGGATTTTGTTGAGGGCTTGCCCAAGTCACAATCAAAGGATGTGGTTTTAGTGGTGGTAGATAGACTGACCAAGTTTGTTCATTTTGTTCCATTGTCCCACCCTTATACTGCTGCCAAAGTAGCTCATCTATACTTGAATCATGTGTTTAAGCTGCATGGGATGCCTGCTTCAATTGTGAGTGACAGGGACCCTGTGTTTACTTCCCACTTTTGGCAAGAATTGATGAGATTGCAAGGGGTGCAACTAGCAATGTCCTCAGCTTATCACCCTCAATCAAATGGGCAAACTGAGGTGGTTAACAAAAGTTTGGAGCACTATTTAAGAGCATTTGCAACTGACAGACCCCATTCTTGGGTTGATTGGTTACCCTTGGTAGAATTTTGGTTCAATACCAACTTCCATACTTCCACTAAATTGACTCCTTTTGAAGCCTTATTTGGTTATCATCCTCCAAGGTTATTAGATTACATACTTGGCACTACTAAGGTTGACAGTGTAGATGTACATTTGAGGACCAGGCAGCAGCTATTGACATTGTTGAAACAGAATTTAGTGTTAGCTCAAGAAAGAATGAAGATCAATGCTGACAGGCATAGAACTGAAAGAGACTTTGCTGTGGGGGAATGGGTGTATTTGAGGCTGCATCCTTACAAGCAGAAGTCATTGAGGCAGAGTAAGATGGGAAAATTGTCTCCTAGGTACTATGGACCATTCCAGATTTTGAAAAAGGTTGGTAAGGTGTCTTACAAGTTGGATTTACCCTCAGACTCCCGGTTGCATCCCACTTTTAATGTATCCTATCTCAAGGCAAAATTGGGTCAGCATGTATCAGCACTTCCTACTCTCCCTCCTGTGGATTCAAAGGGCATACTTAGCCCTGAACCTATTGCTGTGTTGCAGGAAAGATCCCACCAGTTGAGGAGTAGGACTGTAACTCAAGTCTTAATTCAGTGGCAAGGGGAAAGTCTTGAGAATGCTACTTGGGAGAACTTGTACCAGCTGCTGTTGCAATTCCCTCACCTTGTGGGCAAGGTGCTGTAATGGGGGGGAAGGGGTATTGTTAAGCATAGTTTTGCAGGTTGTTTTGTATGATTGTATCAGTAGTACGATGGGTTGTATGGTAGTGACTGGTTGGTGTAGTGTGTATCAGTTTGCAAAGTGGGTGTATCAATTGTATGAAGGGCTATATAGTAGTGACTAGTTAAATGCCTAAGTGCCTAAGTGTCCATATAAGGCTGGCATATCAGGTCATAGAGTATATGATTGGGTTAGTAACCGTGGTTAGGAACTGTGCAAGTGCAATTGAGTTAGCAGTTGAGTTAGTTATAGACTAGTGGGGTGACAGCTGTAAGGTGGTTATAAGACCAAAGAGTTGTACAGTGGTCCATGTCCATTCAAGCAAATTGTGATTCTGAATAAAGTCTTTCTTTTTCCTCTCTATTCTTTTTCTCTTCTCTCTGTTTCTTTTCCCAATTCTTGGAGGCATATTTGACTCCGAACCCAGCTATATCCATAAATAGTAGATTTCAATCCTAACAGGTTTTCAAGGAAATAATAGCTAACTTCTTGCCCATTAAACTGACCTCTATTGCCACAAACACGTGTATGAAAATGTAAGAAAGCAGTAAACTTATGAGGTTTTCGAAATCTGAAAGTAACAAATGTAAAGAAGTAAGAAAGGGAGCAAGTAGGGTTTGCTAACAAAATTCACATACAAATTCAGATGGGATGCTGACCCTAATGCATTTTACGCTTATGCTGTCTCGTATAGTGTTGGTATGTGGGGGAGGGGGTAATGCATCTCCTTGGTGAGGCTCCTCGCGTTGCTGCAAAGATAAAGTTACAACCAAACAATGGATTAAATGAATTTTAATACCAACCATAACAGCAGTCGCGAAATCATTCATTACAATAAATGACTTGTCATACCGTGGGGCTAGCCTTATGTCTTGCTTTGTGACCACTTGTCCCATAAGGAGGTGCTTTTGTTGTGCGTTTAGGTCGACTTTGTGGGGGTGAGCGTAACCCAACTACCTGCTCATTCTCGACATGCATATCTAGCTATTTTGCTTGACTCCCAATAACTAAAGATCCTACAACTGCGAGGGAGGATGGTGTAGCGAATGAAACGTGAGTGAGGCTTGTAGTCATGGGATCTATATGCAGTCCAGGAGCGGGCATGAATGACATGGAGTCACTATGGGCTAGTACATGGTCTATATGACCAATGCTGTACGAGGAGGATTGAGTGTACATGACAGGAGGGATCTCATTGAAATCAATGTCGAGATCAAAGAATGGCGAGTAAGTGAAAGATGAGCGAGGTCAGAAAATGTAAATGGGGTGGGTGAAGGGATCTTGGGGTGAGAAGATGCATGAGCAATAGGTACAGGGATCTCTAGGCCAGGAAATGCAGGAGTAGGATGTGGAGGGATCTCTGGGGAAGGAGAAGCATGTGGAGGTGGAGGAAACTCTAGGGTAGGAGATGCATGTGGGGGTAGAGGGAACTCTAGGGCAAGAGATGCATGTGGGGGTGGAGGGGGATCTAGCCTACTAACAGCCTGATGGGGTGCAGCACGCTAACCATGGCTATGGCTGGCAGAAGTTGAGCTCGTGCTTGGTCATCCAGTATCTTCTGGCGCTTCTAGATTTGCCCCATCAGTATCTTCCAAGGGAAGCTGGGTAGCTAGATAGTGAAGGCGATCCACTGCCTTCATAACAGCTGTAATTTGCTTGTACTCAGGACTGCCTACTACATAACGCGTCAACACCTACTTGTGATTGGCAACCTACAAGTAAATAAATACAATTAGTACATCTAACACAGAAATGGTAATACGCAACAAAATTTGGAAAGAAAGGTCGAAGTGATTATCGTAATAAGAAGTATGGCGCTAGTGTGGTCAACAAAACTCCAAGTGACCCTATCGTACTAGCGGAAGTATGGATGAACACTTGACATAGCACCCTCTAGTCATGCTCCATGACATAGTAATTGTGCTCTCCTATTCCATACTTAGATATGGCCAAGATGTTTGGCCCTCCAATCCACTTTAGTCTTCCCCCTCAGGTCTATGCCATGAAAGGCATCGTCAGTATCAACATCTCGGGGAATTTCTTGTACCATCCTAAACTGACGAAGAACACAATCCGATGTATGTTTCTCTACTAGCTAGAAACATACAAGCGGCACTCTCACTGTCGACATGTCCTGTCCTGCGAAATAGAACACAGACAGGTGGCCTAATTCGGCTTCATATGGTTGCCACACCACCTGATATAGCCAAAAAAAGGGCAGCACATTATGCAATGTTTCATTATTTTCAACTATGAGATATTTTACAGTTATAACAGTATACACTATTCATAAACATTACAAGAAACAAAATTTGGGTACCTGGTTGGGATGAATAGAATCTAGAAGCTGTTGGTACCGGACCAAGCAGATTTCAACAGGGCTATTCTTCATGCTCACGATCCACACCCACTGACAATTAAGAAAGAGGGAGTCAATATCTACCAATTATGCAATCTAATAAAAAAGAAAAAGGAATTGTATGCTGATGGAAGCTTAAAAAAATCCATACTGTTTATTTTTCTTTCAAATACTACTACTATACTACATAAGCATCCTTAGTTGTAGAATAATACTTGAATAATGCTCAGTTCAATTATTTTTTTATCAACTTAAGTATTTGGGACAAGTAGGTCTATACTTCTTTATCCGAAGACATAAATTTAATTGGTAAGAGAAAGGGAGAGAGAAAGAGAGACTATAATAAAATGTTTTTTTATTCATCATTCAATGATTATAGATCTTTTTGGCACGCTAGCTCACAAAATAATGATTACTTCTTATAGACTAGCAAGAGTGAACAAAAAAACTTTATTTTAATTCTTTTCCTTATCAATAGTTGTGGAATTCAATTAATGTTTTTCCTATGCTATTCATCCACAAAACTCAACAAAATTATTCCAGCAAAGGATGAGTTATGAAAAAAATAAAAAAGAAGAAGAAATTGAAAAAAAGAATCTAATTAGCAAAAAATAAGACTGAGAGAGAGATACAAGCCTTGTATCATATATGTGGCCCATTCTTCTTACAATATTCTAATTGAGAACTTCCATTTATTTTTTGGCCATAACCCCACTACCTGATTTAAAAACAACAGCAATAACAGAAACAAGAAGAAGAAGAAAGCCTTAGTCCAAAAAGTATGGGGCAGCTACCTTATTTTAATCTAAAAATTACATTCAATGGATACTACATACACACATTATATCTACTGCAGAATCCAAAGTTACAGGAAAACTTTCAAAGGCAAACATCTTCTAATACTGGCATTATCAAACGGATAGCTTAAAACCAAACCAAGTCTGCACTTGCAAGTATGGAATCTGAAACTTGGACAAAATAGAGAGAATTTAAACCACAAAGCAACCAAAAACTTGACAATGGCCCTCAGGTATCCAATAGGTAGCAAAACCCACAAACCAAATTAAAATAACCAATCAACTCTGGTATCAAATCATGCACAAACTTACAAGCACAAAATAGCACTTTCCAACATATGGCATGTACGTCTAACCACTCGATTAATATTGTGGGCCAATATTTAAAGATCTATGCAAAACGTTGCCCAATAAGTAAATTGTAACACCACAGATTCTAATAACGAATGAATAAGGAACACCTAATCGCATTTTATTCTAAGATTGAACATACAACTCCATATCACTACATGCCAGCCATGTGTGGAACAAATGATAGCTTAATTTATTAAATCCTTGTTGGAAATAAAGGAGAGATAATACCTGAATTTTTCTTGGAAATTACACAATTTGATTTTACCAAAAGAGATGGCAGAGATGAGACGTGGACCAAGTCACTGTTTTGAGACAAATCATGCCGTCTACAGTATATCCGATGTAGTTAGACAAATAGTTTCTGCACGTTGTCCCTAGGATATAACAGCTCAGCCGCCTTTGCTGATTATCCTTGCAAGCCTACACTGCTCATAGGATATAAGCTTTCTATAGTACTTTTTGTTAGAATTATTTGCCCTCAAAAACAATATTATGCATTTTTTATTTGATAATAAAAATTTATTTTCAAATTCATAATGTTATAGGTATATTTCATTGTTTAAATGTGGCATGTGATGTCACCTTTGTTGAAAAATCATATTAATGGTTAAGGAACCAAAGACAGGGAGTAATGATTTTTCATAGATTATTAAATTGTTATAGGCTGTGGATATTAATTGAATATTACCACTAAAGTCTACACTTGTTGTGCTGCTATATGATAGGATGATTTACTCCATCATTGAGGTAGTGACTTTAAGAAGACAGGTGGGTGTAATGTAACAAGTACATACACTGAATTGGATCCGATCAAGGACACCTTATGGAGCGATCACTGTTAATTAAAAGGTTGTCCTGTCACAATTTTTCTATTTTCCTTAAACATGAGGGTTTTGTATATATTTATTTATTATGCACATAACTTTGACAATGTCAACTGGTGATGCCGATTTTAAAGGCTATATACAGACACGTTGGGTTATGTGTGTAATGAGTAAGATATATAAATGCTCAACAATGAATCCACCAGTCTCTAAAGAAGATAGTATATTCAGTTGATTTTCATATTGAAGTTAGACTCAAAACAAAACCGGCCGGTGACATTTTTCGAAAATGTTTTTCATATATATAATATTGTATATATATATTTAAAGAGTTTTTTTTTTTTCAAAAATATTTTGGAGTCCAATAGAAATTATGAAATCAAGAAATTAAGGGTTACATAAGCTAAGGACATGACAGTGATATTAATCTAGTCCTAGTGGTTTGTGGGAATATAGTATGGTGGAAGGACATAGATATAAAATTTTAAGTAATGGGACCTCATTTGTAACTCTCTAATCTTCAGGGGTCAATTGCAATGTGTTAATGGACATTATTGCAATCTGTAGAAGTTCAAATATTTTCTTGATATGATTAAGAAAATTAAGGAATACTTTTGGAAAGAGTTTCAAGATAAGTCAATAACGTTCAAAAAGTTATTGATAAAATCCTACGGCTGAAGATTAGGATCCCTAAGGATCCCATGTCCAATCTCTCTCTAGGTTTTTAGAAGTCTACTATAAAATAAGATTTTATAATATCATATTTAGTGGTTGGCCATCAAAACTACTGAGTGATACTGCAGTCTTTTGAATGCTAAAAAAAAAACAGAGAGAGAGACGTGAATACCTTAGGAGGCAACACACTTGGGTTGCTAAGAGAGGTACACAATTTTGTTTTATTTAGAATCTATGGTTGTGTGGTACAACAATCTTTAAAAACAAAATATAAATTTTTGTTCTATATTGCTTCCGCAAAAGTTTTCAGTGGTATCAGAGCAAACCACAATTAATCATGGATTTTTAATTGTTATTTAATATCAGTATGTTTGCCGAGATTTATTTCCTATATGCCGTGATTGATAAATATGTAATATGTTAACTGTTTTTATTCGGAGAAGTGGAGAACAATAAAAAATCTGTGCTGTGATTGATATATATTGATATGTTGATTGTTTGGTTCCGATTCGTTTTCGTAGTGCTATAATTGATATTCGGAGAAGTGGCACATTGATATAATCTTGAGTTGTGCACCGTAGTGCTATAAGCCTATAATTGCTTTGTAGATTGTCTTTTATGGTTTCATGTATATGTGCTTATCTGTGTAACCCATATTGATATATATTAGTTCATTGACTCACCTTTTTATATTGATAAAATCTTGAGTATTGCCAAATTAATAGTTTCAAGTGTATTGAATCTCAATTGGTGGGAGTTGTGTCAGACACATAAAGAATGATATTTAGTGCATTGACTCACTTTACAGTTGCATCCCAGTACTGATATATATTAAGTGCTAAATAGGATTATTTTATAGAATAATACCTATGGCCCTCCATTGTCGGTGAATAAAGGTTCTATTGAATTAAAATTTTGTTGAAGCCAAAAGGATAGACTTGATTTTGGGTTTAGTAGTTCCTCTTGTTTACTTCTTGGGAAGATAGGTGTGTGTGTATGACTGGTGGGATTGTGGCTAAAATAGCAACATAATCATACTAGTGCATATATCACACTCAGATAATGGTTTGCACTTATCCAAATAAACATGACCACTAAAATAGTGTAAAACATGTTTGATTTGGAGGCCAAAAGTAAATCGGGAGTCATAGATAAATTAAATAATATTAGAAACATGAGATGAAATTATGATGAATAGTATCTATTTGCCTTTATATGGTGTGCACAATATATTTCAAAAGAAATTATTGGAGCATGCAAGGTAAGGGTTCCTAATGCCCACTTCGAACTATTTATGAATATAATTGTTATATTCTGTTCTGGGAATCTATGATATTTTGTTCTTGTGGGAGGTACCATTAGTTATTCAAAAACCTGAATATGATGGATATATGTATGTGAAAATATTATTTTATATTATTTTGCAGATTCATTATGACCAATTTTAATCCCTTAGCTAAGATTTTGGATGAAAATCAATTGTCTGGACCAAACTATGTAGATTGGAAAAGGAACCTAATCATTGTTCTCACTGCTGATAAGATAGCTCATGTCCTTAATACTGAGGCAACAGAACTTGCTTTAGCTAATGCCACTGAGGCGCAAAGAGATGCATTTAATAAGTGGCATGAGGCTGATGAAATGACTAAATGCTACATCATGGCCTATATGACCAATGTGTTGCAAAAACAATTGGCTAAATGCTACATAATGGCCTATTTGACCAATGTATTGCAAAAATAATGCCAAGGCCTAGTTACAGCACAAGATATGATGCTGCACCTCAAAGAGATGTTTGGAGAACAAAGCAGAAGTGCACAGAAAACTGCTATGAAAAATCTCATGTCCACCAAAATGGTGGAAGGAACTCCAATTCGGGAACATGTCCTAAAGATGATTTCTTTCATCAATGAACTGGATATGCTTGGTGCAGAAATTGATAGTGAGACCCAAGTTGATGAGATCCTAGCATCTTTACCTGATTCTTTTAATCAGTTTATCATGAACTATAACATGAATAAGATGGTAGTGACATTGTTAGAGCTACTCAATTTGTTGAAAGCAACTGAGGATCTCATCAAGAAAGAAAAGCCTACTGTAATGTTGGCTGAAAAATCTAATACTTCTCTTAAGTTGAAGCCTAAGGGTAAAACTTTAAGAGAAAAGGGTCTCAGTCATTCAATAAGGCTCAAGGTGACAAAGTGAATAAGGACACTGAGAAAAAGAAAGCAAAAGGAAATTGTTTCTATTGCAATAAGCCTGGTCATTGGAAGAGAAACTATCACCATTATTTGGCTTCTCTGAAGAATGACAAACCTGCAGAAGGTATGCCTAATTTGCTCGTTATTGAAACAAATTTAATGGATGGTCCATTTGATTCTTGGTGTGTGGATTCTTGTACAATCTCACACATTTGCAATATGTTGCAGGGGTTCAAGGAGACCCGAAGGCTAAATGAAGGGGAGGTGATCCTAAAGATGGGGACTGGTGCAACTGTTGCAGCCACTGCCATTGGAACTTTTTATTTAGAATTATCTTCTAGTAGAACTCTTGTCTTAAAGGATTGCTTATATGTGCCAGAAGTGCGAAGAAATTTAATTTCAGTTTCAAAACTTGGTTGTTCAGGATATTTATTTCTTTTTACCTCTAAACTTGATGTTAAGTTTAATAATAAATTTGTAACTTTTGGCATTTTACAAGATGGTCTTTATTTTTTGAGTTCTATTGATAATTCTATTAATTGTGTTAAGAATGATATTGCTGCTAGTGTGTTATCTCTTAAAAGAAAAAGAGATGTTAATCCTACCTATTTGTGGCACTTAAGGCTTGGTCATATCAATATTGACCGAATCAGTAGCTTGGTAAAGGATGGGCCATTGAATCTTTTGAAAGTAGAGCCTTATCCAATTTGTGAGCCTTGATTACAAGGGAAAATGACCAAAAGTCCCTTTACAGGAAAGGGAGCTAGAGCCACTAATGTATTAGGATTAATACACACTAATGTTTGTGGTCCTATGAATCACATGGCAAGAGGTGGTTTCTATTACTTCATTGCTTTTATTGATGATTATTCTAGGTATGGTTATTTGTACCTAATGAAACATAAATCTGAATCCTTTGAAAAGTTCAAAGAATTTCGTAATGAGGTTGAGAAATAGGTTGGAAAATGCATAAAAGTTCTTCGCTCTGATAGAGGAGGAGAATACCTCTTGGATCAATTTAAGGAATATCTAAAAGAAAATGGGATTATTTCACAATTGACTCCCCCTGCCACACCTCAACATAATGGTGTAGCTGAAAGAAGAAATAGAACCTTATTAGATATGGTTCGTTTTATGATGAGCATGTCAGAGTTGCCAATTTCATTTTGGGGTTACGCTTTGGAGACTATTGTTTATTTATTAAATAGAGTCCCTACCAAATCAGTTCCTAGTACCCCATATGAGTTATGGACTGGTAAGAAACCAAGTCTAAATCACTTACAGATATGGGGTTGTCCAGCACATGTTAGAAAGTCTAATATGGATAAGCTAGGACTAAGGGGTGATAGATGTTTATTTATTGGCTACCCCAAAATGTCTATTAGTTTCTATTTTTACAATCCTACTGAGGAAAAGGTTTTTGTGAGAAGGAATGCTATTTTTCTTGAGGAAGATTATAGCTTAAATGAAAGAAGGGCAAAAGTTTCTCTTGATGAACAAACTAATAACCCAATGGCTAAGTTGAATGAGAATAATGAAGAGCAAGTAATAGTGCCTACTGAACCAAGCAAAAAACAAGAGACTCGAAGTAGTAAAAGGACTATCAGGCCTCCAGTTAGACTCACTTTGTTAAATGAGATTTATCTAATGGAGTCAGAGGAGCATGATAATGATCCTTTTATTTATCAAGAAGCAATGACTGATAAGGACATTGAGAATTGGAAAAGGGCCATGGAATCAGAGATGGACTCAATGTATACTAACCAGGTCTGGACCTTAGTAGACAAACCAGAAGGTATTAAGCCTATTGGTTGTAAATGGGTCTACAAAAGGAAGATAGGACTTAGTGGTAAGGTGGAGACCTATAAAGCTAGGCTAGTGGCAAAAGGGTATAATCAAAAGGCTGGAATTGATTATGAGGAAACCTTTTCACCAGTAGCCATGCTAAAGTCCATAAGGATTCTATTGTCAATTGTTGCACATTATGATTATGAGATATGGAAAATGGATGTTAAAATAGCTTTCTTGAATGGACACATTCGAGAAGAAATTTTTATGGACCAGCCAGAAGGTTTCATATCTCATGGTCAAGAATCAAAAGTGTGCAAGTTGATGAGATCTATATATGGCCTAAAGCAAGCATCACGCAGTTGGAACATCCATTTTGATGAGGCAATCAAATCATTCGGTTTCTCACAAAAAGGTTAGTGGGAGCACTATTACATTTTTAGTTCTTTATGTAGATGACATACTACTCATTGGCAATGATGTAGGAGCAATGTCATCTATAATAGTATGGTTATCTAGTCACTTTGCAATGAAAGATCTTGGTGAAGCGTCCTATATACTCGAAATCAAATTGTTTAGAGACCAAAAGAAAAGGTTATTGGGACTTTCACAGGTCAATTATATTGACAAGATATTGGCTAGGTTTAGCATGCAAGATTCCAAGAAAGGGTTTTCACCTTTTAGACATGGAGTTCATCTCTCTAATCAAATGTGTCCTAAAACACAAGAAGAGAGAGAGAAAATGAGAAATTGTCCTTATGCTTCGGATGTAGGAAGTCTTATGTATGCAATGCTTTGCACAAGGCCAGACATTTGTTATGCAGTGAGCATTGTGAGTAGATATCAATCTAATCCAAATTCTGAGCATTGGACAGCAGTGAAACATATCCTCAAATATTTAAATAGGACCAAACATTATTTCTTAGTGTTTGGTGGTGAGGATTTGACTGTCCAAGGGTATATAGATTCAGATTTTCAATCTGATATTTATGATAGAAAATCAATTTCTGGATTTGTGTTCACTCTTGGCAAGGGAGCAATAAGTTGGAGAAGTTGCAAGCAAGATACTACTACAGATTCTACTACAAAAGCAAAGTATATAGCTGCAAGTAAAGATGCAAAGGAAGTTGTGTGGATTCGCAAGTTCATTCAAGAACTTGAAGTTGTTCCTTCTATCAAGTCACCCATTACTATCTATTGTGACAATAGTGGGGCTATTGCAAATGCAATAGAACCAAGGGCTCATCAAAGGACAAAACATATTGCACGTAAATATCACTTGATACGTGATATCATACAGAGAGGTGATGTAGAAATAACAAAGATTGCCTCTGCCAATAATGTTGCAGATCCACTCACAAAGGCATTGTCTCAAAAGGTGTTTGAGAAACATTTAGAAGCAATGGGTATTAAAAACATGTATGATTGGTTTTGAGTGCAAGTGGGAGATTGTTAGAATTATTTGCCCTCAAAAACAATATTATGAATTTTTTATTTGATAATAAAAATTTATTTTCACATTCATAATTTTATAGGTATATTTCACTGTTTAAATGTGGCATGTGATGTCACCTCTATAGAAAAATCATGTTAATGGTTAAGAAATCAAAGACAGGGAGTAATGATTTTTCATAGATTATTAAATTGTTCTAGGCTATGGATTTTAATTGAATATTACCACTAAAACCTACACTTGTTGTGCTACTATATGATAGGATGATTTACTCCATCATTGAGGTAGTGACTTTAAGCAGACAGGTGGGTGTAATGTAACAAGTACATACACTGAATTGGATCCGATCAAGGACACCTTATGGAGCGATCACTGTTAATTAAAAGGTTGTCCTATCACAATTTTTCTATTGTCCTTAAACATGAGGGGTTTGTGTATATTTATTTATTATGCACATAACTTTGACAATGTCAACTGGTGATGCCGATTTTAAAGGCTGTATACAGACACGTTGGGTTATATGTGTAATAAGTAAGATATATAAATGTTCAACAATGAATCCACCAGTCTCTAAAGAAGATAGTATATTCAGTTGATTTTCATATTGAAGTTGGACTCAAAACAAAACCGACTGATGACATTTTCGAAAATGTTTTTCATATATATAATATTGTATATATATATATATATATTTAAAGAGTTTTTTTTTTTTTCAAAAATATTTCGGAGTCCAATAGAAATTATGAAATCAAGAAATTAAGAGTTACATAAGCTAGGGACATGATATTAATCTAGTCCTAGTGGCTTGTGGGAATATAGTATGGTGGAAGGACATAGATATAAAATTGTAAGTAATGGGACCTCATTTGTAACTTTCTAATCTTCAGGGGTCAATTGCAATGTGTTGATGGACATTATTACAATTTGTAGAAGTTCAAATATTTTCCTTATATGATTAAGAAAATTAAGGAATAATTTTGGAAAGAATTTCAAGATAAGTCAATAATGTTCAAAAAGTTATGGATAAAATCCTACGGCTAAAGATTAGGATCCCCAAGGATCCCATGTCCAATCTCTCTCTAGGGTTTTAGAAGTCTACTATAAAATAAGATTTTATAATATCATATTTAGTGGTTGGCCATCAGAACTATTGAGTGATACTGCAGTCTTCTGAAAACTCAAAAAGAAACAGAGAGAAAGACGTGAATACCTTGGGAGGCAACACACTTGGGTTGCTAAGAGAGGTATGCAATTTTGTTCTATTTAGAATCTATGGTTGTGTGGTACAACGATCTTTAAAAACAAAATATAAATTTTCGTTCTATATTGCTTCCGCAAAAGTTTTCACTTTTTTTCCCAGAAAATTTGGTAAAAGATAGAATATATTTGTGAGTACTAAGAAGCAATAGATGGTAAGTGTTTAAGACAATAAAAAATTGTTTTTAAAAAGTCTGCAGCTTTCTAATTCAAAAAATAAAAATGTGTGTTTTTGAAACTTTTATTTCTTTCCATATATAAAGCCTGACATGTTGCTCGTCTTTAGCGAAAAAAATAAAACGTTAGCTATCTTTAAAACTTTAAATGATCATAAAATTATTGAAATTAATGTGTGATCAATAGCTTTCTTCATATATATATATATATATATATATATTATATAAACCGGTCAAAACCTTATGTACGTTAAGAACAAAAAAAGAAAGGATCATAATGCCAAGCATTTAATAGCCCATTATTACAATACATTTTCAAAAGTTTTCTTTCTAAATATATGTTACAAAAAATTGCTAACTGTTTGATCACTGTCCATTAAACCAAATAGTAAACATTTGTGTATATATGGTAACTTATTATAACATAAAATAATTCAACAATAGCTTTACTTTTAAGTGCTGAAAAATCTTCCATATATGACGTTATTATGTCATATTTAAATAAGAACGTTTCAATACAAAATGTTTAGAATGGAAAGTATATATATGTAATAAAACCAAATATGCTGGCAATTATGGTATTAATATCATGTTAATGTTCAGAAATTTCCTAATTAAAACCATTGACAATAGCTATTCAAATTTTGAATTATATTTAAATTTCAAAATTTAGCAATCAACATATTTGATATTAAGGGATAATTGATTTCCCCAATTCACAAAAATGAGTATTAAAATAAATATTATATTTTTTATAAAAATATCCAACAATCCTTCATTGCACAAACTACAAGCAAAACACAACTGAAGAGATAAAATTGATAGGAAACCTCACAAGCCAAAGTTTCTGACCAAAATACCCGCACAAGTAAGCTTCAGTATCAAAATACCACACAAATTTACAAGCATAAATAGCGATGTCCAAGAAATGGCCCATAAATTTAACAACTCAATAACATTGACCATTGCTCAAAGCATACTAAAGAAAAAGGATGGCATGTAAGTAACTAGTAGACACCCACATATTATGATTATTAAGACAGCAAAAACATAGCAAACCACCACCACACACCTACCATATAAAACATTAAATGGGTTGCCTTTTTATCACATTAACATCACTGCAAACCCATGATCATGAAATAAATGAGCCAAATATTCAGCTCTGAGATACACAAAGCCGATAAAGATATTGAACCCACTCGCTTAATAGAAACAATAACAAAAATAGATAATCACGAGACATCCCTCACACAAGCAACAGGTCCGTAATTCAAAATGTAGCTTTTGGGCAAGTTATCGATACACTCACAAGTCACAACCCATTAGGCATTACCTCGAACTGCCATCCATCTCTGATTGACAACCTAACTTCAGAACCATTTCACTTAGTTAATATAAAAAAACTAATGTATAACATTCCACACCATTTGAAAGAAGGAACTCCCAGGTTCACCGAGATATGAAAAAACCACACTCTTGGAAATTACATTGTGATTAATTCCATTCAAATTTAACATTACATACCACTAAGTTTATACCCATAAATGATTATCTAAACATACGATTAGTGGTGGAGCTAGAAATTAATAACACTTTTATTATACATCAATCATAACATATGACCTCAGTGGTTGTAAAACAATATATAAAAATAAATAAAAATCCTATTAATTTTCAAAATTTGAGGAATATCAAGGTTAAAATTTTATTTTCCATGTCTAACAATGTGTCATGTCGTTTAAAATTATGGATCCATTTCCAATAGAGAGAATCGGTCAAGGAAGAGACTTACTTAATGGACAATAGAGAATGTGCTAATGGTGGGCCATATGCATCATCTGGTGTGAGGTCCATCCTTGGGCACAAAAAAGGAAATCTGAACCATGCCCAATACTGAACCAATATCAACGCCCCACCAATCTAACTGGCACCTCTGTCATTGCCCTGCACAACTCTCTGTACAACCATGCAAGGCAAGCACTCCCCCAACTGTACCGAGGAGGATTGTGAAGGTCCCTCAACATCTGCAACCATATTGTATGCACCCTATCGCCAGACTTGTCTGGGAAAATTATGTCCCCTATGAGTGCTAGAATATAACACCATGCATGCTAATGCACAACAACCTCTGCTGCACCATTGAGCAACCCTTGGTCAACTTTTTCAAGTAGCTTGTTAATTTGGATCCTTTGTCCTTGAAGCACCATAGGATTAGTAACAATTCCAAGCATATTCTGACATTCAAGAGCCCACCCCAAGTCACAAGTTCCAACAATTGCCTCACCATCGATTGGAATCCCCAAAAGAACCTCCACATCTTGTAATGTGATCATCATCTCACCATATGGCAGGTGGAAGGTGTGGGTTTCAGGCTGCCATCACTCAATAAAGGCCGTTATCAAATTATGATCAATCTCTCAAGATGGGGTCCAATGCAACCCCTCTAATCCCACTCTCTTGACAATTTCAAGGACGTGATCATCCACCATCGGGCGTCGTTTTCGGAACTCATCATTATGACCACGACATTTCAATGCTCCTGGATCCTGCACATGATAGAACCATAGTGATGAGATGCAATATGTCATAACCTTTGTATTTATGATTGTAGCTATTGTTCCCAAAAAAACAATAATAAAGCAGTTATCAGGGGAAATTAAAATATCATCCAAAAAAAAAAAAAAAAAAAGCAAAAGGAGAAAATAAAAGGATGCAATGCACTTAATACATTTGTTCATGCTACTTATGTTGTGCATGCTATTGTGTAAACAAAGGGAAGCAACAACCATGAAAAGCACAGCAACAGAGGCAACATAAAACATTTCAAAGAGCATGAATATTTAGAATCAAAGAACAGAGAGAAAATTTCCTAAATGAGCTTTTCTCTCTTCATCTCTCTTCACTCACTTTGTTCTTTCTTTCCCATTTTGATTTGAATTCTTTTGTGAGTTTTTATACTTGTTTTCAATGATTCAACCTAATACCAAGATATGAACACCAGGGCTTGAGGCAGAACAAAGCAAGGAAGAGTGGGATAAGCAACCAATAGGAAGCAAGAATCAAAAGCAGCCCGAAACAGCCAGGCAAGGTAAATGTATAATTGTATACTAACCACCAGCTAATTAATTTGTGTATGATATTTCCTCTCTATCATACACATTGTTTCTCTCCTAAATGCATATTAACACACACAAAACATTGAGCATACTAATTCACATTTGAGCATTGACTATTACATACTAGTGTGTGCGGAATGTGTTTGTCACGCTAGTTGATTTCAAGTATAATTTTGAAATTGTTGATTCCAAAATTATAATTTAAGGTTGTGTGTCCATATGTGCGCAAAAAACCTTACATACAACCATGGTTTTAAAAACTGGACCGGGCTGGCCGGTCCGACCTGTTCAACCGGGAACCGGCCTTCAATTCGGTCCCATTATGGAAAAAAACCAGAAATAGGTTAAAATCGGGAAATAGTGAAAACCGGCCGATTCAACCTAAGAACTAGAAATCGGCATGGTCAAGCTGGTTAGTGACCAGTTGGGATTTTTTGTCCTTTTCCCAGCCTAAAACTACGTTGTTTTGGCTAAAAACTAACCCTAAACACTCCTAAACACTCCCATCTCACACCTGATGCCTCAATGCCTCTCATCTCACGCCTCACTCTCTGAAATCAAATCAAGCTCTCTTAACTCTCAAGCTCTCTACCTCTCTGCCTCACTCAACTCAAGCTCATTCTCTCTCAAATCATGAATATCCCTCACTCTCTCTGCCTCACTCTCACGGTCTCACCTCTGAAATTTTTTTTTCCCTTCTCATCATTCCTCTTTGCGTCTGAAGCTGTGAAGACTAAAGTGTTCTCGATCTCGCCCTTGCCCTTGCCCTCACCCTCTCTGCTTCTCGGCGTCTGAAAGTAATATTTTTTTTCTTTTCTCTGCTTCTCATCATTACTTCATTTTGATTTTGATTTTGATTTTCTCGGTTCTTTTTTTTTTTTTTTTTTTTCATTTCTCTCGACTTCATCAGGTAATGTAATAATAATATTCTTTTCTTTTGATTTTTGATTACTTAATTTTGATTTTGATCATTTTCTCTTTGTTTTTTTTTTTTTTTTTTTTTTTTCCATTTCTTTCGGCTACATCTCAGATTCTCAGTTGATGTTCTCAGCTTCATCTCAGGTCCTCCTTCCGTGACTTCACTAGTAAGTGGTAACTTCAATTATTAGTTTACAATAGCATTTTAGTTTATTTGTGATTTTGTGTATGTTATGGATTTGATTTACAGAGCATTATTGTTTGTAAAATATAGTTTACAGAGTATTATACTATTGACTGTGTATTATACTATTGATTGTGAATGTTGTGTTGATGAATTTATTTATTGATAAAATGGTTGCTGCCAATTTGAAATTATTGACTATTGTTTGTGTATGTTGTGTTGATGAATTTATTTGTTGATAAAATGGTTGCTATCAGTCTAAAATTATTGACTATTGTTTGTGTACGTTGTGTTGATGAATTTATTTGTTGATAAAATGGTTGCTGCCAGTCTGAAATTGTTAAGTGAAATGGAGTCTGCCTCTGTACCATCTAATGAACATGATGATAATAATGCTAGTGGTGGAGCATTTGGTTCACATGATGATATTGATTTCAATTTTCTTCATAACAAATGAGGCTTGGGTCTTAAAACTTAGTAGTTGTTTGTTTGAAACTTTAAAACTTATTTGCCATTTAGATGTAATGAACTTATTTGTTATTTGCCATTTGGATGTAAATGTAATGACTAATGAACTTATTTATTTGGTTTTGTTGAAAGTTTATTATGTCAAGGATAATTGTTTTGTAATGTTATTGTGTTAAATTCTTTAAAAAGATGTTATATACTTATATACTTGTATTTTTTTTTAAAGGAAACATATTTATTACTATTGGTTTGTTAGTTTTAGTATATTAAAAAATTATTAATTAGTTATATAATTTAAATAAATAATAATTAAATTATTTATGACATCACCGGTTCGACCATTACCGGTAATTAGCTCCTTTTTTGGTTCTTTCACCGTACCAGTTTTTAAAACCATGCATACAACAGAAAAAATCACTCTTCCACACACAAATTGGCAAAACACATGCACACCACACACACAAAATAAATCTTAAACCCATCACACACTTTTAGACACCCTATTCAAACCATTCTAGTTCACAGCCATACCCATACAGAAATCCACACGTTCCAAAAAAGAAACACCCAAACTTAGTTGCCTAGGACCTCCAATCTGAGAGAGTTGATATAGAATAGGGTATATGGGCATTTAAGAGAAAATAGACTTAGGTTGGGTTCAGTTTTTACAGTGATGCCTGGTCTGCTAAGTCCAACTCCAACCATTTTGAAAACTAATGTTTAAACACAAAATCCTATTTTAAATAAATCTCAACCCATTCACTCAACAAGCTCCTCACACTAAGTGTGTGTTTGGATATCGCTTATTTTGCTAAAAACTGAAAACTGAAAACTGAAAACTGAAAACTGAAAACACTATAGCAAAATAATTTTTAAATGTGTGAATAGTGTCGTGGGACCCATTTTTAATGAAAGTTTTGGAAAAAAAAAAAAAAGTTTATGGGTCCCATGAACAGTGCACAAGACCCACTGGAAAAGACAGAAACGTGCTTCTCCCAAAAAAAAAAAAAAAAAAAAAGGTGAAACATTGGACGCCAGACGCCAGCTGCTATCCAAACGGAGCTTAATCCTATTTTACTTTTATAAATTTTTGAAGTGGGGAATGGCCAAATGGGGACCCATAGAGCTTAATTTCAGCTAGACCTTTGTGAAAATTTCTATCATGTTAGCTATTCCTTTTTTCAATCCCATCTTGGAGACTTTGACAAGTAATGGGAAGAGTATAAAGTACATGTAATTTGCCAATTTATTTTTTTATTTTCTTCATGTCCAAGGTTTTTTTTTTTTTTTTTTTATCCCTTACTAGAATATAGAAATTGAATTGAATTCAACATGTTTTTTAATAAATGTTTTTGTTGCACTAAGCCACTGACATTGAAGAATACATGATAGGTGGGCTTTGCACCCAATATAATCCTATCTAATTTACCACTAGTTTTGATGGGCTATAAAGGCCCAATTAGAGATGGGCATGAATCTGTGTAACCTTTATGCAAGGGTGTGCAACAATCAACCAATCTAACTCAACCCAACTAATGGGCATGACTATGCATTCAAAACTAGTAATACCATTGACAAACTTAGAATTTTAGAAATGGAAAAACAAATCAACATAATGTAAAAGGATAAGAAGAGAATATAGAAATTCGGCAGGTGATCGGTTTTAATTTTACATCGCCTTCCCAAACAGCGCACGATCGATGTTTTTTTAGAAACCTTAACACCGAACGCTTCATGGGACAAGGACCTAACTCACCAGGGATCTCAGCAACAACGATAGCCATACTACACGAAGTTTTGGGAGTCAAGAGCAATATAAGCTCATGTTGAAGATAAATTGGCAAGGATCTCAATGTATAGCCTAATTTCTTGCACAAACGATAAGTATGACAATCAACCACAGGGATTAAAGGTACATATAAAAAATTCAGTATGCTGCCAACAATTGTAAAAGCAAAGCTTTATGTTAAGATTAAAGAAAGAAAGCTTAATTTGCAACACAATTCTGACACCGAACTCTTTTATGTTTATTATGCTTTTTTGGATACATGTTTATTTGATATTCACACAATACAAATCATTCCAAATAAAAGTAATTTTTCATAAGCATTAACAGGAACTCAAAGCTTTGGGTTCTGGATACAGGCATATTTTGCTTTAATTTTATGATCTTCGTTCCATTTCTGGAAATTTCCATTGGGGCAGGGCAAAGCAAATTAAGGCATCACCACATGTTAACTGTAATGAGGATAAATATGCCAAGAAGCATGAAGCTCTCTGTCCTGATAAAGATGAATCATGCAAGAGAATTCTAAATAAGGTCAGAATTATATTATGGAACTCTTTGTATGACCTGCAATAGTTGATTTTGAAAGTCTTTATATAACCCGCAATTTTTAACACAACTTCCATTCATATAGTTGAAGGCGAGTTTGGATATTGAAGATGTGAAATTGCTTGAAGAGTTGTTTATACTTGAGGGAATTTTATTTGATCCATATTCAATTGAAGAGCTGGAATCAAGTTACGAAGATGTTACTTTGCGGACCATGTCGTCATTACAACAAGCTGTGGCAAAGCTTGTGTCTACTGTTGAGGAGGTAAGTTAAACATTCTGAAATTTCTGAAGTAATGGGTTACAAGCACCATTTGGCGACTTCTGGTTCCCTATTTGATGCCATCTCAACAAAGAAAACAAAAGAGAAAAATCTAAAAAGCTACAGAAGTTCAAGGTGGGAATAAATATTCGTGTCAAACTTAATGCAAGTCAGTTCGTGGTCAGCTTCTTCAAGCAGTCTCCAAGACTAATCCTTTTACTTTTTATTAAGAGAGTTTTCAGATATTGTGAATGTGAAAAATATAAAAGTACATATCAATGTTTTGGTTCTCATATAAGTTTTGGGATTTTATATTGTTACAGCTTAAGATGGAAAACTATGCTCTCAAAGCCAGAATAGTAGCTGCTGAAAGGCTTGATGTGCTCCACAAAGAGAGTTGTAAATGTTCAATCGTTCTGCATAAGATTTTAAGTGCTTTCAGTTTCTTCAATGGATGGGGTCAGTCTCTTCTGTCAGGTGGCTGAAATGAAGACTTAATCGGCATTTCATGGTGCTGTCTCACACACAAAGTATAAACATTTACAGGAAGTGCACAGCAGAATTCATAAATTTTACTGCTATTGGCATGACTAGATGACTTTGACCATCTGATCTGCTGTATTCTCTTAAAATTAGGAAACATAGGCAGTGCCAGTACAGAAACAAAAATTTAAAAAAAAAATCACAGGTACTATGTAAAAAGTATGCACATATCCACCCAAAATTCCCCAATACACGGGGCATATATTGGATTTTATGCTATCAGTTGCAAGGAATAGAATCACTGAGCATGGTTGCCTGATGGGACTCTCTAATTCTTCATACCTTATGATATATGAATAGATATTTTGCCTGTACTGGGTGGCCTGCTTGATGATCTCATAATTCTGACTGTCCTAGTTAACAATCATCAAATACAAATTGTGACAATCACATCTACAATAATAGAGAGGAATCTAAAATGTTTAAACCGCTTTGCTTTGTTTAAGTGACTAGGATTTTTTTTTTTTAAGCATCCATATGAATCTCTAGACTAATTTGCTAGTTTTTTAAGAAACCAATTTGTTAATATTATATGTGAAATGTTAGGTTATTTGAGTGGTTAGCGTACCGATACTCTATAATATTGAACTGCATAAGCATGATAATCATCTTCTACCAAAATTTGTTTGAATTTTTTGTTTTCTTGCTTGCCATGTTCACTCTGCAATGCTTAATTAGCAAATTCAAACCCTAGGCTGAATTAACTTTGCATGTGGTCTAACTACCAAAGTTATGATTCGAGCAATATCTACTTTCACATCGGTGCACCATTGACACCATTTTTATTATGCTCTAATCACAATTCATCAATAGTTTATGGAAAAAAAATTGTGAAAACTTTTGGTCCTAGACTTATTGGCCTAAGATGGGCCTAGTTGTGCAAATTCTTAACTTTGCCTCTCCTATGGATTCTGCTCCAAGAACCACAAATTGCAACTGTTTTTTTTTTTTTTTTTTTTTTTTTTTGAGAAGAAAATAAAGCATCTTGTTTAAACATTGAGAGGTAAGGCTTTGTCACTATGTATGATGGTATTAGATTAAGCACCAAGAGGTCCCCAACTTTCTACAAGATTAATGAGCCTTAAAGTAATAGAAATATAGAATGGGATGGGGTTTGGAAAATGAGTTAAAAGGATTTTTTTCTTTCGGTCGTTTGAAAAGATAATAAATTAATTGGAGTTTGTCTTTTATCAGATGATCCAAAGCTGGCAAAAAAAGTTGCCATATTTTTTAAAATGATCTTGAAATGATCATAAACCTGAAACCTTCTACATCAATCTAAAACACCCAGATTCTATACTTCAACATATTTGGAATAAAAAACATTTCTAAAATAATGACCAAAAAAATTAGAAACCCAAAATCATATAAAAATAATAATATTAAAACAAAGTTTGCCCATAAAATTTTACTTCTACCACATAAAATCACAAACAAACAAAAAAATAGCACTAAGAAAACAAAAAGTTTCAAACACCAACGGAGAGAGAGAGAGAGTCCTTACTTGTGATAGACGCGGAGTCCATACCAGCGGAGCCACCCAAAATCAGTGTCTAAGGGAGAAAACGATGGAGCGAGTCTGAGCGACGGAGCAAGGAGGAGCAACGGAGCGAAGAATCTTTGAAGAGTTAGAAGGAATGAGACTGAGAGAGACCGTGAAGACCTAGTTTAAAGAGTGAGAGTGAGAGGAAAAACCAAGTTTGAAGAGTGAGAGTGAGAGACTCTAAGAAGACTCAAGCCCTGTTTGGTTTATTTTTTTTGTTCACTCATCACTCTTCACTCAATTTTTATCACTCATCACTCTTCACTCAAAAATACCCCAATTTCTATAACTCAGTTTGGTGGGCTATTTGGGTGAAATATTTCAGTGGGTTTTTCAATTCAATCACTCACCTTTATGTCACTCACTGGGTCCCACAAAAATCAATTCCAAAGCAGGTGCACAGAACGGTCATCAAGCCTACCAGCGTTGTCTCTCTCCCTCCTCTTCACGCCCTTTCCACAACAAAACACTCTGTCCCCAACTTCAACACTCTTTGAGCACACAGCAACATCTCCACTCTCTCACCACCAATCTTCAGATTTTCAAACCCTCACTCCGCTTCTCATTTTCTGCCCCTCACTTCTCCGCCTCCTCTACGTTAGATCCTTCCATTGCGAAGAAGGCTGAAGGTGCTTTCAAAGTCTCCCCTGTCCTTCCTCATCTCGAACTCCAGAAACCCAAACGAAGGAATCTCAAACTCCCAACTCTGAACATAACCTTCAACGAGGTATCCCACATTGCTCATCTTTCTCACCTTCAACTTGTAAACCCATTGCGGCACTGTGGGTCTGCTGAAAAGGAATTTATGAGCCCTCATTTGGTACGATCTTATTTCTTACCATTTTTATGATTTTGCTATATATTTCATAAATTTGTTACTTCAAAATAAGTAAATCTATCTCGAACAATCAATTGCTGTGAATGGAAGGTTGGATTTGAAAATTTTTTTGTTAGGTTTTCACTAATATGAAGATTGTAAGGCGTTGTTCAATTAAAGGGGAAAAAGGGGGGGGGGGGGGGGGGTTTCATGTAACGCCCCAAAATCAAAAGCAATAAAAGTCTATTTAATCTGAATAATCCATAAAAATATTAAATAAAAGAAATCCAGCAACCTTTAATCTCATCACAAATGTCAAAGCTCTAATTCACTAAAGATAAAATATCCTCAAAATAATTCTCCAATACAATATTTAATGCCATAAAAATAACAATAAAATCCTCTCTTCCACAAAATAGTTTATAACTGCTGTCTCCCAAGAATCTCTACTTCAATAATTCCTCTAATGTATCTGTGAAAGCTCGAAAATATGTCGAAAACACACGAGCGGTTTAGACCCCCAAATTAAACTTACGGCTTGGTTGATTTTATACTAACTTAATGCTAAGTGCGAAATAGAGTAAACACAAGCATATAAGCAATACAACTACTCTAATCTATATTTAAAGCAACATAACAGTAAAAATGAAATGAACAAGAGCAGGGAAGAAGGATGCAAACACAGATAACACCGAGACGTGTTATCGAAGAGGAAACCGAAGAACTTGGTGAAAAACCTCTCCGCCGCCCTCCAAGAGGAAATCGATCCACTAGACAATCAGTTGGGATACATGGGTTAGCAAGAGACCCTCCAAGCCTAATCTACCCGATGCACCTAAGCCCTCCAAGCTCCTACTCCAACAAGGCTTCTCGGAACCGTGTCTTGTCTAGCTCTCCGAATCCTGCAACAAGCTCCATGTTACATTTGCCATCCTTGGCTTCTTCCAATGCTTCCCAACAGCTCCAAAACACTTTCTACACTCTGAATAGGTGTGGGTTGTGTTTGGGTACAAATCTCCTCTCAAGGTATGATAATGGGAGAGGGATGGAGAAGAGGCTACAATGATTTCTCACTAAGGAGGAGTAGCTCTCTCTCAAAAGATGGGTGAGTGAGTTGTAGAAAACCTATCTAGGGTTTTTCTCTCTGAATAGCCACACCATCATATGTGGGTAATAAGGGTATATATAAAGTCGGCAAGAATAGAGTGTATCAAAAATGACAGTTCAGCCAAACAGAGTGTTTCGCGGGTATCTCGCGGGAAGGCCTTATCGGCGAGATAGTCGCGAAACACAGCTGTCTCCATCTGTCCTGACTCTTCGTATTCTAGCATTTGCAAGACACATGTGTCACTTTGCAGGAAGCTAAGTCGCAACATACCCGCGAGAAATCTTTAGTCTTCAAATGCTTGAGTCTTCACACTCTCTCTTTATCACACAACCCTTACAATCAAATCCCACAATAAATACAGGGTATAAAGATTAAAAATAATTACAATCAAATTTGGCACGGAATAAAAGCTAACAAAATACAAAGTTGTAAATAATAACTTTACAATCTGTAATGGGAAATAAAAGGGGGGTGAGATAACTAATAAGTGGAATTCACTAACACTGGGGTGTGGAAACAAACTTTTCTAATAAATAATTCTTACAACAATTTCATAACTTGTAACTCATCAATATTTATCATCAAATACTTCATATATAAAAAAATGTCTTTATATTGTGAGCCATCATAATATATGTATTAATATCATCACATAAACAATTTCCTAGGCTTTTCTCGTGGTCAATGTTTACGCCTCGTTGACAAGGTTGTGTTGTCCCCTTTTTGGGACTAGAACCTCCTTTTCATCCCCTTTCTTAAGGATGGTTACTTTGGAACCTAAAGGTGCACTCCCTTGCTAAGGAGCTTCCTTTTTGGATTCTCAATAGTATACTCCCTTGCTAAGGAGCTATCAAATGTGCACTGTCCCCTTTTCTAGGACCGTCCCTTGCTAAGGACTTGCTGCAGTATGATTGTCCCTTGCTAAGGACTAAATACAATACTGAGCTTTTAATCACGACTTGCCATATGTTTTCAAAACATATACAAGATGCGCACATAAATAATCCATTCAAGATGCTCACAAAAATAATCCATTCATAATTCTCAAAAATATAAGGATATATTCACACATACCAATTAAATAAATTTAGGTTGTCCCACAAGTTTTTCATAAAACGAATAATAAATGTGCACATCAAGAAATTATAAAATATCCATTTATATGTATAGAATAACAATATATTTCTTTGATTTATAATAGTTTAATAACCAACATTGTTTGGGAAAAACCTCCAAAATTAGTAAACACCACTTACCTCTTAGTTGCAAAAATAAAGAAAATCAACCTCCCTTGAATCACAACAATTCAGTAGAATTAGAACCTAGCAACACCAAAAATAGGTCCATCAATACACAATTTCCCACTTCAAAATTTATTTTCACACTTAAACGGTTTTATCCTAGACAATATTGATATATCCAAAATTCTCCATTTATTCATCTAACTATCCAATTCACTTTCAGCTTTGATCAAAAAAAATTTGGACTTAAAGATATTGCTGCCTAATCAGATTTTCCATTATAAATTCCTAGATTGGGATCCATCAAATACCAACTCTCCTTTGCCTCAGGCACATATATGGTATTCTACACAAAAGGTGATCAAAGCCTTAAGACTTCTAATTGATGCTGGAAATAAATATAGGTATGACTTGGTGGACTTAATTAACACGGCAAGTACTGTCAAAGCTAGCAACCAAGAATTTTTGGATGCTGTGACTGCTTTTCGACAAAAGGATTTAAAAGCTTTAAATCTTCATAGCAAGGATTTTATTATATACATTTATATTCAATCTAACATGGGAAGCCACGTATAAGCCTTACTATCAATCTAGTTGCCTATTGTCCCTTTAATGCCGCAGGACAAGTTTTGAATCTTGGCAGGTGCATGAATGACAGATTGGGAACTTAGATAGATAGTGCAACAATATAGTAAACCATAAGTAGCTTTTCCTCATTCGCATGGTGAGAGCCTATTAGATACAATTTCAAAGCTTCTCTGACATACAGCTTTCTTTGACCATTCCTAATCTAATATAATAGCAATATAGGACATCTTTTCCTTAATGTAAGGATAGGTGGAAATTCATGAGACCAACATCTCTTAGTTCCTTTCCATGACACATGCCTATATGCACTTGCCTAGTCTAAGTATGATAACAATCATAGGAGTCCTTTTTCCATTAATATAGTCATAAAAACCATACCTGTAGTCTCTACTCCTAACCACAATGACGAAAAGCAAAGTTCAACAATGTGATGCGGCTGAAGCAAAAGGAAGTCTCATAAGTATAACTAAAGAGGAAGAAGGCTAGGGTTTTATTTTATTTTTATTTTTTTAAAGCTTATCAAAGCCCATATATTTACCTATGCCACTTCACTTAGGCTTCATATTCCATAGTATTTATCTTATTTTTTTATATCTTAGGCCCAATTCAATTTAATCCATTTAATTGTGGATGTAAAGTTGTAATTTACAACTGTGTTTTTGTTGGCTTTTATTCCGTGCCAAATTTGATTGTAATTATGTTCAATCGTTTAAAACCCTGTATTTGTTGTGGGATTTGTTGTAAGGGGTGTGTGATAGAGAGAGTGTTTGAAGACTCAAGCATTTGAAGAACTGAAGGATTCTCGCGGGTATCTCGCGACCTATCATCCCGCGAAGTGAACCATGTGCCAGGCACATGCTGGAATGCGAAGAGTCAGGCCAGGCGGAGACAACTGTGTCTCGCGAGTATCTCGCAGGTAAGGCCTTCCCGCGAGACACCCGCGAGACTAGCTGTTCTGCCAGCCTGTACTTTTTGAGTCACACCTTTTGCACCTCTCCTATATATACCATCATTACCCACAATTGTTGAGGAATGCTTCAGAGAGAAAACCCTAGCCAAACACATTGGTAATTAGAGATTGTCTTCCCCATCTTTCTCTATACATTTGCTTGTGGTATTTCCTCAACCCTTCCCTCTCCATTATCCATATCTTTGAGAGGTTGATAGCCCAAACACTTACCACACCTTGTGAGTGCTGTGTGACATTTTGGTGCTGCTGGGAAGCATTGGAAGAAGCCAAGGATGGCAAATGCAACATGGAGCTTGTTGCGGGATCCGGAGAACTAAGACAAGACACGGTTCCGAGAAGCCTTGTTGGAGTAGGAGCTTAGAGGGCTTAGGTACATCGGGTAGATTAGGCTTGGAGGGTCTCTTGCTAACCCATGTATCCCAACTGATTGTCTAGTGGATCGATTTCCGCTTGGAGGGCGGCGGAGAGGTTTTTCGCCGAGTTCTTCGGTTTCCTCTTCGAGAACACGTCTCTGTGTTTTCTGTGTTTGCACCCTTCTTCCCTACTCTTGTTTATTTCATTTTTACTGCTGTGTTGCTTTAAATATGGATTAGAGTAGTTGTATTGCTTATACGCTTGTGTTTACACTATTCCGCACTTAGTATTAAGTTAATGTAAAATCTACCAAGCCGTAACTTTAATTTGGGGGTCTAAACCGCTCGTGTGTTTTCAACACATTTTCGAGCTTTCAATTGGTATCAGAGCGGGTACACTTGTTTTGGTTTAAATACCTAAGTGTGATCCTTGTCCCCTTGTGTTTATTTGCCATGGATTGTGCTATGTATGCCTCTTTGTATGATTTGGTTGGTGATAAATGTAACATGCCATGTGTTTGTGAAAATGCCTCTATGAGTGATAATCCTCAAAATTGTGATGCTATGTTACATGAATCTTTGGGTGTTGTTGATATTCTTAACACCAAAATCTTAAAGAAAAATGCTAAGAAATTTCAAAAGAATTTAAGCAAGTTATTTTGTGAAAAGGATGATTTGATTGTTAAGCTCAATGAATCCATCAAATTGGTTGAAAAATATAGGAAACTTGCTGAAAATTCTTTTGAAAAGCTGAAAGAGTTTGAATGTTTGAATATGGACTTGGATGCTAAACTTGTTGTGTCTAACAAACTTGTTGATGATCTTAAATCTGAAAATGAATCTCTTAAGATGCATGCCAAGTGTTTGATTGCTGAACCTACTGTTAAAAGGGATGAAACTATTTGTTGCAATCATGTTGTGGTACCCGATTTTGTGCCTATTGTTTGTTCTATCTCAAAGGACAAATCGGTGTACATTCCTCCACATAAAAGAAATCAAAAAGTGGAGAGAAAGGCTATTAAGCCAAAGCCTCTGTTTAGGTCCAATCCTAAGGAATTGAGTGGATCTAAATTTGTTCCAACTTGCCACCATTGCGGTGTGATTGGTCATATAAGGCCTCAATGTTCTAAGTTGAAGAGAGAACAAACCCAAGTTGTTAGATCCATTCCCAAAAAGCCTAATGGACCTAAACACATTGTTTGTCACCATTGTGGTGCCCTTGGTCATCTTAGACCTCATTGCTCTAAGTTTCAAGCTTTTAAAAGAATCAAAAGAAAAGAGAAACTTGAGCTTCTTGGAAGTTGTGCTAAAAATGATAAACCGGATTTGAGTGAAAATAGCATGTTGTTAAAGAAAGTGTTTGATGCTCTTAACTCCTTGACTATGTGCATCTCCGGTTCTCATTCTTCCAACCCTCGTCTCACTTCTCTTGAGACACTCATTCCAAACAATCATTCCGTTTGAATGAGGAAGGGTTCCTATGGTTGAGCTTATGCTCTTTTGGTCCTTGATCTAATTCTTTCGATCTTTGTAGGACCATTCATGCATTAGATGCTTCATTGTCATGCATTTGTGCATCATGCATCTCTTTATATGCATTGTTTGTGTTTTTGTTTTTGATCTTACTGTTTTGCTTTGGTTTTGTGTGAGTAAAAATCCAAAACCACATAAAAAGTGAAAAATTCAAAAAGTTTGATCGTATATGTTTGAGCACATATCTCATGTGAGTTTGGTCTAGTACCTTCGTACTAATGGCGTAGTGCATTTACGAGCTTAGCTTATTATGTATGCACCTATTTCTATGTGGAAGAAATCTTGAAAACTATGTGTGACTGTTGTAAATAGATCTTCAAGCTTGTCATGAATGATTGGTCAATAGTCTTGTTGGTCTTGATACTTGCATAGTCTTGTGTCTATATCTCTTCCCACTTTATTTTTATGTTTTTGCAAAAAGAGCTCACTAAATGTAAATCTCAAAATGAAAAGAGATATTGAGCTGCAAAAGTCTGTCGCACATACTAGTATTTGACTAGGAAAAAGGGAAAGCGACTCTTTTAATGTAAATTTTATGGTGCTCAAAAAGCCAAAGGCTTATCATCAATGTTGAAATATCATAAATTTCAAGCACCTATCTCAAAATGAGATGTTTTGTCCATACAAAATAAAATGGATCAATTGTTATGCTTTATGAAGAAGCCAAATGAAAAGCTTCTAAGTTATGTACTTAATGTGTGGGAGGTCATATATACTCATTTCTATAATGGAGATAGTCCACTTGATTTCGTATCAGTTGTGTATGACTCGTTTGAATTGATCATTGAAGCTTCGCTCTGGTCTAAGGACTATTCCACACTTGATTCTCACACACAACACACAAGTTTTTTGTTCAATGAATGTCTATTTCATTTGTGTGATTGTACATGTTCAAATGTGATGTGTGTGTGCTCAACCTTATGTGGTTCAAACCAAAAAGATTTTTGTTCTTTTTGTTTGCTTTTGGAAGTGATTTGTATCACCCATGTTTTTCAAAGTTTTCAAATTGTTTTTATGTGAAAAACATGTTTTCTAGGTGTTTTCGTGACTTATTTCATGTTTAAGCTCTGTCACGAGTGAAATGGTCCAATTCGCAAGTTTTTCAGCTTTGGACAGAGAGTTTCGCGACTGTTTCGCGGCTGTTTCGCGAGTAATGCTTACCTGTGAGATACCTGCGAGATACCAGCGAAATTTTCGCAGGATGCTAAGTAGCGAGATACCAGCGAAAATTTCCAGATCAGCTTTTTAAAGAGCATTTCGTGGGTCATTTGTTTTAAACGTCTCCCATCCTCTCCCAAACCTCTGGTTTAATGTTTCTACATCAAAACCCAACTAAATTCAAGTGTTTTTCATTCCATAAACATCTCTAAGGTAATCTTTAACTCTTTTCATTGATTTTGATCCTTAGATTACGTTTTTGGGGGTTTTATGTTCATAATTGGGATTTTCTCAAATGGGAGTTGGAAAATTTATTTTCTGTTAATCTTTTTGATTGGGCTTTGTTTTAAATGATGATTTGGTTTGGTTGTTGGCCCCTTGTGGCAAAAATAACATGTATTTAGGCAAGATTTTCATATGTTCTTGCATTGTTCATCATACATGTGTAGTGTGTGCACTCTAAGTGTTTGATAAAATGCCCAAATGGCATTTTCTCGTTGTTTTGGACTCCAATGAGTACCAAACTTTAGGGATCACCATAATTATTCATGTTTATCATGTTTTGATCATTGGTGATGTGTTTTGTACACTTTGCCCCTTGAGTGCCTTGCTCATGCATTAGTCATGTATCACACATGCACACTAGATGCATTTTGCTGCACACACTTTAACACTTGACATGTTTTTGCATTTACTCATGCTAGTTAAGTCTTTTTAGACATTTTAGCACATATAACATGTTCTTGTGTCCATGTCATGCCTAGGTCCATATCATGTTCCATCATCCTTAGCATGTCATGCTCTTTATGCTTTGTAGCATTTTTTTAATGTTTGTATTATGTTTGAGCTTCATTTTCTCATTCATTTTGCACTCCTCATGCATCATCTTCATATCTTCTTTTCTTTCCCTCCTTCCTCTTGATTAATTGTCTATTCGTGACAAAAAGGGGGAGAGTATCGTCATTTCTATATGACTCATGTGCACACTCTTAGGGGGAGAAATTCTACTTTGTGCACATTTGTAGGGGGAGAAAGCCATAGGGGAGATGCATATGCCAAGGGGGAGAAGACATTCTTTTTGAGAAAACCTTGATTTACTTCATGCTTGTTTTCTCGTTACTTTATGATGCTTTGATATGCTTTGTTGCTCTCATTGCATTGTGTTTATGTGTTGGACATGCTTTTATCCTTATGCTATTATGCTTTATTGGTTGCATGTTCGGATGATCACTTTCTTTGCTATATGATCATTGTAGTCATTTCCATATGACTGTTTTGGTGTTTGATCAAGTTGTTCACATGTTTCACATCTTGATTACTTGATCGCAATTTACTTGTTACATTATACTTGTCCATTTATTACTTGCTTTATCCTGAGGGTCTAATGTGTTTTGTGCAAGTGTTTCAGGTTACAGGTATATATGTTCCAAGTTCATCACAACTCCTATGATTCATGATAGGGGGAGTGATATGATAGGGAAGTACTTTATATTCTGTACCTGTGATGCTTATGTAAGCTGTTAAGGGTTTGTTTTGCATGCATATTTGTAGGTCTTTGTGGTTTGTGCCATGCATTTGCAAAACCTTGCTTATGCAACCTTCATGCATGTTTTCTTGTTGTTAAATGTCATGCATTTATCTTCAAGTACATCACTCTTGTGCCCACGTAGGATTGTTCCTAGATGCATACACGTTCTATGCATTGGTTGAGTGATGAACACTCTTGTGCCCTAGTAGGATTGTTCCTAAATGCAAATACTTCGTGTATTTCGCATTGGTTGAGTGTTGGAGATGCAAATGATACTCTTCAAATGAGCTTATCATCTTGCATATCCGGATGTTCGTTCCATGTGTGAATGAGCATAGTAATTGCTTTTGTATAGTGATTACTTGGTTGATCGTGCCATGATCTAGAGTTTCTATTTCGTTTTGCTCGATCATGCTATTATTGCTCCATATGCTTTTCAAGTTTTCTGCATACAATGATGTTATTGTGTTGTTGTGTTTCAGGAGTTACTTGTTCATATGTTTCAAGAGCACTTCAGAATCTAGAACTAGGTGTGAGTGAGTTTTGCCTATGTTCCCAAACTCACGTTTAAGTCTAGAGTCTGTTTTAGGGTTTTGTCACGGAATAGCCAAAGGGGGAGATTGTAAAGTTGTAATTTACAACTGTGTTTTTGTTGGCTTTTATTCCGTGCCAAATTTGATTGTAATTATGTTCAATCGTTTAAAACCCTGTATTTGTTGTGGGATTTGTTGTAAGGGGTGTGTGATAGAGAGAGTGTTTGAAGACTCAAGCATTTGAAGAACTGAAGGATTCTCGCGGGTATCTCGCGACCTATCATCCCGCGAAGTGAACCATGTGCCAGGCACATGCTGGAATGCGAAGAGTCAGGCCAGGCGGAGACAACTGTGTCTCGCGAGTATCTCGCGGGTAAGGCCTTCCCGCGAGACACCCGCGAGACTAGCTGTTCTGCCAGCCTGTACTTTTTGAGTCACACCTTTTGCACCTCTCCTATATATACCATCATTACCCACAATTGTTGAGGAATGCTTCAGAGAGAAAACCCTAGCCAAACACATTGGTAATTAGAGATTGTCTTCCCCATCTTTCTCTATACATTTGCTTGTGGTATTTCCTCAACCCTTCCCTCTCCATTATCCATATCTTTGAGAGGTTGATAGCCCAAACACTTACCACACCTTGTGAGTGCTGTGTGACATTTTGGTGCTGCTAGGAAGCATTGGAAGAAGCCAAGGATGGCAAATGCAACATGGAGCTTGTTGCGGGATCCGGAGAACTAAGACAAGACACGGTTCCGAGAAGCCTTGTTGGAGTAGGAGCTTCGAGAGCTTAGGTACATCGGGTAGATTAGGCTTGGAGGGTCTCTTGCTAACCCATGTATCCCAACTGATTGTCTAGTGGATCGATTTCCGCTTGGAGGGCGGCGGAGAGGTTTTTCGCCGAGTTCTTCGGTTTCCTCTTCGAGAACACGTCTCTGTGTTTTCTGTGTTTGCACCCTTCTTCCCTACTCTTGTTTATTTCATTTTTACTGCTGTGTTGCTTTAAATATGGATTAGAGTAGTTGTATTGCTTATACGCTTGTGTTTACACTATTCCGCACTTAGTATTAAGTTAATGTAAAATCTACCAAGCCGTAACTTTAATTTGGGGGTCTAAACCGCTCGTGTGTTTTCAACACATTTTCGAGCTTTCAGTGGACCTTCTTATAATTTACGTATATTAATTAAATTGGTGTCAAAATTAAGGGGTGTTACATTTCAATTTATGTATCTTGTTTATGGAGTGTTAATAGACATCTTTTTTGTTTTGCTTTAAATTTTGTGGGTCTGTTAAGGTCAGAGAGTTGTGAGACCTCTGTCTTTTGCGAAGAGGGCTGACGTTTTCATGATGTTGGGTCTATATTTCATAATTTTGTTAATGGGGTTAGAAATTTGGGGCCAGTCTTTTATAGGAGTAATTTATCCTAATTGATTAAAGGAGTAATGGCTATTTGGGAATTTTTCTGAAACCTGTGGCAGGGTCATCAAAATTTTTAAGGCTATGTTGCTATTTGAATGAGAACCAAACCTTTTACGGGCTCCAATATCTGCTGCCTAATGCTTGTTTCTTCAAAGTCAATTATGTAGTACTATGTTGTGATGATTGTTTTCTAAATGGCCTAATTTTTATGTAGCAAGAGAAATTGTTTTTGTTGATGTTGTCTATTCCCATCTATTGAAACAGCATTGACCATATGTGCATTGTGCTTCCTTGTTTTAGTGAGAGGAAGGAGAACACGTAATTACTATTTTCTTAGTTGCCCTTTACATTTGGAGTTTTGAATTATTATTGTGGTGCAAACCACGGATGCTAACTTTGTGTTGACTTATTGCTACATTTCAGGCCAGGAAATTAGAAACCTAATTTGTACAGACTCAAGCCTTGTGTTTGTGTGATATTATGGCTATGTTTCAGGCCTGGAAAGTGGAAACCTAGCTTGTTATGCACTCTATTGTGCTTCCTTTGAGGGATACTGAAGGTTTTCTAATCCATGCTTCCCTTTTTTTTTTCCTTTTTTTTTTTCTTTTTTCTATCTTTGTGCCTTTTGAATTAGGTTGTCTATACATGTAGGGGTGGGGTTTCAAACAATGTCAGAGGCAAGTAGTTATAACACCAATTCTAGTCGACATTCGTGTGACATGGACCAGTGCGTGGTGCAGACGTCTTTGAAGCTCCATAATTTTGGTAGGAGGTTCTATGGCTGTAGACATTGGAAGCTTGTGAGTATCAAATGCACTTACTATTGTTTTCGCTTCATGGTTAAAACCATCATGCTCCTCAACTCATGTACATACTAGCTTTGTTAAATTTGCAGGATAGTGACCAACATTGTAAGTCCTTTAAATGGTTGGATGGCAACACATGTAGGCATGGTGCTAAAACAGCACGAATTGTAATAACTAAATTTACTAGGCTAGAGGCCGAGGGAGCTATAGCAAAAAACAAGAGACCGAAGCGCGTGCATTGTTAACAGAAGCACTTCAAAGGGTAAGAGCAGCAAAACATGATGCTGAAAAAGCAAGGGTTGCACAGTGTATGGCCAATGACCGGGCACATAAATACAAGACTACTTTGGTTATCTCATGGCTGACCTTTGCCATATTGTTTGTGTTTTTTTGTATGTCTAATGAGTTTGGATTACAGCAAATGTGTCTGCCATGAATCTGAATGCGTACGTGGGCTACATAATGTAATATTATTAATGTTTTGCACATGGAAATGTATTGTACGTGTTGGACCAAAAATTGTAGTATAGGTGTTGGTCCTAGCAATGTATTGTACGTACCTTCATTCTGACGAAACTGTTGTATGTGTTGAACTCTTAATGGGAATGTTTTGTTAACACCTTATATATACTACTATTGTTTTGTAAAATATCATATTATTTTACAAATGGTATGGCAGTTTCAAATATATACACTCCAAAGATTATAACTCAGTTTTGTTAATGCATCTTCACATTGTCACCAACGGTTACATATCTATGCATAATTCATATAATTTATATAATAGTCATCACCAAGGTAAAAGCAAGTCTGAATGGAAATTTGCAATCAAGAATACATAAGCCCAGTGTACACAAATTCAGTTTATACCACCAACTTCAAAACAACACATTCCAGTGTACATAGCGCAATACTATTATAAACAAATACATAACATCTGCTAAAAATGCACCTAGTAAATGCTAATCGCCTGGCCTATGCTATCAAGTCTATAAATATCAAAATGTAAGCATTTACAATACAATTCATGTGCTATCATCAATTCCTACGGGCGACATAATCAACCCACATAGCATCGATGATGTCATCCCTAAAGTGGGCCATACGTCTCTTTAATGTTTCCAACATCTCCACAAGATGCCTCTGGTTTGCGGTGCTGGTGGAAGCTCCACTGTTGCCACTACCAGGAGGAACAACGGGATTTCCTTCATATTCAGCATTGTCCCATGTGTTAAACAATTCATCACAACAGTTATTAATGCGCATAAAATTATGTAGACAACAACATGCAGTAATAACATAGCGCTGCCTACTGCGCTTGAAGTTGGGCATTAAATTGAGGATGGGAAAACTAGCCTTTAGCACCCCAAACGATCGTTCAATAACCATTCACAAGGAAGAGTGTCGATAGTTGAACAACTCTTTCTTGGTTGTTGGAGTCTTGTTACTAGATTGAAATTCCTGGGCATGATACCTAGTTGATTTGTGAGGTGGAAGGAAACTTGTGCCAATAGGTAGGCCTGAGTCCACCAAGTAGTATGATCCTACATGTTTATGAAGCTATTCATAATTGGCATAAAAAACTATAACAAAAACATGTAAAAATTGATAGCCTTTAAGATTAGTTGTAGTACCCGTGGGTGGCCATGGGAATCCATGTTTTGGGTCACCAATCACTTCCTCAAACACCCGTGAGTCACTAGCACTACCTTCCCACCCCGCATGAACATAAATAAATTGCATATCCATGTTGCATACACACAACACATTTGTGGTTACAGTAGCCTTTCGCGACCTATACGCTTGAGTCACATGTTTAGGAGGCCGAACACTCACATGGGTGCCATCCATTGCCCCAACACAGTTCTGCACATGACATAAGTACTAATGATGTATGTACCTAGTTAAACAAAATACGTTTACAATATAATTAAGTGATATATATTACCTCGAACTATGGGCAGTACTTATTCACCCGAAGATGTTCAGGGAGGCAAACTACATCTGGATTTGGCTTAATCAAATGTCTCGTATACGAATGAAGAGCCCGTAACACCCTACGGAAGTGGCGGGATACCGTCTCAGTTGAGTGCTGGAATTTGTCTGCAACACACCTCATTCGGGTATTGTGGCCAAGTATGTATAACAACATGGCGACCGCCTACATGGCATCCACATCACCCTGCCCTTCCTTTAAGTATCCATGACCAATCAACTCATCCACTAAATGTAACAGATATGGGCATGTCATACGAAACATCTGAAAGCATTTATTAGGATTACTGTCAAGTTCATCCGTATATCCTTGGCCTGTGAGGATACTATCACGCATGGGCTATTTATCATAATATCGCTGCATATAGGCGAACATCTCACCCACCAAAGGATTCACAAAGTCAAACTTTGCTTCACCTTCGCTATCACACTCTAAACCCCACCAGTTATCATCATCAGTATTATCACCAGCATCATCAGCATCCATGGCATCAAAGTATGATTCATCAAAATCATAAGCCAAGAATGCATCTAACCATTCACTCCTTAATGCCATTGTCACTACACACCACAACGACATACTATTAACCCCTTTTATTTTATACAGTAAACATGTTTACAATAACAAGCACTCAACAATAAACCAAGGCGAATACGGGAAATTATCATAAATATTCCGAATAATAAGTTAAGAATATTCAACATACAGGACTGCATCAAGTCTAGAAATAAAGAAGACAACCTGACAAACATCCATAGTATAGAAAATAATAACCAACAAAACATATCAATGTTTTTGTGACAAAAGGTTCAAGTACCACAATAACTATCACATAATAAAATAAGATCCAAGTATCAATCCTCCGGGTTAAGAATTTCCTCCATCCATGCCCGCCTCCTATTCTCTAGTATGCCCATAAACACCACCCTATTCTCCTTCACATGGAGAGACCTTGAGATCTTCAAATATTCCTTGTTATTGAGATCTGCATACTGATTAAGCATGTCAATGGCTTTCCCTAGAGAACATGGATCACCTCCAGCTGCTGATTGGGCAAATTGTTCAGAAGTGCCACTTGACTTGCCCCTGTTACCGCTAAACCTCTCCCTCGTCATTGCGGTGTACTCCTTTAGGGCCACAGTCATCTCACTGACTTTGTCGGACTTCTTCGCCACTTTCTTATCCTTGGCACTTGCTTCTTGCACAGGATATTTGCCTACAGCTTGGGTTTGGTCAACACCATTAGTCTCCTCCATAGTCCAAGAAATACTATCCAAGTTCGGGGTGTAACAATCATCATCAAGATGGATAGGAGTAGCATTAGCAGCAAGCTCATCCTCTAGTGCATGCTCTTCATCGTTGTTCAGTGCAGGTGTGTTCGATGAAATCTGAAGGTGCCCAATTGCAGTACTGGGGGCAAACAACTGCTTCGGCTTATCATAGTCAGGGCATCCCTTCTTTTGGAGGTTATTTGCGTTCCGATCAACCTACAACAACACAAGCATATGAACAATTGTTAGGCAGCAAAGTAATCACAACAATGCAAAGGCATTTAATACTAACATGAAATTTGAAATGCGTAAAGTAACATACCGCCACCACATGCTCCCAAACCTCGTCAGTGCATGTAATAGTTTGGGTGGCCTCATCCCACCCCAACCCCGTACGATTCAGCAATTGATTCCACCTACGTTGTTTACCCCAAAGCCTATTGTTCTTTTGGAAGACTTGCTTAGTGGTTAAAAGTTTACCAGACCTTTTATTAAGTTCTTGTGTCATTGTTTCCTACATAGGGCCCTTAAAAACACCATTCTCCATGTTACCCTTAATTTGTTCCTCTACCATAATCTCTATAAATATGTGTTCTACATGGGCAGGCCACTTTTTGTCTTCCACATCTTGGGATTCATGTGCCATCTAATTCAAATATCTCACATGGTAAGATGAACACACTTTGTATTGACAGGTAAATAAATGAACAAGGAATATTAATGTGTTACCGTGACCAAGGAACGTTACTTTGTAAATAAATGAACAAGGAATATTAAAGATAACACCATACATAGGTATACTCCAGTTCGTAGCTACAATATTACATTGTGACCATGTAACATACAAAAGTCAAAAGACCTTGGCATTGTTTTACTACAAAAGTGGTCACTAATAGCCATAGGGGAGTGCATGTGAAAGTGTACGCTAACAACACCATAGTAGTCTACAAACCATAGTGGGAACAAAATAAGGTAGCATAAACAAAATGATTAGCTATGCACTACAATGCTTCGGATTCCACCAATCGCCTCTTACTAAGACGGACCAGCCCCCTCATCCGAACCCACCACTAGCCACCCACACCTTGGCCCATAATCCACTCCGTGGGCAAAACAATACTTCCTCCGAACAGTTTTGAACTGACACATAACTTGACTCTTGCAGAAATCCTTCCCAGTCCAACCGTTGAGAGTGTTTGTGATCACATCCCACAATGGCTCACGGGGAACCCTAATTGCAAAATTACCCAGCATCCATTGGCCGAAGACAATGTCACAAAGTTCATTGACACATTCATCATCCCACCTCCTTAAATCCCCAGCCATCTAACAACAACCTCTAATCATGTAATAATCACATATAAACAAGAAACATTTCCATGTATTCAATCAAAGTCAGACAATAGTGTTTAGGGGTCTTAACTTAAGGCGCAATAGTTTTAACAAACTAAATCTAAGATTCTTAAAAAATGATGATTAAACAAACTAAATCTAAGATTTTTAAATGCCTCATAGATATTTCTCCTTCTAGGAAAAAAGAGAGATTTACTACATAGTAGCAATCCCATTGCTTGACTCATCATGAGTTCAACAAAAATTACCAACCTACTGTCTAAAGTGAGAAATGTGCATTAAATCAATATCATTACCAAATAAAAGACATCACACATATCTATTAATTTTTGTCCATTAGCATTTAACTCATAAATGTGTCACTGAACATGCATCGTATGACTCTTGGTTCTAAATCATACCATAAATAAATAAATTTAAATAAAAAAAAAAAAAAAAGGAGTAATAGAGGAACAAGCCAAAGGTAGACATTGTACAGAAAATTTCCATAACACTCAGTACAACAATTTTTTTTTCCCCAAGCCAGAGGCAGAACAAAGCAAACATTGTTCACTCACCATGGCTGTAACAGAGGAACAAACCCAGAAACTTCTAAAATAAAATATAAAAAAAAATTAAAACATAAAAAGAGGCACTACAACATGTATCGTATGATTCTTGGTTCTAAATCATACCGTAAATAAAATAAAAAAAATGAGTAACAGAGGAACAAGCCAAAGGCAGACATTGTATAGAAAATTTCCATAACACTTGGTACAGAAATTTTTTTTTTTTTTTTTTTTTTTTTTTCCCAAGCCAAAGGCAAAGCAAAGCAGACATTGTTCACTCACCATGGTTGTAATAGAGGAACAAACCCAGAAACTTCTAAAATAAAAAAAAAATTTTAAAAACATAAAAAGAGGCATAAAAGCTATACTTGAGTAGAGAGTAAAAAAAGAGGCATAAATAAACAAGCATTCACAGCCATTCCTCAAGGTCTCAGTAAACACAACACAAAAAATGGAGGAACATGGAAAAAACAAAAAAATATCAAAATAAAACCCAACAGATGGAGGGGTTGAATATTCTCACCGAAAACAAAAGCGGTTCATGGAGCTGTGCTGAAGGTGCTGATCGGCAGAGAGATGCGCTTCAGACTTCAATTGTTGCTGTGCTATGGCGCTTCAGACTTCAGTGTTGCTATGCTGTGGGTTTGGGAGAAGGAAAATGAAGTGATGAAAAGTAGTGAAGTAATGAAGGGCTGAAGGTAGTTGGGAAAGTAAACACAAAGTGCTATTGGAAGTGAAAGTGAGTCTGCTGTGATTTGATGTAACACTGCTGTGGGACCCAAAAGCAGCTTTATAATTACATATATTGCCATTGAGTTAACAAAACTCAAAACTCAAAACTCAAAAAAATTGAAAACAACCCGGAGGAGTTTCCAAGTTTGATAACTCATATCCCAAAATTCTCAGATTTGTTAACTGAGTTCACATCTAGAAAAAAAGCCAAACAAACTTTATGCATGTGGGACCCACGGGTTTTGAGATATGAGTTAACAAAACTCAATTTTGTTAACTGAGTTTGGCAAAATCCAAACAACACCTCAGTGTGTTTGAGTTTGAGTGCATTTGAGTGATCTGTTTGAGTGTGTTTGAGTTTGAGTGATTTGTGTTTTGAGTGATCTGGATACGTGGAGGGCTGAACTGAAATCAAGTTCAAAAGACTCGGTTTCCGTTTAAATTAAATTGAGTCCAAAGACTCAATTTCCTTTGAACCAAACCAAGTCTAATGAACTTGATTTTTGTGCCTACGTGGACCAACTGTTGGCACGATGGAAAAATCGAGTATGTTATACTCGATTTATAACTCCAAAATCGAGTCCTTTGGTCTCAAGTTGTTAGATGCCAAATTAGTTTCAAAACAGTTCTAACTAACCAAATAGTTTGGTTTTTAGTGTTATTTTCAAAAAAAAATCCCAATTTTTATCCAAACCCATGAACCCATCCAAAACTCAATTAATTTGGATAAGTCTTGACCCAACCCAATTAAATATTTATGTTAAATGGATAAGACCCAATGGATAATTCAATTAAATGGGCTTTGATAGTTAAACCACTGGGTACCCAATTACCCATTTAAAATTTAAAGTTTAATACTTAAAAAAAATAAAAAAATAAAAAATAAAAAAAATAAAAACAAAAAACCAAAAACCCTAACAAACAAGAAGACATCACAGCAGCTATAGCCTACAACCAGCCGCCTCTTCCTCTATCTAATGTAAAAAATTTCTCCTCCATTTTCTGGGCATTTTCTCAGCTACCAAACTAGATAAAATCTAAACACCTTTCCTTCTTTGACTTTGCCTTGTAAAACACCCACAAAACCTCACTCACTCGCGCAGAAAGAAGAAGACCATAGAATGAAAATTGGGGGAATGGCTTCAAAGGCAACATTAGAGGGATCCAAGATGATGTGCTATGATTTGAACTTCATGGCATCAAAACCATAGATCTCATCCACTCGAATACGTCTTACCAATCTGTAATTACTCTATATTTTCCTTAATTTTTAACTAATCCTATGTTTGGTTGCCGAGAAAAGTTATAAGAAAGGGAAAAATAGCTATCTTAGGTTCAGTTTGACATTTGTGTATTTGCTATTCTGCTTTGTTTTAGGGCATAGTTTGTTTTGAGGGAAAATATTTTCTGGAGAAAATTTGAATTTGTTTTAGATTGAAAAATCTATGTGATTTGCAATTTTGCACATTTTAGGTCAAGGTGGATAAAGACTTGAGAATGTTACCTCAATTCTCATGATTTAATTAATATTTTTTTTACTTATCTTCTGTTTGGTTGCCAAGAAAAGTTGAGAGAAAAAAAAATATGCAGGTTAGTTTCAGTATTCTTATGTTTTGAGGGAAAGGTGAATTAGTTTGTCCCCAAAAAAAAAAACCTCAAATGATTTGCATAGTATGGGTGTGAAAATTTTTCTTGAGTAAGAGAATTTCTTGTTGAATTGCTGAACATGAATTTTATAATGGATTAAATAGGTGGGTTGGAGATTAAATGGGTTGGGTAGATAATGGGTATTTAAATTTTTTTAAATGGGATGGATAAATGGATAATTATATATCCAACTCATTCATGACCCAACCCAAATCATACCCAACCTGCCCAATTGGCACCCCTAACTATAGTTTAGGGGTTTGAGAATTGAGAGAGGCAGAGGCAAAGAAGGAAAGGGTAGTTTGTTGGGTTAGGAAGTAAAAAAATTAATAAAAAAATTTATTTATTTAAAAAATAATAGTTTATGTATCAGGTTTTACAAATATAAAGTTAGATTTTGTGTGTGTGTGTGTGTGTGTGTGTGTGTGTGTGTGTGTGTGTTTTTTTTAATTATTGGGTTTTAGAAATATAAAATCATAATTTTTTTTTATTTAAATAATGCTGATGTATAAAAATGTGGGAGCTTTAAAAAAACTCAAACGCTAAGTCAAAGGCTTCGGTTATATATATATATATATATATAGATGAAACATTCATATACATGTTCCAAAAAAAAAAATTTGTTAAACATTGTGCTCTTTTAAAGTACTCTACCATAATTACAATGTATGTTGGATTGTACACTTTCAAAGTTACTTACTGAAATTTATTTTCTCCAAAACAAAGTTCTCTATACGCATGAAGCTGATGTTTTGTGTAAAATATGCACACAAAAAAATATGGGACCAAAATTTCTTGGAAATTTGTTATGTTAACTTTAGAATTTAGCTTTAACCTTCTTCTTAAGAGTTTCTTTTTTTTCCTAATGAATCAAAATCTGGAAACAGTGATGAGTTGGTGGCTAATCAAAAGTCCTGAAGTCCAATGGAGAGGCATAATGGAATCGGGTGAGGGGCGTCCTTAAGTTTAAACCCCAAGCACTGATATATGAATATTAGAGGACAGTTATATGCAGATTTTCCCCATGGGCTACTCTCTACCATATTTAGAAGCAAAGAAATGTTACCAATGATCAAAGCAAGGTTAAAATAAATGAAGACATTATTAAATTGATTAGGTGGGAAATCTAGAATAAAGTTTAGCTTAATGGTAAATTCTAATTCTATTGAACTATCTTAGCAAAAAAGAAAAACACTATTGATCTAGAAAGTTTGTAGTCTACTAGGAATCTGGTGCTGTTTTAAGAGTGGAACAAATTCAATTTTCAAGAGAATGAATGGGGTGTATTTTGTTGCCGTGTTTGGTGTCGTGTCGTTTAGGTCCTCCAAGGAACTATTTTTATTTATAGTTGTAGTTTTGAAAGTGTATCTCAAAAAGTCAAGTTGTGTTTCTGTTGTACAAATTTATTTTATTCTCTTTGGTGTCTAGATTTGTTGCCATCTCTAGCTATTTCTATAGTTTGAATGGTAGCTTAATTTGATGTAAAACATTCGTTTCAAATATTTAACAAAATAAGAAAAAGAAACCTAATATTTCTTTAAATCTCATTTTCAATAGTTTTCAGTCTGTTCAATTTAGCATTTTGTTAATTTGTTAAAAGTGGACAAAAATATAGTCATATATATTATATTAAGTGGAAGTACAATTAGAACTCAAATTAAACCCAAATTATTTTTTAAGTGTAGTCAAACAATATCATGAAATTTGTTTAATAACCCAAGCTTAACATTAATAGCATCACTACAATTGATCATTCTCGTGCGTAAGTCCGAGTTACATACTAGTAGATTATAAATGGCAACTGTCATTCATGTATCAACTTGTAATATTTCTTTTAGGAGACCAATTGCCGGTTGACGTTCTTAGGGCCATATATCACATATGCATCCAATGTTCAATTGTTCAGGATTTAGAATTTTTTTTCCATTTAACTTTATTATTAGAAAATTTTTGTTAATTGACCAAACGGGAAAGAAAGTGGAAAACTAGCATCTCAAGTTTTTAAAACTCGAGTTCAATAGCAAATCGAGTTCCTGACTTCTGACTTAGTGATGTGGACGAAAATTCCACGTGGAACTCGAGTCTCTTCCAGCGGGTACTCGTGAAGAGGAACAGATCCACGGAGAAAAAGAAAAAACAGAAGAAGAAAACATGGAGAAGAAAAAAAGAAGAAGAAGACCACCTTGTCACTGAAGATCAGATCATCCACCACCACCAGATCGCGTCCAATCGGAGCTTCTGCGTTCTTGCTCTATTCTTAGTCTCTTCGTCCACCCAGTCACTGAAGATCAGATCGTCCACCAACACCAGAGCGTCTTCTTTGGCGCTGCAAATCTCCAACCAGATCGTCTTCTTCGGCGCTGCGTTCTTCAGGTTTTGTTTTTCTTCAAGTCCAACAAAAATAGAGTTCCGAAGATTGGGTTTTGGTTTTTAGAACTCGAGTCTTATAGACTCGAGATCTATGTGGTTGACTTCGTACATAGCAGCAGTAGAACTCGAGTTCAAAAGTCTTGATTTTCATCATTGATCTCGAGTTTTAAAGAGATGCTAGTTCCCAAAATCCTTTCCAACATATGTTAACTTATCGTATATTTTCCCTTCACTGTGTTAATCTGCAAAATCCCTCCAAGGATTTAGCTTGCATCCAATATTCAATTGTTCTTAGGGCCATATGACAAGGGATTTGACTTGTCAACTACATTAATGTACTGATCAACTGCATCTAGTACAAGATACGCACGTCACTGAAGATAATGCACTGAGCACTAAACAAGACGTGATCTTCAGTAATCATGTCTAGTGCTCAGTGCATGATTTTTAGTGACGTGCATATCTTGTAATGGATGCAATTGATCAATACATTAATTCAGATGCTTAGACTGGTTCTAGGGTTATTTGGACTCGGGAGTTTCGAACTTTGCTTAAGGTTTGGTCCAAATTTTGACCCATCATTAGGCTGCTTGTGTATCTAATATCTTTACTTTCGTGCTCCTTTCTTGGCTTTCACTGCAATTAGACCACTTCATCACCTAATAAATGCCACCCACAACCCATACGATAGAAACAAATATTTCACTATCGCACACCCTTAGCACGATAGTCACTCCACAAGTATAAATATTTGTAGAATGTTGGAGAATAAGGGTCGAGATTCAAGTCTCTAAGAATGAGCTTCACACACATATATACTTAAATTAAGCTAAATTAAAATTTCCATCTTGTATAAAAAATTATTAAAATATTTCTAGTAAAATTTATTTCAAGGAAAAACACTCTTAAAAATTAATGCAACAAATGAGAGTTGCTCTGCTAATCCAGTTTTCAGAAGCAAACGCATGCCTCGACCATACTATGGCACTAATGAGAGTTGCATGGCTAATATCACCAATGAACCCCATGATCATACTATGGCACCGATCGAAGGATGCAGCTAGCTTGTAAATATTGCAAAATGGCTCGAATAAACATTTCCTGAATTCAGTCTATTTAACGCAAGCTTTTTCTTGCCCTGGGTCCACTCTTGTACGTGTGCAAACAAAGCACTTGAAAAGAATGTTTTGCAAAACAAATTCCTTCTAATTCATCTGTCTAAAACAAAAATGGTCACAATTCAGTATACAAAAGGATCAGGAGATTGATAAAATACATGAACATGGGCAAGAGGGAGAAAATTGTGAGGGAAACTAAACAAGATCAAGGATGCTACAGATGATTATATGTGCAACTGTTCTTATTGGTCAGTGAAACTTGGCTTCAAAGATGGCTGAGGTGAGGTTTCATTGGGGTTAATATTTCTACCAGCAGGCGGCAAACACCTTTTTGAGAAAAATGTAGCTATACTTTTCGTCCTCCCACCACCCTTTTCTGGGAATGAAAAAAAGAAAACTGACTTAATCTCAGAGAAATATATCCTAAGATAAATTCAAGAAAATCCAGATCAGTGTGCATATATACCTGGCGAAATCAACATGCCAAGTTTGTTGAGAATTTCTTTCTTGACCTGCATCACAAGATATCATAGATTAAGAAAACTTGTTTTCAGCAACTTTAGACTACGTCATGGACCTGTCATGGACCTATATTTTCAAAACTGGTAAGCAGCATCTTCAATGATGTACTATGTAGTAACAACATGAAGGAGCATATCCTTAGGGGCAAACAAAGGAATCAGGGAGCAGACCCAAATGTGAAAGCTTAAGAATTTAAGCCCTCTCTAGGGCAGAAGGTGGTTAAATGGGTGAATTGCACTCTTAGGTGTAACTAGTCAGAAACCCGTGCAATGCGCAGGAAAATTTTGCCTAAAAGTATGTTGGTCTCAAGATTTGCATAAAAAGTATAATTAAATTATATTGGTCTCAAACTAAAACAATAAATACCATTGTTTTAAAAACCGGACCAGCCAGTCCGACCGGTTTAATCGGGAACCAAGAGCCAATCCAATCCAGTAAAAACCCCTAAAATTGGTGAGAACCGTCAAAAACCGAGTTCAACCAAGAATTTTGAAAAAAACAGTTCAACTCTCGGTTCGGTTTTTAAAACCAGGACTTTCAAGTTTCATCAATACGTGGGAGAGGAGAGTTTGTAAGTGGGTCAGCTTTCATCTACACATGGAAAATGATCATGCTTACGTCATAATATGTAAGGGAATAAGTGAGCTTGGGCTTTTCATAAAGTTTGGTCTGATTTGGCCTAATTTTCAACAACCCGTCTTTTTGATGATAGTAAAAAGAAGTTAACCTGATCTTTTGGATAATAATAAAAAAATTTAATGAGAAAAGATTAAAGAGACTAAATGCAAATTAGAACGCCAAATAGCAAGACCTCATGCTCTCCTACATGAGGTTTCTGCTTATATATATATATATATATATTGATTAGGATGACCCGTCAAGGAGAAGCACATCAAAAAGGGCATGATGCATATATTAAGAAGTTTGTATGTAATTGAATCCTCTCTTTCCCTCTTCATTTTTTTGGGCACATGTCTAGCTTTACTTTTAACATCGGATCAGTTCATCCAAATTTCCAACCATTCCCTAATGTCCATAGTGCCACAAGAAAGTCAGTTTGGAGTTTGGGCATTCCCTCTCTAATAGCATGTGTATATATTTATAATCCAAATAATTTTCCAAAATCTCCATTTTCATAATTCTTTACTAATGCTTAAAGAAATGCATGCACACAGGTATCCTAGCCCTCACCATTCAGAAAGAGTCACTGACCTGCCAACGATTATCAACAAAATCCGATATTTCCCGCACTCTATTTTTTAACACAGACTTTGAGGCAGCAGGGAACTTCTGCTGCAAAGATTTTATAACCTTATTGATACCCTGTGGGGATGACTGAATTGCAGACACCTGAGGGGAATCGGAAAAGGCAGGCTACTGTTAGTAGCCAAAGATTGAATGCCATAACAATAAAATTAATGGCAGAAACAAAACATTGTAATAATCCCACTCCCTCCTGACATTTCATAGTATCAATAAGAGCAGGAAATAAAATTTATAAAAAATAAATAAATAAATAAACAAAAAAAAAAAAAACATTTTTCTCAAGAACTTCTAGCTTTTACATCTAGAATGAAATGCACAACTTACAACTGTAGGCAAGTCTGTGTCTGGAATGTTATTCACAGTTGAGACCAGTGTGGTACTGCTCTTGTCACTTGATAGGCAAGCTTCTTGATCCTCATCTTCCATGTTTTCAATTGATATCTCTACACTATCAGGGAAAATACACATACTCAGAGCTTGCAAACACATCTGCTCCAGTTTAGGAGTACCAATAAGATCTTCTGCCATTAAGAGAGCAGCCTTCTCATGCATCAAATTTAATACAATCAAGGGCTGGTTTCTCCGGAGAGCTTGCTCTGTCAAATTGTTTAGATATTTTTGCTGTCGAAGCAATGTGCAGAACTCCCCACTCTTTGAGTCTTCCTTACAACTAGGAGAGCTTCTTGCCTCCTCAACTACAACATCAGTTTCCATTCTGTCAACTTGTACTCCCTGCAGCACAAATCAAGCAATTTTTTGTTAAAATAATATATATACATATGGAGAGAGAGAGAGTATTTGAAATGGCTTTGATATATTGTGAAAGGACAGATGCTAGAGATAGTCTTTTAGGTGGCTTGTGTGGAATGCGCTCAAGATTTTTGAACTTATGGCTAGATATTAGTCCCTTGGGATCAGTAAACAAAGAGTGAATTTCTAGTGACAATCCCATTCGTGATCCATTCTTTCATTCCATTTCATCTTTCAAAATTTTAAAGCCATCAAATATTTATATCTTTATTATCTACAAACCAACTGTGAGTCTCAGCAAAGTTACAGCAAAATTTTACTGCAAACATGCAAAGACCTTTTGAGACCCTAAGAGAGTAAACTAGACAGGTTTCAAATATGTCCATGAAGCTACTACTTAAATGTACTTCAATGAGCACCACAGTCTCATGACTCAAGTATCAAACAGCTAAGACATTCTATTATCTTCTTGGGACCTCATACTTAATGAAAAACATTATACAGGTTGACTATTAGTTTGCATTTCTAAAAACTATTTTGATGTCTTAGTACTTCTGCCAGGAAAACACTTTTATATTGATATTTTATAAGAAAGAGGTGACATTCATTTGAAATGAGCACTTACTCAGAACAAATAGGAAAAAAGAGTTTTTCATAATGTCGTTTTAATCAATGCAGATGGTCTAAAAAGAGGTGAACTCCAATTCAACTTCTCTGAGAAGGATGAAGGAAATGTGAAAATGCAAAAGATGTAGCAACTTTATTTAAAATATTTTGCAAGCCCCTTTCATCGTACTTGTAGTATGAACCAGTAAAATCACTACCAATGCATAAGGGAAAGAACTGTCATAACTTCAAAATAAGTGAGCAATTTGGGACATGAGCTTTGTCATTTTGAGTGTAAGTAAAATTTTCAACTAGTATATCATGTTAACAAAGCCACTAAAGCAATGTATGGATCATCCATAAAACTGTACATTAACTATATACCAATACAAACATTACTTTTACTTTTTTCTTCTTGGAAGGGGAAGAAGAGAGTGCCTATTATCAGGCATAAGGCGAAATCCAGCTTCTCAGCTGTCAGAAGTCATACCTCATTTTCCGAGAGATAACCATCAGGTACAAAAAAGCCATCTTCACTTTCCTCTTCATCATCAACTCTTGAACATCCTTCCTCTAAAGTTTCCTCCTCTTCATCTTTATCACAATCCGAAAGACTTTCTCCAGGATCCTCCTGGACAATGATGATGTCAGTTTTGAACTTGATCTTTAGAATATTGATTAATTTAATGATTTCCATGAAAGAAAGAAAACTGGATTCACTTTTACTAAAGATAACTCAGATAATACCTCCTCCCATTCATCGTCACTATCGATGTCATACTCCACATCTGGGTCCTTCTTAAAAGGATGGCGCGGGCCAACAACATGACTGAAGATGCATTAAAGCACATAAAATCAATGCCAAATTCCAGTTAAACCTTACAGCAATAAATGTCAATTTTTCCTTCATTAGAGACCATACATTTCATAGATACAAAACAAAACTGCAAGCTAGACCACAGATGCTAATATCAGACATACTCAGAAGATGCTACAATTAAATTTCCAACACTTGCATTGAAGGCAGTTAAAAATAAAAATCCAATCTGACATAAAAATTACTTAGACTAGGAGCATGAGTAATGACTCAATTCTAGAGACAACACTAATGCACAAAGTTTGGAAAGAGCACAAATACTTAAGCTCATTCATCGTCTTGTTTATACATGCATACACTGAAAACAGAGAACGAACACCGGGACTTGAATGTCATAACTGCATGATTAATGAATTCTTAACCACAACTTATATAATCACATTGAAAAGTTCAAATCCTTAAAATAGTTCAAAAGGCTTAGTTAAGAATTTTATGGTCCAACTCATTGAAACTTATTTAATTTTCTTTTAAAATTGATTTGTTTACAACCACTCCACATCATTCTGTGGATATAGAAAAGTTGCTGAAGCTGAAGCCCCACATGTCCAATTAAACTACAAAAGGAAACCCAAACAGAAAACCAAGCATATAAAGCACAGAAGATCAAAAGATAGTTGGATTCTTCAAGAATGATTTTGTTAGAAATACTGCTTTAAAACACACTATGTTAAATAATCCAATAAGATCTAGCTTAGCCTCACAGAACAGACGACAAATTCAAAATCATAAGTCATAACACAGGAGCTCACCTTTTTTTATGCCAAATACCGTAAAATGCAGGTCTATGGCTCTTAGCAAACTGCAACAACTGCTTCCTCTGGTTAAACTTCTTGACATCGGGGAGAGAACTATCTGTAGCTTGGGAAAATCTATCATCAGAAATCTGTTCTCCCCATCCATCTGCAAGCTTATCTATGTTCAAGTCATCATCACAAGCCACCACTCTAATAGCTGAGAGCTTAAGTTCCTTAAATAGTTCAGTTTTAGGCTTCTGACGTATTCCCCAATGTTGTTTTCTGTTTGAACGTATAGAGTGACCTAAGCAATGCCAGGAAGACAAGTGTACCCTGCACAGTGTAACAAATTTCAAATTACAAGAGTTTTGAGATAAACATGGCCTACAAAATTAAACAGTACAATAGAGGAGGAAACCTACTTCCAGACATTGTCTACACCAATCTCATCATTTGTTGAAAGAGCACAGTCCATTGACAGAGTAACTGCATCAGGCATTTTTTCACTCTTTTTACTTGTTGAATCAGATGTGGCTATTTTAGTTGAAGATTGGCCATTGTTGCACATAGGGCTAGTTTTGCTTTTTTTAAGAAAACGTTCCATGATTGAAGCCTGCTTTTGTATAGAAAGTTGCTTTTTCAATTCGGCTTCTTCCTTTTCTCGACGCCGCTGATCCCTCTCAGCTTCCTCTTGCTGCTTCCGTAACTGTTTCCTCATTTCAGACTCTTCCTTTTCACGGCGCTTTTCATCTTTTTCAGCCTCCTTTTCCTGAGATATTTAAATAATTCAAAGAAACATGAATAAGAAGCAGAGAAAGTTATCAACAGTTAAGTCAGCAATATCTACCTTAATTATATATGGGGAATGATATCAGTATATTAGGAATGGGATAAACTTATACAGTTAGATTTATATATCATATTCATCTCATTCCATGAAATAGAACCTCGTATGCTCTTTGCAAACAAATGAAAATCTTGTTCTGCACATGAAATTAATATCTATGAGAAATTTTTCCTTATTTATTTGTTTTTCAGTTTAGTAACCATACAGGAGAAATTATATGATTTACAATACCTTATCCCAGTAAAGATCCACTACAACAGAAGCTACAGGCCTACAGCCATGACTACATGACATTTAACAGAACCACAACAACAACAAAAAACACTTACATTTTGTAATTTTTCCTTTTGAAGTTCACGTTCCATTCTTTTCTTCTCTTTTTCAACATCTCTATTATTTCTCTCCATGTCTTTAATTCGCATTTTGCCTTCTCGCTTTGCTTCCCTTTCAGCCCTACAACAGCAGATTTAGCCAGGAAAAAAATCATTTAAAAAGAATATTTTTTAAAAAAACATTTAAAAAATAAATTAAAGCACCAGATCTCATAGATCCAGTGTAGATACGTACATGTCTGCCCCATTTTTCTGTAACAGCTTATCCATATATGAACGAATATCTGCTTCCTTATGCACTTTACCAAGCTTTTCGACTGCCTTTGCCAGGTCGTGTTTGTAATTCTTATTGCTTTCTGACTTTTGTAATGCTGTCATCATTGCTGAAATATGCCACAGACTACATTAGAGCACCAAACAAACTTAGGTGTGCATAAAAAAAATACTGGAAAATTTTAAAAGAATACCAAAGCTTTTCTTTTCATCTGCACATATCAGTAAAAATTATTGCCCTAATCCACTATATAGGCTCCTCTCTTATAAATCAAGCCATCAAACCATACATCTAAGGAATCATATTACCAGAAACAGCAGTAATCCTCTCATGGATCTTTTTTCGACAAGTGCGGCGAAGATTCAATTCTGCACGTATTGCTTTTGGAATCAACTTCATATCCCTTGTCTATGCAATAATTTATAATATCAAAAAAAAAAAAAAAATCAATTAATAGACCAGTAGAGATTACATACAGCTAATGAAAGCAAAGTAATTTACAATCAACAAAGTATAATGTGCTATATAGACATTGCAAATAGGCAAACAGTAAGTAATGCAATCTCCCATAAAATTTGCTGCAAGTGATAAGAAATAACATGGCATGTTGGAACACAAGAAAGACTGTGTACACACAAAAAAGTCAGTATATTGCAAAGAACGTAATAATTTGAATCATTAATAAGCCAACAAACTCAGCACAATGCAGAGCACGTAAAAAAAATTAGAGTTATCAAGTAAGCACTGCAAATCAAAGCAAAAACAAAGCTCAGAATAGCTCGAAAAACAAAACGCTGATGGCAAATATGTCAAATTTCCAATAAAAGTCCAGAGAAATTGCGGTTCCCCATTTGATGTAATGTCTTAAAGAACAAGAACGACACAAAATGAATAAAAATCATTGATACTGAGAAGATTCATTCCCCTTCCAACACCAAATTAGATATACCCACATACATTAATTGAACATAACACAGTTTAAGCATATCCATAATCTCTTGAAAAGATTCACATAAACATCAATAATTGAAACACATACACAATCTATTGCAAAAACCCAGAAAGCAAAATCAAACAAGACCCAACACCATATCCGAAATAACTAACAATCACATTAAATAAATAAATAAAGCAAAAAAAGTACCACATCCAACACATAACCATCAATAAAAAAAAATAATTAGATTCATATTCAATTGCAAAAAAAAAAAACCCAGCATCGAGAACCAAGCACAAATGAAACCCATCACCCAAATAAACAAATAAAAAATAAAAAGTGCAGAAACCACCCATTTCACAAAAGAAATATAGAACCTAAGAAAAACCAGAGGACCCATTAATCAAAAAAAATTAACATTTCAGAAAAATGGAAAACCCATTACCTCCCAACACCAAAGACAAGTCTGAGACTGATCCTCAAGCACATCAGCCTCCACATTAGGCACTCCATACATCACTCTCTGCCCAACCTTTAACACACTATTCTTCACATTCGCCGCACTCATTCCATCTTTCAACTTTTGATGGATCTCCTCCACAAGCTTCGACAAAGGAAGCTCAGTCTCTTCCATCAACACCGCCACAGTGCTGGAACTACTACTACACATTCCCACATCGAAAAAAACCTTCTTCTCCTTCATTTCCTTGTAGTACTTAAACAAGCCATCAAGCTCCAACCTTAGATCCTCCATTTGAGCCGCTTTTTCTTCTGGTTTCAGAGTCTCTGAACACAAACACACTCTCTTTCGCTTCTGGGTGGTCTTTCTGGGTACATCAGAGCCGTCCATTTTTGTATCCTTTGCGTCTTCATCAACGTCGATCGTCTTTACCATTTCCATATGATATCAGAGGGAAGATTCAGACGACGGCGTTTTTGAGAAATGGGGTTTCAGGATTCAACTTTCAAGAAAGAGTAGTGGGAGTTTGCTTTTGCTCTCAGATTTATTTATTTATTTTTTTAAAACCTCACACAATCTCACAAACACAAAAGACCATGTTTGGTTCACCTTTTTCTTTTCTTTTCTTTTCTTTTTTTTTTTTTTTTTTTTTTTGGTGTGGAAAATTAAAAAGAGATATTTCTATGTATTTGATAATAAACTGAAACTGATTTAATTATTTTTATAAAAAAAAAAATACAATTTAATTGTTTTGTGTTTTGGGTGATTTCCCGCCGAGAACTATAAGAGACTGATTTTGGCTCCAAAATTAATTTTGTGCGCTCTTTGTGGAGCTTCGTTTCGCGCGCCTTTCTTTTTCTTTTCTTTTTTTGGGTTTGCTATCCTCACCATTTTATTTTGGTGGAATTTGTGAAGGATACCAGATGGGACACGTGTCAATATGGGAATTGTGTTCGTTCAAGATGGGTTTGGATATGCTGATTTCACCAAAAAAAAAATAAAAACAAAAAACTCACGTGTTGATCTTTTGATCAATATGGATTTTTACCGTATTTTTATAATAAATTTTAGGCACTATTATTAATAGGTGAAAAAAATAATGTTAGTAGTGAATTTAAATTATAACTAACAATAGTCTGGGACTTAAATATTTTTGTGAAAATATTGTAATCGTACCATTATTTTTGTTTTAGTTTAACAATAAAATGATGATATTACTTTGGTTCTTCTATTATTTAAACTAGATAATATCATACACAATGAACGAACTACTTTACAATTTCACTTGAAATTATTTTATGTATATTAAGATCATCATATAATACTTATTTTGTTGTATAATATTTATGTTTGCCTACAATATTTTAGAATACTTTGAAAATTTATTTTCTTAATTCGTATTTTATTTTAAAAAAATTTATATCACTATAAGACTATAACATATTATAATATTTACCGTTAAAAATAGATTTTATTTTTTAAACTGATTAAATGATTTTGAAATCTATAAATAATAATTTAAAGCATAAAATACTTTTATATTCTAAAATTGCATAAATTTAAACAACCTCCCATACATTTTCTCAACCACTTTATTCTCACAACCAAATATGGAGACCTCAATAACAAATACCCAACTTATTGTCTCAATGAAATTAAAGAAATTATTTGTAAGTATTAACATAAAGAGAACGTGACTAAACAAAGAAAAATTGGCTAAAAACACATCAATTTATCAAAATTTAATAGTTTTTATTTGGGCTCCCTACCCTTTAAAAAAAACTAAAAATAATTTGAAATCATCATCAATTTTTATTTTTATCACTATGGCTCATAATGCATAAAATAGCAGTAAAAAAAAACCTACAAATTATGAGTTCTAACACACACAAAAAAAAAAAAAAAAAAAAAAAAAAAAATTGAAAAAAAATAGCTAACTTCATAAATAATCAATTAGAATGTTTCTTTTTCTTTAATTCTAAAACAAACGCATTTATGACTTTCCCAAACCAAAATCCCAAACACTCAAAGACTCAAAACGAATTACAACCTTCACAAAATCCAAAATGTCTGACTTTAACGTCAAATCATAAGCTACCATCATTGAATAAAAAACGCAAGCTCCCTTCCTTTGTCACAGTCTACTCATACGGGTTAAAATTAAATGGTACCACGATGTCAGAGTTACGAAAGTGTCATTGAAAGGTTGAAAGAAAATGATATCGTTTTTTGTCTGATTGTATTTGAGATGTGATAGCATGAAAGGTTATAGGCATGTATATATAAAGGAGTAGAAGTGGAAATGGTGAATGGAAATGCAAAGAGTTTTTTGTGTGTGAGAGAGAAGAAAAGTCTTGAAACACTAAACCAAATGAAACAAATAGTAGTTTTAAAACATTGAATAAAATATATAACAAAAAGTAGTCTTGAAACATTGAACCAAAAGAAATAAAAAGTCTATATTTTTAAATTTGTTCTTATTTCTAATATGACTTAAGAGTATTTCAATTCTCTTCATAAAATGTGTCACATAACAGAATCTTATGTGTTTATTGCTTTTTTAAGTTAAATGTGTCTGAATTTTAGATAGCCACTTTTCTTACATGGCAGTACCCCCTTAATTGTAAGAATCAGCTTTCTTTCAACTTCTGCTATTATATATAGTATATAATATATATATATATATATATATATATAGATTGGCTATATAAGTGACTATAAAGAGCCTAATTACAATTTTTTTTTTTTTACTAGAAGCCCTAATCACAATTTGTGTAGGCATTTTGGGGTTATAAGCACAAATGTCAAGTGTAGCTAGCATTTCCCTCGGTCGTGACACCTTCCATATCTTAGTCCTTTTTTACAGAATTTCATCTAATATATTGTTTTAAAACTTCTCTTTTTATCTTTGAAACAAAGCAAGGATCTGGTGGGCTTCATGTTTCCCCTTTACCAAAAAAAAAAAAAAAAAAAAAAAAAAAAAAAAAAAAAAAAAGAAAGGAAAACAAAATGATTGTTTCATCTGCTAGAATTTCGACTACCTAGTGATGAAAGAAGCTGTTAAAGATAACTTCACAATTGTGTCTAGGTGTACTGGCAAAAACTTCTTTTATCAAGTTTAAGAATTACTGAGTCAAACACTTTGTAGCTTTAATTGTTGATAATCTTTTTCCCTGGTCAATTGTCTTTTAAGGTTATTAGCTTACACATTTTTTAAAACATACATTTTTTAAAATATTTAATTGGATTTAAATTTTTTGGTTTTTGTATCAAATAATTCCCTTACTACAAAATTTATAAAATTAGATGGACATGTGGCACAAATTTGGACATCAATTGGATTTGGACTTTTCAATATTTACAATCAATAATTCAGTTGACCCAAAAAGTAAAAATTAGATAAGACACATCAAAAAATTAAGAATCTAATTGAATTTTCTCTTAACTTAATTTAGATTAAATATTTTGTTTAGCTAATGTCATAAAATTTATAAATTAAAAAAACAATTCTTAAGAATATCATATTGAATATGTAAATAACTATTACAATCAAATTTATAAATCATTGAATTATAGTTTTGTGGGGGCTCAAATGGTGATGACCCTTAACAATTAAATTTGTAGAGGAGTGGGTGTAAGGATTTGGCATCACCGAAATAAACAACGGTTGATATGATGCTTAGAACAAATAATAAAGGACATGGAGTTCATCAGAATCTTCTCAAAGAAATTTGGCTGAGTGTTTTAATAAGAAATGACCATCCCTTTGGTTATGTGTTTACGAATCATATTTGTCATCGGCCCAGGCCGAGGATCTATTTTCTTAAAGTTGATAGATCTTTCTCTTTTTTCTGGACCCCCCTCCCCTTTTTCCTTGTTGGGAGTCATCTTGGTTATATAGCATCGTTCTAATTAATCTCGGCCGTCCATCTGTCAGTTATTCGGTCACTGTGGATAAGAGTTTGTCCCATCATCTGATTTTATAGGCTTTATATTAGTTCTCAGCCGTCTTTGCAGGCTTTCTATTAGTTGGAGTAACCAAGGCGACTGGGTTCGTTGGTCACATCACCATTAAAGTGGTCAGAATGTTGGTGAGATATTTTCAACGAATGAGGGATATTTTCCTTTTGGCGAAGTCGGTGTGCCGAGGATGTGTCATCCTCGACGAGGCCTTTAGGTGCTTTAAGCTATTTTCGTTATCCTCGGCCTTCACACTATCCTTGGTGTGGGCCTTGGGCCGGGTATAGAGTGGGCCGGGGTGGTTTAAACGTGTGGGGCCCCACAATAGCCCCTCAAAATTCTGCTGCACGACCTCTAGGGAGGGGAGTAGGATTTTGACTTTTCTCGGCGCACTTTTCTCGGCCTGTTGGGCTCTACCTCATCGTCAGTGTTATCGCTATTTCAGCTATTTTTGTAGCTCTCCTTTTGCACCAAGGGTCGCCCGAGGATGGATAGGTTTGGGTCCGAAGACCATGCAGGACCTTGGTTTTTCTTATCGCTTAGTTTTTATGAGGAAATGTTCTTCCTGCTGGCCTGAGGCTTTGTACTATGCAATGTTTTAAGCTTTGTCTTAGTGTTTGGCTTTTGCTCTAAAATATCTGGTTTCCCCTTGAGGCTTGGGTCCGAGGACCATGGAATGCCTTGGTTCTGTCCAGTACCTAGTTTTCTCATTTTATTCATCTGAAGTATCTGGTTTCCCCTTGAGGCTTGGGTCCGAGGACCATGCAATGCCTTGGTTTTGTCTAGTACCTAGTTTTCTCATTTTATTCATCTGAAGTATCTAGTTTCCCCTTGAGGCTTGGGTCCGAGGACCATGCAATGCCTTGGTTCTGTCCAGTACCTAGTTTTCTCATTTTATTCATCTGAAGTATCTGGTTTCCCCTTGAGGCTTGGGTCCGAGGACCATGCAATGCCTTGGTTCTGTCCAGTACCTAGTTTTCTCATTTTATTCATCTGAAGTATCTGGTTTCCTCTTGAGGCTTGGGTCCGAAGACCATGCAATGCCTTGGTTTTGTCCAGTACCTAGTTTTCTCATTTTATTCATCTGAAGTATCTGGTTTCCCCTTGAGGCTTGGGTCCGAGGACCATGCAATGCCTTGGTTCTGTCCAGTACCTAGTTTTCTCATTTCATTCATCTGAAGTATCTGGTTTTCCCTTGAGGCTTGGGTCCGAGGACCATGCAATGCCTTGGTTCTGTCCAGTACCTAGTTTTCTCATTTTATTCATCTGAAGTATCTATTTATCCATAACCGTTTAATTCTACCTTGCTATAATTTACAATAAGCATTTAAATAGCTACATTTTTCAAGCAGAATAATAATAATAAATGTGGGGGGGAAGTTGGTAGAGGATAAGACCTTGCCGTGTTTTGCCTCTTCGTTTGATGGGACTTTTCTGACTACGAGGCGTCTCTTGGGTTGTCCGAGTAACGTATGGTGACATTTCGGTTTCTTTTCATTAATGAGGCGCCTCCTCATTAATGCCAGCCACAGATTCACGAGGATCTAACGGTTGATAAGCCTCTTGAAATCTGGGGCGGAATAATTGCCCCCGAAAATCTTTCCCTGGGATTTATTGCAGATTGGCCCTCATCAATATTCCACCTTCTATATAAGGCGTTTCAAAGGCAACCTTCTCCTTCATACTTAACAACCATCCATCTTATACTTCTCCCAAAAATATTACCCAAAAAAGGTTCTGCCAAACATCGCCGCTTGAGCCCCTTCGAATGAGTTGGCCCTTGGAGAGGGCGACGTCGGAGATGTACAGCCCCTATCAAGAGCCGAGGATGACACTCCTACCCCAGACGTCACATCGGGGTTAAAGTAGGGGAGATCCAAAGATTCTCCTTCTTTTCAACCTAACCCGAGGAGGAAGCCTCCTCGCCGTCCGGAGGAGGATCCAGGAAGAACGTAACCACCTTCCCTTGGGTATGGGTCATTGACCCTCCAAGCTGGCTACATTGGGGGTGGGAGGGAAACCAGGCGGAACCCAGAAGTGGAGCCGTCCTGTGCCGCGACCTCTTCCGCCTCCTATGTAGCTCTTCTTCCCTTTTTTCTCTTTTTTCTCTTATTCTTTTGCTTCTCAACTAGCCTTCTTTTCTATCTTTTGTTCCTTTGCCAACTTTCTTTGTTTCTTTTCCTCTTCTCTTCCTTCACTTCTTTTCTACTTTTGCTCTTCAGTCTGCTTTGCTTTCTACCATTTGTTCTTCATCTCTTCTTTCGCTTCTTTTCTATTTCTTGTTCTTCGGTCAGCTTTGCTTTCTACCATTTGTTCTTCATCCGGCTTCGTCAAGCATCTGCCTTTGTAGTTAGCTTTAGAACAAGCCCCACGGGCTTCACTTGTAAAAGATGTAATTTTTCTTCATGTATAAATAAAAGAAGTAGACTTGTTTTGTATTATTTATTTATTGTTTATTTTATTTTATATTTTTTTTATACTTTTGTTTTCTTGTGGTTATAGACCTCTGAACGAATGTTGTTACTACAAACTGTGTTGGTCTTGACTGATGATTTTTCATTTACACCAACCGTTGCACTTGCTAGCGCACAACTCCTCCCCACAGACGGCGCCAATTGTAGGGGCTCAAATGGTAACCCTTAACAATTAAATTTGTAGAGGAGTGGGTGTAAGGATTTGGCATCACCGAAGTAAACAACGGTTGATATGATGCTTAGAACAAATAATAAAGGACATGGAGTTCATCAGAATCTTCTCAAAGAAATTTGGCTGAGTGTTTTTATAAGGAATGACCATCCCTTTGGTTGTGTGTTTACGAATCATATTTGTCATCGACCCAGGCCGAGGATCTATTTTCTTAGAGTTGATAGATCTTTCTCTTTTTTCTGGACCCCCCTCCCCTTTTTCCTTGTTGGGAGTCATCTTGGTTATATAGCATCGTTCTAATTAATCTCGGCCGTCCATCTGTCAGTTATTCGGTCACTGTGGATAAGAGTTTGTCCCATCATCTGATTTTATAGGCTTTATGTTAGTTCTCAGCCGTCTTTGCAGGCTTTCTATTAGTTGGAGTAACCAAGGCGACTGGGTTCGTTGGTCACATCACCATTAAAGTGGTCAGAATGTTGGTGAGATATTTTCAACGAATGAGGGATATTTTCCTTTTGGCGAAGTCGGTGTGCCGAGGATGTGTCATCCTCGACGAGGCCTTTAGGTGCTTTAAGCTATTTTCGTTATCCTCGGCCTTCACACTATCCTCGGTGTGGGCCTTGGGCCGGGTATAGAGTGGGCCGGGGTGGTTTAAACGTGTGGGGCCCCACAAGTTTTTTTTTTAATGATATTTGATAACTAATAGACCAAATATGTACATATATATTTTAAAAAAATTGTGGTTCATTGGAAGAACCAAGTTGAATCGAATTTTTTTTTTTTTTTTGAGATGTAATTCTACTATGGCTATTGATAACGAGGAGATATGAAATAGAATTTTAATAACATTAATTAATTAGAGATTAATAATAAATAGTTTTAGAAGAGTCGTATAATAACACATATAATTTCCATCACAATATGATTCTTACAAATAGATTTCTTTTAAGAATATTATAAGCAAATAAAGTGAACGGTAGCTTCTTCTCAAATAAAAAAAAGTTAATGGTAACATCTCTTATGATGGATACAAAATATTTCTAGCAATTAAGGTGAAAAAAAAATCCCAGCTAAAAGAGAATGTTGAGAATACCCTTAGAAGCAATTTGGTAGAAAATCATGGTTGTAGTCAGTTTCATATTCTTTGTCTTAATATGTCTTCATCTAAAGAATTTGATCAAATGAGGCTAAGTTAAAGCTGCAAAAGAGTAAAGAAATCAAATTTAGCACCAACATTGATAAGACAATAACAACTATAACAATTGTTATAAAAAAAAAAAAAAAAAAAACCCATAATAATTATAGCCCATCATCAAGAAAATTTCCTCAAGAAAAAAATTGTTTTAGAAACCACTTGAAAGAAACTATAGAGAGCTTTAATTTCACAATGAAATATTTTAACTATATACGGTTTCATATGATCTAGAGGATAGGTGGTTAGAGATGGCATCACAAAATTGTCTCTAACCACCATATATGAAAGAAAAACCAATAGGCGATAACAAAATGCTATTCTAAAAGAGAACCAAATAATAGCATTTGAAATCTACTAAATGAACAAATAGAGAAGATGAGAACGAACTTAAAAAGCAAAAATTATAATAATGATTAGAGCATAACTATCATTTAAAATCAATAGCCAAATGGATCTTCTGAATTAGAACCTAAAAGTAAATTTGGGTATTCCCAAATTCATCAAAAACACGAAATTTAAAATCTAATCAACCACCAATCTATCCAAACCTATTGTATCTAAAATTTCATCTAAAAATTTTCTCAAAATTGAATCACACACACAAACCAAAATTCAATAATATGAATCAATTCTTTGCTTCTTTGCTTCTTTTCAAAAGAAACCAATACTAAAAAACTCATTCTTTGCTTCTTTTCGTTTTTCTTCATCATTCAACCTTAATCAAAACCAATAATCCAAATACCTAAATCAAAGACACTCAACCCAAAATGACAAAACTTAAATCATATTTAACATCAATTTTTCTTTTTTAAAAATACCTGCACTGTAGCAGTTCCAGCGGTATATGGGTGGAGGCTGGGCTAAAGGTGGGATGATGGTTTGACAGGGTGGCAGCTCTCAAAGGTTTTAAGAAAGACAAAGAGAATAGCTAAACTTGTCGAAGGAGAAGGAGAATCAGAACGGAAGAGAAAGCGTTTGAAATCTGAATGCATAAGGTTCGCATAAAACTATAAGGGGAGTCAAGTAATGGGTCTGGAAAAAAAAAATTGAAAGACATTAATTTAGATTTAAAAAGTAGAGAAAAAAAATGTCGATGTGGAAATTTGTGGAGCTAACTAATGTAGCATCATATTATGAAGTTAACTAAAAGTCAGAGGCTTCAGTTTTATAATATATATATATATATATATATATATAGATAAGATAAAATTATTGAACATCATGAAAGCTACACAATTTTGAGAAAAAATATTGATGAATTTATAGCAAATTTCAATGTCATAGTCATAAAACTAAACATTCACCAGATTTCATCACCAACCAAATGGGCCAACTATACATACTTGACTTACGTAACTATCTTTATCATCGACGACCACACATAGGTCTCTTTCACTCTCAAAATATACAATTCATTTATCATAATTCTAAAAATATGCTTTGAATGTTCTGTCCTATAGGGAGCATAAAAAAAAAAGTATCTTACTTTCCTATTTTTAACACCGTGAGAATCATGAATAGAATTACTAACATAGGTTGATATTGGGCATCAGATTTCATAAGCAAAATACCATTGCCAATAGCAATCTGCAAGATTTAAAAAAAAAAAAAAAAAAAAAAAAAAAAAAAAAAAAAAAAAAAAAAAACTGCAAAATGTGAGCTCATCCAAATAGGTAACCTACTGATATGAAATCATGCTCTTGTTGCATATGGTCTCCCAGTCAATTTTCACAATCTTGTTTTTCTACAATCCCCAATAACAAAAGTCACATGTCCTGCAAACCTATCCCATCCTACATTTTTGTTTCTCCAAAGGTTGCAATTGCTAAATCCAATGTCAATTGTCCCTAACCTCCCCATACTTTATTCAAGAAACTCACTTCCAAATGTCATTTCTTTCCTGCTCAAATCTCCACAATTGCTTACCCAACAAAATTGGGTTAAAAGTATCCAACTTTTTGACCCATAATCTTTCATTCCGAGCAATCCCAATGACTATAGCTACCAAAAAAAAAAAAAAAAAAAAAAATTGATAAATAGCACCAACATAAAGAATAACTTAGAAATTGTCAAAAATTAATAACTCAACATAAGAAAGCATTTAGCCTTTTGAGAGAGAAGTAACAATTAGACAGCAAGGACCTAAGGTCATACACAAACCCAATTGGCAAACACAAATTAAATATACCAATATGAATATCATGTTGAGCATACATAGGCCAATCCCACATACATATACTTAAATAAAACCACAATATTTAAAAAGAAAACCAAATTTCCAAAGAACTAATCTATAAAAATTATTAATCTTAACCAAATATTGATATCACAATTCATAACAAATTTTAAAAGAAATCTGTAAATAGCATTGTACATGCATAAACAATTGGGTTCCACCCATCCAATCCAAAGTTTAGTTTAAGCATTTCTTCGAACACTGGTGTTCCAGTAATAATATGCCAGAATTGAAAACTCAAAAGGAAAAAAAGAAGAAAAAGAAGAAGAAGAAGGAAACAACGGTGTTCCAATGCCGAAAAGAGAGGGAGAAAGATTAGGTACTATTGCCTATGATGCACATTTCTTCATATTCATCTGGCCTATCTGATTGCTAAAGAGGACAATGTCAATGCTTTTGAAGCTCTTTGTGATGAGCTCTTCAATTGTGTAGTTGTGGCACTGCAAGGTTGAAAGATAAGTGGAATGGAAAAATTAAAAAAAAAAAAAAAAAAAACTAAAAGATACATGGAGACCATATCATTTATCTCAAAATCTTTAGTTCATACCCGAAGTCTTGTGAGTTCATTTGAACAATGGTGTAGTTGTTAACATCATCGCAAAAGATTGATTCATAATCTATGTCCACTGCAGCTTTGTTTTGTTGAAAAATCTGGTTTTGTATCTTATACAAAACACACAGCGGAAGCAACAATCACGGATTTACTTCATTCATGAGAGATAACATGTAACCTTGAATTCTAGAACAAAGAATAGGAAGCGTACCTTGATGCAGTGAAATTCAAAACCAAAACTTGACAATACCTTTAATCTTCATCTCAATTCCACATGATGCCTAAGAAGTGTGGTCTCTCAATCAGTCATTTTGTACGTTGATGCTCAAAAGAAAGTTCTTCTTCTTCTCCTCATGGAGAAAAACTGATTTCTTTTCTTTTCATCATACGTACATAAAAAATAACTACTTTTTTTTTTTTTTTTTAGTTTATTTAATAACTCTTATTAAAGAAAAACTGATTATTTAATTGGGTTAGCCTTTTGAGCCTACCCAATTAGGCTTTTGTTTGTGACTTGAGATGGGACCAAAGGAAGCAAATAAGACTCTAGTTCTAATGGGTCTTGGGCTTTTTTGTCAACTCTTGATAAGTCCAAAATTAGCATTAATTATATTCAATACCACTATAAGAATATAATTGCACTCTAGGCCTTATTAATAAATTATATCCCAAGACTTTATTATACATGCAATCCCTTCATTAAAATATTCGTAGTAATACAAAGTCATGAATGTAGACTGCCACTTTGAAGATTACTACATCTTAATCCTTGAGTACCCAGTTTAATCATTTATGTTATTCATTATATATTTATGAAATCCAATTTCATAAATATATACTTTAGTAACTCTTTACTAAAGTGGTTGGGCCCAACACTTTGAATAACCAAACCCATTAAACTTATCTCAAAGGGAATATTTTATATCTCCGTTAAGAGATTATGAATTCCATCTTGAGAATGTATGTTCCATCAACACTAAATGCGGCTGCCCAACATACTGAGGTTTTGATCGTGTCTTATAGATCTCACTTCTGATATATCAAAGCAACTTATATCTCATAATTAGGTCCATTATTATCTCAGGATCTAGAGTTGATGTAAATAGAAGTCGTGAGATTTATTATTCATTTGACAGTCGTTAAGAGAATTATAAATCTCACAGTGGTCCAATTCAATATGTCTTAACTCTTAAAACATATCAACATATCAACTAGAAGTTTTCACTTCCATGATTAAGATAAATCATCTTAGTTGATATGTTATAGTCTTCGTTGGTGAAATGCCCAATTTCATGATCGCCGAACTAAAATTTTGAGTTTACAAAGAACTTGTGATTTATATTTTCTGTGACTTTTCACATAAATCACATACTATACATCTCATGGACTAAGATAATGTTCCATTAGTTCATTTATAGATAGTCTCATATAATTAATCTATTTAATTATTATAACATGCCAATAAATTGGATTTTAGTGCATAAACCCCAACATGGTTGTCCCTATTTACCCAAAACTGCTATTGAACTTCTATCTTAGAAGACCCAAAATATCAAACATTCCCCAAGCTACCAATGACTAAGATACATCAGTAAAAACTATTTAATCGACAATATATTAAACACAAATTGATATTAATAGAAAAGGATGAAAAAGAGAGATAGAAATATGTGTTCATAACACCCAAACGAATTCACTAAAAGTTGTTCAAAAACAAACCCAATGAAAAGAATGACCTAATATACAAACCCATGACCCACATCTACATATGTAAACATATTACTTCTGAATATTTAGAATTGAAGTTTATTTGAGTTGAGGTCAAAAACAATAACAAATCTTATGAAATTCGCAGGTTTAGCTATGAACGATTTAGGTTTAGAAAATATAGAGATCAATTTTTAAGTCCCATATTGTTATTTTTAATGATTTGAAAAAAAAAAAAAAAAAGAAAAAAAGAAAGAAAAAAAGAAGAAGCTAGTTTATCCACCATTCTAAGACTCCAATAACAATGATTTTTGTATTGGGTTTAAAAAAGAAAAACTAATTTAACAGATTTAGGTATTTAATTGTAATTTAGAAATAACATCAATTTTTGTTAGGTTTTTGCAACTGGATAATATAGCCCATCTTTGGTAGTAACTCAATTAAATACACTTTCCAACCTCAATCCTAAATCCAAAATAAAAGAAAGCCAACAAATTCAAACTATTCTAAGTATGAATTAAAAGCAATGAGAATAGAGTTGAAGTCTAAAACCACATATTTACTACACTCTTGACAAAGTGACCCCCCTCAGCCAAACAAAAAATCTTGAATGTTTAGATCTCAGCACCAACAAACCAAACAAAGAAAAATATTAAATGTTTCTTTTTTATATTTCTGAGATCAAAGATTAAACCCATCAAATTTCCTGTCATGCATGGGTTAGAAAACAATTTCAAAAAATCATACACTTGAAACTGGTCCTTGCAGTAATAAAAATCTGATAGTGAAAGAACATTAGAAAATTCTATATGGAGCTTAACCTGAAGAACATCTCCTCCAATGCCTCAAGCAATCTCTTCCTTATCTTCAACACTACCAACCACTACAATAACAACCATTAGATTGATAACCTCTAAATAATTTCTCTCTCCATGACCAACCTAAATCTCTTTCACACCATGTTGCTACCACTGCAATGATATCCAACACCCCTAACTTTATCACCACAGCTATTATCATTAATGTAACGCTTCTCTTATTTACATATGTGCTGAATAACTATGATTTGTTTTATGCATTGAAACAAAAGGCAAACAAATAAACATTTGAAATAAATATAAAAAAAATAAAAACTTTCAAAAGGGTTAACTAATTCGTGCCTTCACAGAATCTTACCTTTGTGTTGCCTAAAAAAAAGGAAGTGCAATAGTATCACCCTATAAAAGAGAACTGAACAAAGTAAGGCAAAATGACAAATCTCACCATACAAATGATATTTTGTCATAAGAAGACTGCTTTTAGCTCATCCCATATAGGTGTCAGTACACTATTATTATCGTTATTGTTATTATTCCTAAATAATATTTGCCAGATACACCATTAGTTCCAGCTAGAATTTCATGATCTTGGCTTTGTTTTATAAAAAAAATCCAAAATCTTTATCACATAATTAGGTTTTGAATTGTGAAAGATAGAAAAAGAATACAATATCAAAAATAGTTTCTCTTAAACAATATTAGGATAACTCTGATAATCTTTTAAAACAACTAACATACCATACACGAATGATACATGTTTTTGATAAAGATGTTCACAAAGAACACAATTGAAGGATGATTCTTTCATATCCAAGTGAGAAGCATTTAAGAAAAAGGGCACCGAATGTCCAGGACAATATTTCCTAACAACTACAGTGGAGTAATGAAACTGGTGCAATCAATCATATAATTTGTACCATGTTTCTCCGCATATTTTCAATGGATTTTAAAAAAGGACCATTCGAAAACAACAGAGACAAATTCAAAATCAAAGCGACCCAAATATGAAAAATTGATTCTAGACACCTAAAACCAATTTATGCCAAGCCAACTAACCTAAACAAAATTTCTAACCAAAATCCCTTAATTAAAACTAAATCTAACCCATCTATTTAAACTAATTAAACAAATCCACAAATATTCATCCTGCAATTTGAAATCATTTTAGAAACATCAAACAAAATCTGTCATAGAACTAATTTAAAATAGATAAAAATTGTTAACAATTAGTCAAATGCAATAGAAAATTTTAATAACTTAATACAATTATTTTTTCCTATAATTGTTGTAGTAAGTATATGAAAAATTGACAATCAAAATCAAATTAAAAATAAAATCAAACTTCTTCAATCTCCCTCATACTCTCGGAGATGTCTGTTTTTTTGTCCTCTAAATTGTATTTAAGAGTGTGGTTTAGAGGAAAAAAAGTAAAAAAGAAAGATAGATCTTGAATCAAAATCAATTCAATTAAATACCCAAACCTAAGACTAAATCAACTCAAACTTTTAAAGCAATATTAAAAAAAATAATTACCAATAAAGGTTTTTGGCGTTCTGATGGGAAGATGTTTGATTTCTCTGGATACCAATGCTCTATCTGAATAATGAACTCACGTTCTTTCTTATTTCTCTGTCTTTGCCCTCTCCAAACCTAAATCATATATAACCCCAAATTTCAAAAAATCAAATAAAACCTAATGTAACCCAAATACCTAAATTAAAATCAATCCAACCAAATTTCTTAAAGTTAATTCATATTTCATACCCATACCCAGAACTAAGAAAGAATGAAAAAAAGAAAAACTTATTGGTGGTAGTTCTCTCTATGTTTGTATCTCAATTCTTGCATGTACCTTTAGGTTATTGGTGCTGGTTCTGGTGGTATAATTTTGGCAGGGGAACGGACGGTGGTTGGTATGAACTCTGTCTCTTTCTCATCTCTGTATCACAAGGTTTTTTTTTTTCCTCCTTCTCTATCTTCGTATCGCAAGCCTTGGTGTTAAGAAAATTCAAAAGGAAGCGAAAAAGAGAGTATTCATAGGAGGAGAAATTGAAATTAGAGTGAGTTTGAACTTTTGATTGGGAATACGGTGATGGCAGAAGATCTGGGTGGCACCCTTCTCTCTATCTCTGTCTCTCTATTTCTCTCTCTTTTTTGCTGATCTCTCTTTCCTTTCTCTGTGTAGCAATCTTTGTTTTTTGTTTTTTTTTTTTTTTTAAGCGGTTAGTTTCCTTTTATACCAAGAAGGCTCCAAACAGTGTTTTAGCATAGTGAAACATTATAGTTTATCGCTTTTAAACAGTGTTGTAGCATTACCAAACAATGTAATTTATCGTTTTTTAACTTAAACGTGTCTAAATTTTAGATAGCCACTTTTCCTACATGGCAGCACTTCCTTAATTGTAGGAATCAACTTTCTCTTAGCTTCTGCTATTTTATATAATATATGACTAGTATGTAACTCGTGCTTATTCATGGTAATGATGAATTGTTTTTAATAATCTATATTGTCATTAAACAAATAATGAACCTACAAAAGAACCTACAAAGAAATCCCTTTTACAGACTACCTCAAGAGTGGGTGGGAGATTTCCTTTATTAAAACAAAAGCCTAGAAAGGAGTTTAAAGCAAATCTTGCAGTCTCATGAGCTACAGAATTACAAGTCCTCTAGACCTAAAAAAATTTAACAGACATAAAACAAGAAGATAAACAATGGATATTACTGATAGTTGTACTTGTAAGCCATCCAGGGATATGCTTTGAACATGTTATGACATCAAAGCAATTTTTTGCATCTCCTTCAAAGATGATAGAGCTCTATCATTCTTGGATAGCTAGGTGCACTGTCCACAGGAGGGCTTCAGTTTCCGCTTGCGCAGGGATACAGATTTGATGCCTTTTACCTATATGTAAATAACTTCACCGTGATGGTCCCTTGCTACGATAGCTAAAGCAGACCCTAAGCTATTTTGGGTAGCATCTACATTAATTTTGATCCAATCTTGAGGTAGAGGAGTCCAGGTTGCTGTGATTTGCATCGATGAGGGTTGGATGGCCGGAGAAAAAACCTTTTTTTTTTTTTTTTCAAGGAATATTTCTTAGACATTTTGCCTGGCTTTAATGGGGTTTTACTTTGCCCTCCTGAAACAACATGAGATTCCTAGTCTTCCATTTTTCATCAATGATTATGGCCATGTTAAGGGAGATGGTCCATTGCTCCTGTGCAAGCAAAGGGGAATTTGGTGGAGACATAATCAACTTTATAATGTCTTAATTGGAGTTTAGGAGAGAGTCATTGTGGGCACAAAGTGCTTGGAGGGGAGTATGCCACGGTCGAGTAGACTGGGGCAAAGAAAAGAAATGGAGTCGCCATCTAGTTTAGGTCAAGGAACCACATATGTAGCGCATTTACGTGGAAGAACTAATCTTACTACCAGAGTATAGGTTCGGAGTTTAGGTATAAGGATGGGAAGGTGTTAGGCACCCAACCCCACCTGACCTGTAGGTCGGCTTCCACTCATTGTGTCTTACGTCTTAATCTCATTACAGGCATGTTAAATATTGCATTTTGAACTCACACACACTAACATTCATCTAACAATCAACATGACATCAATCATTCCAAAAACCCTAACATATATTTATCATGGCAAATCACATCAAGCCTAACATACATCTATCATGCATATCATCATATCACAAACCCTAGCATATTCCTATCAAGACATTTCATCTAAGGCAGCAAACAAACAAGCATACATTACAAAGGTAGAAACATAAGCATGTGGAGATCAAGCAATCATGTTATCTTATCCAAGACAAACCTAGCTTACACATCCAATGTATACCATATTCATCATATCCACAACCAAATGCATGTTCATGTGAATGCATAACTTACCTCACTTACCTTACTACACCACAACACCTATGCATCAATGCATGGACATAGAATGCATGTTCGTGGCAAAGCAAAGAAAACATAAAAAGGGAACCCTAATTAAACATGTTAAAGGCAAACAAACAAATAAACGGAGAAATAGAAACATATACATGTGAAAATAAGCTAGAAAAGAGACATATTAGATATAAAATAAAGAAACAGAAGCAAAAAAGGTTAAATTGGGGTTTTTGGGCTTGAGTACGCATACGCATACATAAGGCCTACGTATTTAGTCCAGCTATATATGTATGCATACTTCAAGTATGCGTACGCATGTATGCATAAGCATGTAGGAAGCATGCGTATGCATACATGCCTCAAACCCTAACCCATAAACAATAAGAACAAAAACAAAGTGGAAATTTAAAATGATAAATCTAACAACCTAACATGTTTTAACCGATAAAACAAAGAAAAACTAAGCTAAGCAGACATATTATAACATAAATAAACCAGAAAAACAAAGAAAACAGAAAGATTGAAACAAGAAAAGGCAAAGAAAAGAAAAAGAAAGTTTAGAACTTATATCTAAAAAAAGAAAACTCTTTTGCTTGATTTTGATCATTCCCCTAAGTCAAATCTATTCACAACTAAACAAAATTGATTAATAAACTTCAAAAATCAAAGATCAAGGCCAAAAAGGGTCTTAATCAAAAGAAAATTGACTTGAGGATGTTTTGTGAAAAACTCCCTCTTTAATTCACTATTTGTAGTGAATCTTAGGTTTTCCCTTAGGATTTTCTGTGTGTCTTGAAAAGGTTCCATGTATGGCTTTTTATATTGAGAAAATGGGGATTTGGAACGACTTCCAGACGATGTGGGATTCAATTCAAACCTCAACTTTAATGCAGAAAACTTACCTTTCATAGTTTCTAGAACCCTAGCATGCATATGCATTCATGAAGTTTGCATACGCAGGTTTGGAGCATACGTACGCATATGCATGTCTACGTACGCATACCCTAGGGTTTTCGTGGCTTTTATTTTCCAAAAATAGTTTTATTTAGCTCATAAAAGAGTTATATTTTTCATAAAAACTTTTCTCAAGTCAATTTTAATCTGATCGGGCCCTAAACCAACCTTGGGCTTTAGAATTTTACCATCATTAGGGAACGGGGGCCTAAATCATAAGGAGTACAAAATGCGGTGTCTACAGATGCCCCTCTTTTGATTCGTGAGCTCTGCTAACAGAATAAAAAGAATAAAAGATAAAACATTTTGTTTCGACATATGGCTCAGGCCCAACCACGACACACAACACGCATACATAGGGCGGAGTGCAACTTCGAAGAGTTGCGTGGGATTCGTATGTACGAATTCCTACCTTTGTTGCTAGGGAAACGAGCAATAACAGGTTCATTATCCCAGAACCTATTTTGCCAATTGCAAGGAAAAGGCGAGTGACTCACTATCCTAGAGTTACCAAAAACAAAAAAAACAAAAAAAAAAAACATGGCCAATGGTCATAACCATCAACTAAACAAATGAGGTGCTTTTATGAGCTTAAAAGGATACATATCTATGGTATCCATCTTAGGCTCTTGCCTTAAATTTCTTCGGGTGGCTTGCACCTTTTGTCTTCCATCTCTATTTTTATCTGTTTTGGTAAGGCTTTTGCCTTGGGGTGACCTTGGTCTCTATCTCTATCTCTACCTCTTCTATTGTGCCTACATATTCAATTCCCTCAAGATTTATGCATGAATTTTGGCTTGTATAATGTCTGTGCTGGCATATTCAATTTCCTTAGGATATGTGCACAAGTTCTATATTCTTCTATTCTGACTGGTATGGGGCTTGTGCCTGCATGTTCAATTTCCTTGGGATATGTGCACAAGTTCTGTACTTTCTTTTTTGACTTGTATGGGATTTGTGCCTTCATATTCAATTCTCGGAGGATATGTGCACAACTGGCCTTGGTGTTCTGACTTACAAGGAAGTCCTTAGTGAAAGATCCACTAGGGAGAATGATTTGCTGAAGAGTGTGTTGGTGACCCATAGGGGAGCCTTCTTGGTAATTTCGACTTACAAAAAAGTCTTTGATGGTGTGTAGTTCGTTGGGGAAAATATAACTTGCTGGAGAGCTTTGGTGGTGATTTTGACCTATGAGGAAGTCTTTGATGGTGTGTAGTCCACTAGGGTAAATTTTCTTCTTTTCCTTCATGACTCACTAGGGAACTTGCATTGATTCCACTCACGAGGGGTTTTTACCAACTCCATGGGAAAATTTTCTTCACAACTCTCGAAGGGGTTGTCTTTGTGCCTTAGACCTGCAGATGAGTCCTTTCATGATACTGTACTTTACTAGGGATTTGGTTGATGATCTTAACTCAAGAGGGAGTTTTTTTAAGGATTTCTATTCCATCAAGGAATGTTCTTGATGCCTTTAACCCAATAAGGAATGCTTTGAGAGTCTTTGTGTCTTTTACCCAACTTAGGGTATTTTTGTCATTTTGGATGTATTCTTAAATTTCCTTTTGCACTTCCTACCTTCTAAGAACCCACTAGGGATATTTGAAATTTTTTTTACTAAACTACACGTAGTTTAGTAGAGAAGCCTAAATTATGCATAGTTTAGCCATTAGACCTTTCTGCCTCTTCAATTTTTTTTCCAACGGTTATCAACCATTTTTTTTCTTTTTCTTCTTATTTCTCTTCATCTTCCTCATTTCTTCACATTCTCTCTAACTCTCCAACTTCCATCTTTTCTCTCTACAAAAACTCTCTATCTCTCTCTTATTTCCTTATAATCTAATCTTTTCCTCTCAAACTCTCTCATCCAAAACTTTCATTCTCTTTTAAAATCTCTTATCTTGATGGCACCCAAGTCCAAGAAAAGCTTCTACATGATTTGTTCACCCGCTGGAATGGGGATGTGAGGATAAATGAGCCCCTTTCACTAACCCATAGCCCGCATGATCATCTCTTAGAGAGTGCAAAGACTGGATTAGTAAGTTTTTCAAACTTTTCTCATTTTCGAGTTTTGCTTTGATCTTCCATTTTAATCTGTTTTTGGATATGTAAATGCTTGAGTTTTGCTGTGGGATGGGTTTAGGTGAAAGCCTGACACTTTAGGAGGGGTAGGAACATGTTTAGGATGAGTTTTGATAGAAATATGTCTAAAAATGTTGAAGAACACTTCTCGGTCTTTGCTTATGCGTACGCGGGTATCGGCTTGCATATGCAACTTGCATCCATGAGTACGTATACATGACTCATGCATACATAGGCTCTCTTTATGCTTATGCATCCGTGTTCTACAGTTTACACAGACCCATGATCCAACCTGCGTACCCGTGTGGCGACCCTGCGTACATAGACGCGGGCCTACATACGCACGCTGGTACTTAAAAACCTTATCCGACTACCATTTTAATGCTCCATTTTCATCTCTTTATAGGCTTTGCCTGCCTTTTTAGGTAAGGGCAACACCAACAGTGTCGTTTCATGGTACTAGATCTTGACCAAGGAGACAAAGGGCCATATATGTGCTGCGGGCTATAAACCTATCATCCATTTACTGCCTGAGACCTTTATATGCGCCATTTTGGTGCAGTGCTTGGCTGAGAGGTGGTGGGATACTATCCACACCTTCCATATAGCTGATTAGGAGATGATGGTGACTCCCCATAACTTTCATCGGATGACTGGCCTTAGGTGCGATGGGACGCTCATCGACCTAGGGGGTGCATCAGGTGTACAACTGGGCATTGTGTTGCTTAAGAGGAGGTACTCGACGGATACGATTCGTTACTATGACATTGAGATGGATTACAAGCCTCTCCCACAGGTGACTCATAACTGTGCTTGGATGGCTAAGTCCTTCTTGTTGTATATTTTGGAGGCCTATCTCTTTTCCAATAGGGGCAGATAGTGTCTCTGAGGTGGCTGTCCCTCTTCCATGATTTTAAGGAGGCTCGGGGTAGCCAACTAAGGCCAGACATGTCTTGCTTACTTGTACTCATCTTTGGACACACACACCAGAGGGACTTTGAGTCAGCTGGTGGGGCTTTGGAAGCTCCTTGAGGTTAGTTCTCTTATTCTTTCTAGCATCTTGCAATGTATGTGTTTCCCATTCTTGTAATTCATATGTGATCAAGGTTTAAAGAACTATGCTTCACACTCTTGCAGACTATATATATATCTGTACCTTACAAACTGCATTCATATTCATACCATGCAAACTGTATCCATTCTTCTTGCAAATTGTCATCTTACAAACTGTCATCTGTCGTCTTGTAAATTGTCATCTTGCAAACTGTCATTTTACAAACTATCTTCTTAAAAACTTTGTTTTTTCTTTTCAGGGCTGGGCTGTGAAGTACAGTCTTATCGCTCGTGGAGTAGAAGTGGATTTAAAGAGCTTCTCCTTGGTTAGGACTCATTTTGACAGACTCTTTTTTGAGGAGATGAGTTTAAGTATTCACTTTTACTTGTTACTTTCATGCCCTTAGGATTCTTCATGCTGTCATAGGTTATTTGGAGTCCATGGGCGGGTGCTCTTGCTATTGCAGGCTCGAACTTGGAGGCTACCACCATCATCACTTCTGAGATCACCCACCCTTTCGATGGTGCCAGTCTAAGGGTTCTTTACTTGGCAGAGAGGGTATGCTACCAATTGGTGGGTGAGGACGTATAGCAGGTTCCGCTGAATCCTTCACAATTCATGCTTGAGCTACTCTCCATAACGGATGCTGAGTACCATTTGTGGAAAGTCAGCATTCCTTACATTGAACGTCTCACGGATGATGTGGAGTATGATGAGTTTAGTGAGACTCATCTTATGCCCGCTCCCATATAGGAGGTATGTATCTTTCTCTCTCCATTTCCCTTTATTCTTTTTTTCCTGTATTTTTGCACATAGTGATATCCGAATGTGATACTTATATCAAGCTGGCCTTGTTGGTGGTGGTCTTGTCGATCCTCCCCATCTACCCTAGTCGATATATGCTTATGGCCTTAACGGTTTTGCTCGAGAGCGTGCAGTGGGATGTAATAGAAACGTCATGGGCTACCCTTTCACTAAGGGTACCCGAGCAATGAGTTCTCTTTCATCCTTGTCCTGTCTTTTCTTCTCTTGCTTCTTTCAACACTTGTTCTAACATTGTCTTTTTTTCAAATTTAGCCTACTATACAAGAGCATAAGGAGCTTGTTTGGCTTGCTGGGAACCTCAAACTGGAGGTGACCAAGTATTCTAAGCAGATCTATGGTCCTAGAGGGTTTGCCTACCAGGGTGGTGGTGACGATTATGATGATGATGGTGGTTCTGTCGGCTCTAAGACCACTCCTAGCTATCAACCAAGGAAGAGGCACTACCAGTGATAATCCTGCTGATAGAAAGATAGACAGACACAGACACATAACATATTTCCAGTTTTATTTCTTTTTCTTTTTTATTTGGCATGTATTTCTACCTTTTGGATTTTATTTGCAACATTGGATTGTATTTTAAGGACATCTGTTACATTTCTGTTTTTATTTTAGACATGTACTTAATTTACAACTCATGGGGATAATTGTATTTATTTTTATGCAATGTTATTTTCCTTGGTCCTTGAAGCTTGAAATTTGAGCTTAATTGTTCCTTGAGTAGTCCTTTTGGTTGTGGGAATCATAGGGAAAGGCCTTGATGAAGGAATCATTCTCCAAATAGGAAAAGGAATTTGATTATGCCTTCCTCCTTGCGCATATGTACTCTAGCCTGCATACACAGGCATTGACCATGCGTATGCAGCCATGACCCTGCATACGAAAATCGTAGGCCAGAAAACCCTAGCCGACTCTTTTAAGTATAAAATAGTCGTTGGGGGCCTCCAAACCCTCACAAAACGTGTTCTAAGCTTAGAAAACACATGTTAAGGCTTCCCAATGGTAGAATTCACTCCTTTAGTTATTTCAACATGGATTAAGAAGCTTGGCCCTAGTTTCAAAGATGTTTTCATCCCTTTCGGTCTTTCTTGCATCTTTCCCTACCATTAAAATAAAGTGGATGAACCTCTCCTTCATGCTACTATTGAATTTTGGATCCCTACCTGGCATGTCTTCCAATTCAATGGTATGGAGTTATGCTCAAAGGTGGTGTATGCTTAACAAGTTGAATACCTACATGGTTTTCACGTACACATGTTATGCTCTCACTATCTCAATGCCTTTTGCTTATGCCTTCTTGCGAGGTACTTCTTGGTGCATGAGACACTTTATGCAAATTAAAGGATGCTTTCAATGGTCATCAATCTCGAGAGGGGAAGTCCCGTAGGCATGATCCTGGCCGAAACTCTCAATGGTTTGGATGATGTTCATAGAGGGGAAGCAATTTTCTTTGTAGGAAGCCCTCTCCTCCTTCAGGTATGATCCCTAACTCTTGCCTAAGTTCTAAACCTAGTGGGATTCCTCAAACTTTTGCATGGATTGCCTTTTGATTTTCAACCCATTGAGGCTCTTTATATCGTCTTTGTTCATTATTTTCTCTCTTTCTTTTATCTCTCATTTTTCTACCCAAAACTCATGCTTTTTTTTTTTTCCTTTCAAATATGTCTATATGAGAGGCTTCGATTGCTTTAACCTCCCTCTATCCCTCCTAGTCAATACCAACCAAAGCATTATCATGATTGCAAGCTTACAAAAAAAGAGATGGACCCTGTTGAGTTCACTGAGTTCTTAAAGCGTTTTTCCCCCTTATGTGTCTAATGGGTGGTGGAATGGTGGCGCATTACAGGCATGGTCAATCGTGTCTTCAAAAACAATTGTGTTCCTTTGATTGGGCTTCATCGTTGTTCTTACTACTCCCCAAGCGGCATTGCGAGGCAATTTGGTGACAATCAAGGAATTCCTAATGATGATGACATCTTTCATATCTCGATCTTCACTAAGAGGGTCTTGGGTAGGATTCGTGAGACTTGGTTGACGAGGATGGTGGCTAAGGACATCTGTTTCCCTCGGTTTCTCCATCCTACCTCGGATTTCAAGACTTGGTTGACTGCTAAAATGAGGTCGGTTCGTATGGAAGAGAAAGATTACCAGAAGTCCAACAAAAGGAAGAGGATCGACTGACTACCTTGATATGCCACAAATTTTACTTTTCTGCACTTTATGATTCTCATGTTTTTTCTTTTCGAATTTAATAAAAGATTGGAATGTTTCAAATCCCCTATGGAAACAATTTATTATCTTTTAATTTAAGCAATAAAAGAATCAACCATTTTATTATCTTTGCTTATTGTCTTTTATTTTTTTTTTCTTTTCTTTCTTTGGCTTTTCTTTTTTCAGTGCCATGTAATTTTTGCCCATGACATCCTTGTGGGAATTTTTTCCATGCCCATAGTCTTTTCCCCAACCTTTTGCCTAGATCACCCTTTTGGGTTTTCAACCTAGTGGGGTTCTTTTGCCTTAATTTTTTCCTAAGCCGCCCTTTCGGGTTTTCAATGTAGCAGTTTTTTTTTTCTTTTTCAAATGTTATACTTTCAAAGTCTATCTAGGTTAATTGGGCAAAGCATCTCTTCTCCTTCCAAGTCTGTAATTCTTGTAGCACCTCCTAACATAATCTTCTTGATAATAAAAGGCCCAGACTATCTTGGTTTCATCTTTCCTCTTAGGTCAAAAGTCTCATCTCTAAGTACCTTTAGGACTAGATCTCCTTCCTTAAGGTTTCTAGGTTTCACCTTTTTGTTGATGCTCTAGTAATCCTCTTTTGGTAACCTTGTGCATGGTATTATTCTCTACTCTTTTGTCATCTATCAAAGCCAACTGTTCATATCTTTCTTTCATCCATTCTTCTTTAAGATCTTGGTTTCTACTAGTACCCTCAAAGATTGTATCTCTTCCTCAATAGGAAGTACCGCTTCACTTCTGTAAACCAAAGAGTAGGGGGTTGCCTCAGTTGATGAACAGATAGAAGTTATGTAACCCCATAAGGAAAATGGAAGCTTTTCAGCCCAATCCTTGTATGTTACCACCATCTTGGCTAGGATATTCTTGATGTTCTTGTTGGTTGCTTCTATGGCCCCATTAGTCTGTGGTTGGTACGACGAAGCCTTGTGATGCTTAATGCTATACAACTCCGTGATCCTTGTAACCTCTCCCTCAAAGTGGGAACCATTTTCAAATATGATTTCTTATGGTACTCAAAATCGACAAATGATGTTGTTTTCTATGAATCGAGCCATATGCTTGACTTTCAGCACAAAGTAAGAGGCAGCCTCTACCCACTTGGTAAAGTAGTAGATTGCCACTAGAATGTACTTGTGTCCATTTGAAGCCTTAGGGGCTACTCTTCCAATCAGATCTATGCCCTAGACTGAGAAAAGCCATAGAGAGGTCATGCTGTATAACTCACTAGGTGATACATGGTTTAAATTTGCATGTGTTTGGCAGTCGTGGCAACTTTTCACAAAATCCACACAATCAGTCTCCCTCACATTCCAATAGTATTCCATTCTCAAGATTTTCTTTGCTAACATCCTTCCATTCTTGTGGAGACCACAAGTTCCATAATGAACTTCCTCTATAACTCTTTTGGCTTCTTCTTCCTTTAGACAATGAAGGTGTATACAATCATAGGATCTCCAATAAAGTTGACCTCCATATAGGATATATTACATTGCCATCATCCTAATTGAATGACGCTTTCTCTTGTCAGCACTGTCAAGGTACGCTCCTAACTTTAAGAACTTCATGATGTCATAATACTAAGGAATTCCTTCTTCTTCCATAGCCATGATTGAAGAGTTTGTCCTCCCCTCGTGTACCAACTCATAACTTTGTTCAATTTCTAAGGGTCGTGTCTATACTCCTTCGGGGTATTTCAACCATAGAGGCTAAGGTTTGAGCCCTAAGGATGATAGTGTATTCAATCTTGTTAAAGGTTTTGGCTAAATCCTTTAAATATTGTTGATAAGATTTCAAGTGTTCCTCTTTCACCTTTCACAATATCTGTGCTTGGGCTATGACTAAAGTTGAATCTCCAAAGGCTTTTGCCTCCTTTACCCCAAACTCTTGAAGGACTTCCATTTCGGCAATTCAAGCCTTATATTCTGCCATGTTGTTGGTTGCCTCGAAGTTCAACTTGACAGCCAAAGGTACATGGGATCCATTAAGGGTGATAAAGAGTACTTCTATCCCATTTCCATATTGGTTCATAGCTTCATCAAAATACATCTTCCATGCCCCTAGTTTGATGTCCCAAATATCCTCATCTGGAAAACCTTCCTTACCATTCTCTCCTTCAATGGGGTTCTTGGCATAGAAATCTGACACTATGCTACCTTTGATAGTTTTTCTTGCCACATATTTCAAATCGAATTCTGCCAATAGGATTAACCATCTCAACAACCTTCCACTTAAGGCAGGCTTCTCAAATAAATACTTCAAAGGGTCCATTCTAGCTACTATCCATACTTGGAAAGGTAGGATGATGTGCCTCAATTTTTTTACGGCCCATATGAGAGCAAAGCATGACTTCTCTATGGGTGCGTATCTAGTCTCGTAATCATGGAATCTTTTACTTAAGTAGTATACGGCCCTCTCATTCTTGTCATCATCCTCTTGTGTAAGCATACTCCCCACCGCATCTTCTATGATAGAAAGGTAGAGTAGTAACGGCTTCTCATACTTCAGGGGTACTAATATAAGTGGATGGAGAATATATTCTTTAATGTAATCAAAGGCTTTTTTAGATTCATCATTCCATGCATGGGGTTCATTCTTCCTTAGAAGCTTGAAGATGGGCTCACAAGTGGAGGTGAGCTTGGCAATGAATCGACTGATGTACTGTAACCGTCCTATGTGGCCTTTTCTATCTTTGGACTTCACGATCATGTCATCAACATACACCTCTACCTCATTGTGCATCATGTCATATAAACAAAGCTGTAGGCATTCTTTAGTAAGTTGCATCTGCATTCTTGAGCCTAAATGGCATCACGGTATAACAATAGATTCCCCATTCTATGGTGAAGGTAGTCTTAGTCATGTCCTTAGGAGCCATCTTGATTTGGTTATATCTCGAACATCCAACCATAAAAGACATTAAGGCACTGCTGGCTGTATTATCCACTAAGACATCTATATGAGGGAGGGGAAATTGTCCTTGGGGCAAGCCTTGTATAAGTCTCTAAAGTTCACACACATTCTTACCTTTCCATCCTTCTTGGGTACAGGCATAACATTGGCTATCCAATCGGCTTGGTGTATGGGTTTGATGAATGCTACCTATAGCTATTTTATGACCTCTTCCTTGATCTTAAGGAGCCATTCGATTCTCATACACCTTAACTTTTGCTTGACGAGTACCATGTGAGCATGAGTATCAATGTGGTGTTGGGCTATCTCATGATCAATGCCAGACATATCTTCGTAGGACCATGCAAATACTTCTTGGAATTCTGTGAGAAGCTCTTTGAGATCTTTTCTTTCTTTTTCATTTAGGGTCGAGCCAATTTTAATTAAGCATGGATTCTCATGATTGACAAATTTAGAGTTTCAAAAATGGGTTCCACAAGTTCAAATTTCTTTTCCAATTGTTTATTAACTTCATTTTCAAATTTATTAGAATCATTTAAGTGCAGAATTTCAATATTATGGGACTCATCAAAATAAGCTGAATCAGAATTCATCTTATTAAAAATGTTGAAAAGTACACCTGAACTCGCATTACAAAATTCATTTCCCACATTTTTAGAAAACCCAACCTAAGTCCAATTATTAAGTTGTCCATGATGAATTTCGTCCTTCCTTTCTTTTAAGGTGTGTCACCTTCTTTCTCATCCTCCTTTTTGAACAAAGTCTTTAGTTTTGTGGACTAATCCTCATCTTTTAAAGGTCCCCACACACGTATAGCTTCGGTTATGTCACATAAGAGCTCTCCTTCATTGGGGAAACTTCCCTTTCCCTCATCAAAAAACCTGTCGCCGTCATCTTTGCTACAATAACTTATCACTCCATCATCCTCCTCCTCTTCCTCATCTTCATTTTGGGCCAAGACGAGGTATTGATAGTCATTAGAAGGCGGGTCCATTCGCGCTCAAGCATAAAGTAGGTTGGGGCCACTTGAGTTATCCCTACTGTTAAGGTCCATTCCAGCCAATCATGATCTTCCCTTGATCCCGCATTGCCTGTTTCAGAGAGATGATTAATGTGGGCCCTTTTAAAGGTCCAAGGTTTGGAAGCGCTCCTCAGCTGTGGTAGGAATTCTGGCAGAAGAAAACAAACTGTTCCTTCGATTATCACACGATTGATATCTTCTTAGGTCAAGTTGTCAGACATCGTGGTATATGGAAAGCTAGGAAAGTTTAATGAACTTGGTGAGTACATGCCCCAGTTAAAAGATTCTTTTTTTTATTAGATGTTCTTAGAAAAATCTATAAGTCCATTTCAATGAAAGCCCAATTACAAAATCACTTCATTTCCTCTCATGAACCTTGCCCCCTTGTTTCATTGGGCTTTAGTTCATTTACAATAAAGCTCTCATCTTACTCTCGTGGGCTTTCATTAGAATATGCTTAGAGATTTTCAACCCTTTGTCTCAAATATGGGCTTACAATGTATCCATCACCTTTGGGCCTTTCTTTTTCCATTCATTATCATCATTTTTTTTTTCTTAAAGTAGTCCTTTAGCTAGAATATATTGTAGCCTTCCTTTCAAAGTCCATGAATTTCTCATCATTTTGGCTTAAGCATGCAACAAGGAGGCCCAAGATTAGGGAATTTCATATTGGTTTTGTAGGATGTTGGATGCTAAGTCCATAGCATATTTGTTACCCTAGGCCAAAAGTTCTTTTTCAAAAGGCCTTTTGATTTGGGCTTATGATAGCAATTAAGTTATAGTCTTATGAACCTTTCAAGTCAAGACATGCCTTTGGATTTTGGGATAAGCCTCTTATATGTGAGAACTTCGTTTCTTTGATCCCAATATCTTAGGATATGCCATAACTTTTGGGTCATCCTAAAATTTTTACCTATTTTATTTGTCCTTTAGAATTAAGTGAACACAAGATATATGGCTGAACAAACAAGAGATATAAAAAGGGTACCCTTTAATGAATAGGATCTAGGATCTCTCTAAGTGTGGGTAGGCTTCTTAGAGCTAAAAGAATAGATCAGTAGGTCACTAATAACTAGGTGGGCCGTGATTCCAACCGAGGGCCTAAGTGGATCTTTGTGGATTGGTGGTAAACAGTTAATGTACTCAAAGCCCATCATAGGCAATGGCACAGATTGTGAATTAATGGGATAAACTTCGAAAGACTTTGGCCCAAATGGAGCGTACTCATCTTCCCACTCTTCACCACCCAGTGTAAAAGGGACAAAAGAGCCAAGTGAAGTATGTGCAAAAAGGTATTGAACAAGCCTTTATCAAGATTAAGAAATAGGACACATTGGAATCAAACTCTCTATCCCTAGCGGAGTCACCACTATAGGTGCAATGCGTTTGGAGGGGAGTATGCCTTGGCTAAGTGGATTGGGGCGGAGAAAAGAAATGGAGTCGCCACCTAGTTTAGGTCTAGGAACCATATATATAGTACCCTTACGAGAAAGGACTGATCTTACTATCAGAGTACGGCTTCGGAGTTTAGGTATGGGGATGGGAAGATGTTAGGTACCCAACCCCACCTAACTCGTGGGTCGGCTTCCACTCATTGTGTCTTATGTCCTAATCTCATTAAAGGCATGTTCTATATTGCATTTGGAACTCACACACACACACACACACACACACACACACACTAACATTCATCTAACAATCAACATAACATTAATCATCCCAAAGACCCTAACATACATCTATCATGGCAAATCACATCAAGCCTAGTATACATCTATCATGCATATCATCACATCACAAACCCTAGCATATTCCTATCAACAAATTTCATCTCATATTTCATCCAAGGCAGCAAACAAACAAGCATACATTACAAAGGCAGAAACATATGCATATGGAGATCAAGCAATCATGTTATCATATCCAAGACAAACCTAGGATACACATCCAATGTATACCATATTCATCATATCCACAACCCAATGCATGTTTATGTGAATGCATGACTTACCTTACTGCATCACAGCACCTATGCATCAATGCATTTACATATGAATGCATGTTTATGGCAAAGCAAAGAAAACATAAAAAGTGAACCCTAATCTAACATGTTAAAGGCAAACAAACAAATAAACAGAGAAACAAAAACATATACATGTAAAACTAAGCTAGAACAGAGGTATATTAGAAAAATAAAATAAAGAAACAGAAGTAGAAAATGTCGAATTAGGGTTTTTGGGCTTGAGTACACGTACGCATACATAGGACCTACATACGTAGCCTAGCTGTATGCATACGCATACTTCGAGTATGCATATGCATGTAGGAAGCATTTGCATGCATACGCACCCAAACCCTAACCCAGAAACATTAAGAACAAAAATAGAGCGAAAATTTAAAACGATAAATCTAACAACCTAACATGTTTTAAACTACAAAACAAAGAAAACCTAAGTTAAGCAGACATATTATAACATAAATAAACAAGAAAAACAAAGAAAATAGAAAGATTAAAACAAGAAAAGCAAAGAAACTAAAAAGAAAGTTTAGAACTTATACCTCCAAATCTATTTACAGCCAAACAAAATTGATTAGTGAACTTCAAAACTCAAAGATCAAGACCAGAAAGCGGTTCAATAAGAAGAAAATTGACTTGAGGATGTTTTGGGAAAAAGTCCCTCTTTGATTCACTATTTCTAGTGAATTTTAGGTTTTTCCTTAGGATTTTCTGTGTATCTTGAAAATGTTTTATATTGGGAAAATGGGGTTTTGGAACAAGTTTCAAATGATGTGGGATTCATTTCAAACCTCAGCTTTAATGAAGAAAACTTGCCTTTCATAGTTTTTGGAACCCTAACATGTGTACACATGCCTATGTATGCATACGCATTCATGAAGCTTGCGTATGCAGGTCTGGAGCATGTGTACGCATACGTGTGTCTAGGTATGCATGCCTTAGAGTTTCCGTGGCCTTTATTTTCCAAAAATAGTTTTGTTTAGCTCATAAAAGAGTTATATTTTTCATAAAAAAAACCTTCCTCAAGTAAATTTCAATCTGATCGAGCCTTAAACCAACCTTGGGCTTTAGTATTTTATTATCATTGGGGAACGGAAGCCCAAGTCGTAAGGAGTACAAAATATGGTGTCTACAGTCATCTATTATGAGGCCCTAGCACGTGGATGCCCATAGAGCTCTAGCAAAGTGGCATTTAAAGAAAAGGTGGATACTGGTTTCTTCCTTAAGTTACAAGGAATGCAAATCGGATCAACATGTTGAAGCCTTCACTACAGGTTTGCTCTAGTGGGAATAGCATTAGCGTCAATCCTCTAGATAAGCATTTTAAGACGTTCAGGGAACTTGGCTTTCGACAGTTTCTTCCAATGGGCCTGGAGTTGATCATCACTATTTGATCGAGTAAAAGAAACCCTGTGGACATATTTGACAGAGAAAATTCCTTTTGAGTCTAGTAGCTAGATTAGTCTATCTTGTCTAGGAGCAACAAGGTTAGGAATGGTAAGAATTGCATGAGCAACATTAGGGGTGAATATTTCATTTACCATACTTGCATTCTAAGTTTTGGAGGAGGGGTCAAAGAGCTGATATGCTTTGATAGGAAGCTGAGTATATTCTTCAACTTTCGACTGTGGCTTGAAGCCTTCAATCTAAGGCACCCATAGGTCTGTCCAAACATTAATAGACTTCCTATCTCCCAACAAAAAGCAAGCCCCTTTTTTAATGAGATTTTTGGCTGCTTCTATAGCTTTCCATGTTGGGGATGCTACTTTAATTGGTTATGATGAAAGCTAGTTATCGTTGACCCTATACTTAGCTCGAAGAACTTCCATGCATATACTTTGTTTACTAGAGACCACCATCTAGGCTAGTTTAGCTAGGAGGGCAAAAACTACCTCTTTTGCCTTTTTGAAACCAAGGCCACTTATGCTTTTAGGATAGAAGAGTTTGTCCCACGCATTCCAGGCAATAAACCTACCATCTTTATCTTTGAGCTTCCACAAAAATCTCCTAGATAATGAGTCTAACTTGTCATAGTTTTTGGCCAGGATATTGAGAGAGGATAAAGTGTAGTTGGGGATGGCTTGGGCTACTAAATTTATGAGTGTGCATCTACCAACCAAGAATAGACATCGGCTTTTCCACCCTGACAATTTGGCTTCCAGCTTCTCTTAAAGGAATTTGAAATCTTTTGATGATGACCTAGTCAATCCCTTCTTTGGATGAGGACCTTGTTCAGAGTGGCGTAGGAGATTTGCTTCTATTCTCTTAGCTCTCTTCCTCTTTTTAGCTATAATTGCGTCTTCTATATTCATAAAATTTTGGGCCGAATGGAGGAGTTCAGCCATGGTTTGAAGCTTTTGCTCGTAAAGCTTGTGGATGAATAAGTCAGAATTAACTCCATTATGGAAGGCTGCCAATAACAACTTATCGTCCATCTCGTCCACTGTCAGGGCTTCCCTTTTGAAACAAGTAATGAAAGAGCGCAAGCTTTCATTCTCTCCTTGTTCTATGGTTAGCAGGCTGGATAAGGAACATTTGTGCCTTTGTCCTCTGATAAAATTATTGACAAACATTTAACTCAATTCTTCGAAAGAACTCACTGTATTCGGAGGAATCTTGTTGAACCACACTCGCGTTGGCCTTTAAGGGTGGTAGGGAAAGCTCTACACATAATCTCGTTAGGAACCCCTTAAAGGTGCAACGTAGTCTTGAAAGTAGCAATATGATCGAAGGGATCGCATGTTCCATCGTACAAGTCCAAGGAAGGCATCTTAAACTTCGGAGGCAAAGGTGACCGTTGATGGAAGCCGTGAAAGGGGAGTCTGTTCGATGAACTAAATCCTTTACGAGATTCGCCTTTCTCATGTTTTCCCTCATCTCATCCATGACCTTCCTCATCTGGTCTATCTTCCTCTCCAAGTGTGGCACCCTTCGTGAAGTGGTACACTTTGATTGGCTTTCAGGCTCAGCATTTCCTCTATCTTCTTGACTCTGGGCTTGTCCTTCAACGTATCCTTCATGTCATTGCCTCCTTAGATTAATCTCCTTGGTAAACTCTTGGTTTCGAAGGGTTAACTCTGCCATGGCAGTTGTCATGGATTGCACGTGTTGAATGGAAGATGGTTGCATGACAAGCGTTGACTGACGATCACGGTGGGGATTACTAGAGGCATCCCTACTCTCTTAATGGCCTGGGCTAGTGGCCTTTGATCTTGTTCGAACCGTGCAACCTTTTGTCAGAGAAAGAAATTGCAAAACTCAAAAATGATCTTTCCCACAGACGGGGCCAACTGATGATGCACAAAAAATTAGTAGGCTGAATGCTCTGGGCTTTAATGATCTATTAATTGCTTGAAAATCCTGAAAGGAAAAAACAAGGGATTAAAGGATACCGAGGGAGACTGGCCAAGAACCCTCCGATGCCAAAGTTAGTTTTTCTCTCAAATTCTAAAGTTCTAACTTTTTTGGAGTTCTGGAAAAACTTAACTTCATCTGGTCCGAATGGGGTGTTTATATAGCTCTTGGAGCGGTTATTTGATTTGTAACTTCCCTTGTATTTGAGGAAGTTAGTGGGTTCAAGGATAACTTCCACAACTACTATGGGAGTTATCATATTTCATCCTAACGAAGATATGGCGATGAACCAGGGTCTTACTCATGCCTTGGAATAATAACACGTGGTTCAATTTACTAGTTTGTGTAGATAAACTCACCTGGAATTTCCCAAGTGTTATGGATCGTCTTGATACAATCCTCATAGATGACCATAATCCTATGGACGACACATAAGCCTATGGATGACCTATAAGCCTATAGACGACTGTTTTGTTAAGTAGCTACTCTTATCTTCCTGGCCTGGACAACTCTTATAGATGAGTTTGGAGTTCACCAATTCTTAGTTCACCATCACATTCTAATGAAAGCCCATGAAGGAAAGGTGAGAGCATTTGTTGTAAATGGACTGAATCCCAATGAAACAAGAGGCAATGTCCATGAGAGGAAATGGAGTGTTTTTGTAATTGGGCCTTCATTAAAATGGAGTTAAAAGATTTTCTAAGGACACCTAAAAACAAAAAGAACCTTTTAATCAGGATATGGACTCAATAAAAATGGGACATCTTTTCGAGCACCATAGCTTTCAATCCAAAACAAAAACTAATTGAATCCAAATACTTTTAAAAAGATGACAAAAATATGCAAAACAAAACCAATACAAACCCAAATACAACAATTAACAAAATCTATATATATATATATATATATATAAAACCGAAGCTTTTGCTCTCTCCACAATTTTCCACATCAGCATTTTTTATTTATATTTTTTTAATAAAAAAATTAACAAACTATTAATTATCTAATAGTGGGTCGTAGCTTCAAGTTGATCAGGAGACAAAAGCAAACCTAATTAAAAAACCTATCTTTCTTCCTCAAAGCCAAACCAGATAAAAGTCCTGAAACAAACCTAATTAAAAAACCTATCTTTCTTCCCCAAAAGCAAACCCGATAAAACTCCTGAAACAAACCTAATTAAAAAAACTCTCTTTTTTCCCCAAAAGCAAACCCATTAAAACTCCTTAAACAAACCTATTTTGCTAGTAGACTAAAGAATCAACGAAGAAACAACAAATCAAGCAAAAGATTGTTATCTATCCTCTCTCAAACGCTGACCCAAGCACGACCATGGGTGTCCCTCTCTCAAACGTAGACCCAAGCTCGACCATGGGTGCCAACGTTTTCAATCTCCGACCCAGCTGCCATATCAGATCATTCTCTCTGGGTATTTCTCAATTAATCTATGCTAATCTCTTTTCCTATTGCCTTTAATTAGGTTTTCTGTCAATTTAGGGATTTCAATTCCTAACCCTTTTTTCCTCTCTATACTTTTTTGTTGAAGTCAAGGAAACAATAATAGAAAATCAAATTCTACAGGTTTTGTAAGAAAATGTTGTGGATATGAATGAGTTTCGTAGTGGAGATAGTATTGAAGAGCCTCCTAACCCTCAAAATCTGACAACAATCCTACAGGTTTTGCTTTATCTTCAAGTTCTATTTTATTTGCTATTTAGGTTTTTTTAGCATATCTGATTTACCTTAGCTTAATCGTCTGTTTGGTTGAATAATTATTTGGCTACCTAAAATGCCAGCCTTCTGCCTCTTCATTATAGAGAAATAGGGAATTAAAAATGTGTTGATGAAATTTTTATTTCTTGCTTTATAATTAATTCTTAATTTGGTTTGTATTCTAGAGTTGATTGTATTTTGTAGTTTATAATTTTGAATTTGGTTGGACATTTTTATTATTATTTGTGAATTTGAAATTTAAAGCAGTAGAGTATGAGCATATTTGTAAACCTGCAGTTTGACTTTGCATGTGGTTCTAATATATATCAAATTTCAGGAAGGGGTTACTCAGTATGTGGTTTCACCTATAAAACTTCAATGCTGCCCCATGATGGTTGAGATGGTGTGACAATCCATGAGTATACATATACTATATCCTCCTCCTCTCAGGTTCTTACATTTTCTTATTTTGTATTTTAATTCCTTTTCCAATTTGGTTGGAGATTTGTACTTTTCTTTATTTTTTTTGTTATTATTAGTAGCCTTGGTTAGAGTTTCTTAATTCCTTTAAGATATTGTTTGAAATACAAAGTATTTTGGCTGAATTATTATGTAAGCATCCAATTAAGAAGTTGTATAATTGACTGGAAACTCAAATTCAGTTTGTTATTTTCTATTTGATTATTGAATTCCCTGTAGATTTTTTGTTTGGGGCAGGGTTGGAGTAGACTGTGTGTATCTATGGGAGTCTTTTTTATATCATTATTGGTTTATTAAATTTAATCTAAACTGTATATGCAATATTGTGGCTCTATTTGGATTTTGAAGTTTATTTTATATCAGAAGTATTTGCCATATAAAATATTAGTAGTAAATAGTGTTAGGGTTTGAAAATATCAGAACACAAGTACCGTTTTACATATAATATACCCGGCTGGCTTTGGTAATTTAGTCTTTGCACATTCATGATATCATTATAACTACGGCGTGTAGCTCTAGACAGGTACTTCCAATAATTGGGTTATTGGATTTAATTTTGTGAATTCTTATCTGGGTTCATGTATGGCTGCCAATGTCTGAATTCTTATTGTAATTTATGCACGATTAAGTGTTGGATACCTGAGATTTTAAGTTTATTTTAGGTTTCTAATTGTGATGGGAATGCCCTGTATTAAACATATTGTCTTTCATTTCTATTTGTTGGGAAATCTAACTAAATATCTAGCACAAACTTTGTGATATTGATGGCTGACAGATCGTTATTATTCTACTGTTATAAGTATGAATATTTGATCTAAATTCAATGTGTTTCAAATCCTGCTGCAGTTGCATGAGCCCTTTGTTGCATGCCATAAATGACCTACGAAAATCTTAGAATAAAATGAGAGGTAGCTAACCTAACTTCTAGCTAGCACTTCAAGTCTTCAAGAGACAATGGATCCTCTATAAATAAATTGAATCTATAAATATTGAAGTTGTAATGTCATGTGTTCTGTGCATTGTCCATACCCTCCTTGCTTAAGAAGTGTCCAACAATTACATGTGATAGGAGGGTCCACTAATGGGCCTGAAATTAACAATCTCAATTCTCCAGCCCATCTTTTCAGTTTCAATAAGGCCAATTTAATTGGCTCTGCCAGCCCTGAGATGTAGTGCCTTTACATTGGAAGAAAGAAAGGGCCACTGCATTTCAAGCTGAATGCTAAATTGTACAATGTCATATATACATCAGTGTATTCATTATTGTACCACAGATGTAAGTTTATATATAGATAATTGTTTTTTTTTTTAATGAATCTCGTGCATTGTAGGAGAGTATAACTTATTGTCAACAAGTGGAACAAAAGTTTATATTGATTTGGATTCACATTTTTAATGTATTACAATCTCTACAATACTATGTCTAATATCTTTATGTAATATAATAGGCTGGTGGAAAATAACCAACCAATAGTACAAATGCCAAAGCAATTTGTAAAGTTGTAATTTACAACTGTGTTTTTGTTGGCTTTTATTCCGTGCCAAATTTGATTGTAATTATGTTCAATCATTTAAAACCCTGTATTTGTTGTGGGACTTGTTGTAAGGGTTGTGTGATAGAGAGAGTGTTTGAAGACTCAAGCATTTGAAGAACTGAAGGATTCTCGCGGGTATCTCGCGACCTAGCATCCCGCGAAGTGAACCATGTGCCAGGCACATGCTGGAATGCGAAGAGTCAGGCCAGGTGGAGACAACTGTGTCTCGCGAGTATCTCGCGGGTAAGGCCTTCCCGCGAGACACCCGTGAGACTAGCTGTTCTGCCAGCCTATACTTTTTGAGTCACACCTTTTGCACCTCTCCTATATATACCATCATTACCCACAATTGTTGAGGAATGCTTCAGAGAGAAAACCCTAGCCAAACACATTGGTAATTAGAGATTGTCTTCCCCATCTTTCTCTATACATTTGCTTGTGGTATTTCCTCAACCCTTCCCTCTCCATTATCCATATCTTTGAGAGGTTGATAGCCCAAACACTTACCACACCTTGTGAGTGCTGTGTGACGTTTTGGTGCTGCTGGGAAGCATTGGAAGAAGCCTTGAATGGCAGATGCAACATGGAGCTTGTTGCGGGATCTGGATAACTAGGACAAGACACGGTTCCGAGAAGCCTTGTTGGAGTAGGAGCTTGGAGGGCTTAGGTACAGCGGGTAGACTAGGCTTGGAGGGTCTTTTGCTAACCCATGTATCCCAACTGATTGTCTAGTGGATCGATTTCCGCTTGGAGGGCGACGGAGAGGTTTTTCGCCGAGTTCTTCGGTTTCCTCTTCGAGAACACGTCTCGGTGTTTTCTGTGTTTGCATCCTTCTTCCCTACTCTTGTTTAATTCCATTATACTGCTGTGTTGCTTAGTTTATGGATTAGAGTAACTTACTTGTTCATCCGCTCGCTTTTACACTATTCCGCACTTTGTATTAAAGTTGTGTAAAATCTATCGAGCCATAATTTTAAATTGGGGGTCTAAACAGCTCTTGTGTTTTCAACACATTTTCGAGCTTTCACAATTCAAACCACAAGTGACAATTCAAGAAGAGATGAACATGAACAAAAGAACCATAAGTGAAATAACAAAAGTTATGTGGGACTCTGGTAATGAGGTAAGAAAAAAGAAAACCTTGAACAATAACATTGTGTCCTTAACATTGCTTTATGTAATATAGACCTGCTTTTACAAAATTTAACTATAAAATTATGAATTGATTGATATCAAATTCAATTTCTAGAAAACTATCTTTACCTGTTAGGGAAAGATTATAAACATTAAGATAGATAATTCTGGTTGGTATTTTATCTGTTGCGAAGTATGTCATAAAAAGGTAAAATCAAGAGATGAATTTTTATGGTGTGACAATTGCAACAAAAAGGCATGCTTCCCAATCCTAAGGTACACAAAATGAAAATGTTTACTTTTTATATTAAAATACACAATAACTAATATGATATTAACATTATATATGTCATTTCTCTTATCAGGTGTAGAATTCAAAAGCAATGTGCAACTCACACTAACATCTATACTCAAGGAAAACCAAAGGACATATTTAGCGACTACTACGAAGCAACTAAGGAAGAAAATACAAAAAAACACATTAAAGTTGTCTTTCAATTTATTTTAAATATTGATTAAGTAGTTCTTTAAATTTGTGTTTCATACATTTTATGGATAATTGAGGATGTTAAAGATTTAATTCTTTATTTTATTTTAAACTTATGTTTGATTTCTATTTTTTATTATGTAAATTAATGTTTCATATCAAGGATAGGAAGCTATAAAACTGGAATCCTAATGTACAAGCAAAAAGAAAGAGAAAAAGAATAGTTTATATCTTTATATACTAGCTTTCCCGTGCATTGCATAGGTTAGCGACTAGTTTAATCTAAAATATGAGATAAATATAGGGAAACTCAAGCCATCCTAACCTGTCAGTTTGATCTAGTAACTCTTCTTACAAAACAACCAAGTGTCTTATATGGCAAAGAATGCTGTAAAGCTGTAACTAAAAATTAATTGAATCAACTTTAAAAAAACAACAGCTAACTAAAATTTGCAAAGCAAAACCAAGTCAAATCCAAAATATAAAATAAACATTGGGGAAAACAAGGCATCCTAACTTGTTGGTTCAATCAATCAACTCTTCTTATAAAATACCCAAGTGTTGTATTTAACAAAAAACGCTGTAAATATGTGTTTCAGCAAAATGATGGGGTAAGAATTATTTTAATTTACAAGAAAATGGATGAAAGAGAGACTACAGAAGAAACTAATGCAAATGTAGTAATCTAGTATAAAAGTGGAAGATTTTTCCTATATTACAAATTAAAAAAAAAAAAGATAATTTTAAAGTTCCATAGAATAATCTAAAAATTAATGTGTAAACAATACAACCATGTTTAGTAAATAATCCTTAATTTACAATAACACAAGGTTTAACATTCAGTTGGCTACTTTTTTTTAATCATAAATCAAAACCAAACAATTTAATTAATTTTAAAGAAACCATAACATAACTTTAGATAAAATGATAAATTCTTTTACACTCTAAAATTCAAATATAAAACCTTCCAAGGAGAAATTGACTTCTAAACACAAAATTTCAATGGAAAAAAACCCACTAATGGTACCAAAACAAAAGCCAGATATGATAAATTGAAACATAAGAATCCAAAGAAATAAAATAAAGTCAGCAATTAACAAAACAATTAAAGAAGAACCGTAGCCTATTAACTAGGGAAAAGGCAGATGCCAATTCGAATAGGAAAAGTTTCCCTTTACAAAATTTCAAAATATAGATATTGAAAAATTCATATGCTAAGGAAAAGCAATTGTGGAATATTGTAGAAAAAAAAAACTTATAAAAAAAAAAATGCTATGCTAAGGAAAATTAAAAAAAAAAAAAAATTTTGAAGAAAAAGCTGACTAAAATATTCAAAATAGAGCCAATTCAAACCCAAATACATCAATGGACAAAATTTAATACAGAGTAGGAGATAAACTGAAGGAAAATCAGGCCATCCTAAACTGTCAGTTTGATCCAGCAAATTTTACTACAAAAAATCCAAGTGTCCATCTTGACATAGAACTTAGTAAATCTGTATTTCAATAAAATGACAGGGTAAGAAAGTTATTTAAATTACAGCAGAGAAAAATGAAAGAGAGACTACCAAAGAAGTTGAAGTGAACATTATAATACGGTTTGAATTGTAAAAATGTGAAAGATTGTTCCCATATCAAAGATTCAAAGGTAATTCTACAGTCCCACATGTGGACGCCCCCTTAAAATTTCTTTAAGGGGTTTAGTCACACATTGGGTCCTTGGCAACGTGACTCTTGTGTGCTTGTATATCTAAAGTGGGGGGGGGGGGGGTGTGTGAGTCCATTTTTCTTGTTTTTATTTTAGGAGTCGTCACCAATCAATTGGTTTTGTATTAGGTGTGATTAGTCACTTAGATGTCTAATTTTATTTTAAGTTACCTAATTAACTAAACCAAAATTTAAAGGTTCAATAATTAAGGTAAACCAAAAGTATTTGAACCAAAAATCTTGGACTTAGAAGTTTGGTTATGTGTGGGGAAGGTGTTAGGCACCCCACAATGCATATTCGAAGATAGTATCTTATTTTAATTTATTTCAAACGTTAACTTTTTATGAAAAAATAGAATACTTGGCATTTTGATTTTTTTTTTTTTTTTAATTAGGTTTTTGCAAACAACACACACACACACACACACACACACACACACACACATGTGAGTAAGTATTTACATATAGCTAGCATGTGAATATTAACTCCAACAAAATAGATAAAATCAAGATACGTGAGATTTATACATAAGTAATAAGTGAGAAAGCATACAAGTATACTTTACAATAGCATGTGAGTATTTATTTATTATATAGCTAACATGTGAGTACTAAATACTATACACAAACAAGTTTCAACATAAAAAAAGAAAAAAGAAAAGAAAAGAGGGTTGGAAGAGTAGTACCTTGTTGTCATCTACCATTTTCTCATTTTAATAATGCAAAAAGATACGAAGTTTAGAAAACTTTGTTTCAATGGCCATCCAAGGTACACAAGTACCAATGTACACAAACACACACTGTTTTTGTATTTTTCTGATTTTTCAATTTTTTTTTTTAATTTTATGAAAAACAAAATAAAGCAAAATTGAAAAGAAAACAACCAAAAAAATGTTAAACATAGCAATGCATAAAACTAGACTGACTCAAAACATGAAAGAAAAACACACAAGTAATGCAAAAATGAAAACAAGAAGAGAAGAGAGAGAGAAAAAATGACAGAATCACTTGGAGCCATTTTCTTTCCAAACCTTGGAAGAGCCTTTCCATTTAGCAAACCCTTGATCCGACGGTGAGGGGGAAGAATTGAAACCGTTCAAGTTCGAAAGGAACATGAGGGCTTTGAGAAGATCTCCAAGAGGAGTAAAGGAGGATGGAAACTGATTCTAGTTTCCCGACGCGATCATGCTGTTGCTCTGTTGAGTTAGGTCGAGTATGTCTAGCTACTCCAAAGTGATGACAGAGATGCTGCTTCTTCTCCTTAGACTTTTGAGAGTTTCCCTTCCTAGCCCTAGGGTTTTTAACTTCTTTCTTATCCTGCTTAGGGAGTGCTTTTAAGATAGATTTACCCTTGTCTATGTTCTCACTAGCTAAAACAGTTTTGAGATCAGTGTTCTCAGATTCAACATTATTAGAAGGAGAAACAAAAACAGTAGTACTAGAAGTAGCAATATTAGGAGAATCATACCTTAAATCGGTTCGATCGGAAGCAGATTTCTGAAGATTGAGCATCTCATTGAGCTTAGTGCTTGAAGTCTTTTCCAACTGAGTTCTGACTTGGAACAGTTCTATCTTAAGCTTCTTGGTCTTCTCAGTCAAGAAATTATTTTTAAATCTCAGTGCTCCAATAGTCTGATTGGCTTCATCAAACTTTGTAGAGATTTCTTCTCGCTTAAGCTCCACATCACTAAGCTTCTTGGTGGTCAACCTATACAACTTCTCATGCTTTTCGAAGACCTTATATAACTTTGCATAGGTAGTGTGGATGTCATCTTGTTTATCCATCTTCTCAAATTTAGACTCTATCAAGTCCTCTTCTTCATCCACATCTTCAACAATCCCTTTAGTAGGATTTTCGGTGGTAGTGAAGGCATTTAGGATTCCATCATCTTCATTATCGGAATCATCCTTAGGCTCAGTGTCACTCAACGTAGCAGTAAGTGCCTTGCTTTTTCCGATGGTCTTGAGATAAGTAGGGCACTCTTGTTTCATGTGACTGAAACCCTGACACCCAAAACATTTTGGTCCTGAAGGAACAGTGTATTGACCGCCATCCTTAGCAGCCTTCTTCCCTTTGTCTTAACTATTAAACTGAGAAGAACTAGATTGTCTACGGTCCTTGTCGAAGCCCTTCCCATTGGCATTCTTTATGAACTTCTTGAATTGCCTTATGATGTAGGACTTCATTTTAGAATCTTCATCATCTGAAGACTCATCAGTGTCACTACTCTTGACCTTCAATGCCTTGCTCTTGCTCTTGCTTGATTTCTCGATCCTTGTCAAACCCAACTCATAGGTCTGCAGATTGCCAACCAACTTTGTCAAAGGAATTTTGTCAATATCCTTTGATTCCTCAATCAATCGCGGTGATCTTGGCATGAAATCTCTCGGGTAGAGATCTGAGCACCTTTCTCACAATCTTGGGTTCAGGAATAGTTTCCCCAAGATTAAAGGCTGAGTTCACTATGTCTTTAAGCTTGGCATAGAACTCATCAAACGACTCATCCTCCTCTATCTTGATCTCTTCAAAGCTTGTAGTGAGCCTCTGAAGCTTTGAATCCTTGGCAGCCTTGGTTCCTTCATAGGTTGTCTAGAGAATTGTCCATGCTTCCTTAGCAATTTTAGTAGAGGATATCTTCTTGAATTCCTAATTTGCGACTGCACTGAATAAAGCTTTCAATGCCCTGCTGTTAAAGTTTGTCGCCATGATCTTAGCATCATCCCAGTCGGCCGGTGCTTTCGTAGACTTGGTCCAACCTATCTCCACCGTTTGCCACACTTTTTCATCTAAAGATTGCAAGAAAGCTTTTATGCATACTTTCCAGTATGTATAGTTAGTGCCATCAAATAAAGGAGGTATAACAAGAGATTATCCTCTATCCATGACAAACAGGGGTCAATGGATCACACAGCAAAGATTAAAACCTAATCAGAATGGGCTTGCTCTAGTACCACTTGATAGGCCAAGAATGTATTAACCCCTCATGATAAATTAACCAATTGATTTAGCCAAGTTAATTAGTTAATTCAATTTGCAAGCAATATGCGTGGCAGCACAAACAAATCACTAAATAACTAAATGTAGTGGAAAATAAATTAACACAGTGATTTATTTATGAATGGAGAAAACCTACACAGCAAAAACCCCACCGAGTGATTTTAAGGTCACCACTCCCAAGAATCACTATTATCAAAACATGCGGTTACAAGTAAAGGAATCTCAGTATCTTATACCAACCTATAGTTGAACCCTTACCCTAATACCAAATTGGACTTGTTCTGTAGTAACAATCTCTCATTTTCAATACCCATCTAGGGAAACAAACACAACAATATAAACCAACAACAGTAATACGAACATTGAAATAAAGAGATAGATATATACATAATGTAAGATCATGGAAAATAAAGCAAATATGAACAACAAGCAAGATACAAGAAAGATTTTATATATAAGGGTGGCATGGGTGTACTTATTAAGCAACTAACCTATTCCTATATTCTTACTCACAAAAATTACAACAAAAATGGATGGAGCTTTTTTGTGTGGGTTTCCTAGAGAGAGAGAGAGAGAGGAGAGAGAAACTTTTTTATTTTTATTTTTATTTATCTAAAGGTATTTTTCTAGAATTTTCTTACTATTTTTTATTTTCCTCACTTTTTTCTCTACACATTTCTTCATTTTTTTTTCCCATGATTTTCCTAAAAGATAAGGAGTATTTATAGTGGAATGAGGAAAATGGAGGCTAGCATTAGTGTATCAAGATACACTAGTGCTAGTCACCCATGGCAAAGGGTGGCTAGCATTAGTGTATCCAGATACACTAATGCTAGCCTCCCACTTTTTTGTCTTTATTATTATTATTATTATTATTTATTTATTTCTATCTCGATATTTGCACTACTATTTGGAGGCCTTTCTAAGCTCTGTCTTCTTCAAATTTTATATGTAGGGAAAGTTCTGGATGTCTAGTTTCCAAGGGTCCTAGCCGCGCTCAATTTTGAGCTATAGTTATCGAGATATCGCGCCCGTAAGGAATGTGATGCAAAGCTGTGACGTTTTTTTCTTGAAAAATTCATATCTTCCAATTTGAAGCAGATATCATCGAGCCCTTTTGATGAAAATTAGCTAAGACCTTGTTCTTCAAGATGGTCCAGCCCCCTCATTCCAGTTCTTGCCCAATAGGTACAGTTTTTGCGTGAAGTCAGGTAAAAAACTACAAGTATTCCTGAAAAACAGTGAAAATTTTATTAGGGTTTTTGGTTTTTTGATGATATCCCATCCATTTTAACTTCGACTGCACACACTCAATTTTGCACCCATGATTTAATCATGGAGAATGACTTTGTTGACACCCCATTTTGCAACCCGCATTTAACCTCACATGGAGGGTAAAAGGGGTTCTTTCACCTCATAAATATGCATCTTGATTCTGGCCATTAGATCCTTAATCTCATTTCACCAAAATGATCTTGATGTTGTAACGATCAAATCAACTAGTCATAAGCCCTAATTGGACCACTAGATTGAAAGTTATCATCAAGTCAAGTTTTAATGGCTAAGATGCACTATCACAAATTGAGTCCGACTATATGTGATTATGAATAATTGATTTTAATTGGTTATAAGTGTAATCAATTGGAGATCAATGATGTGTCATAATTTAATTGGTTAGGACTACATTTTATGGTGAGGTTGCATACACCTAATTAATTAGATAGTTAAACATTAATTCTCCAATGAGTAATTTGTGCAATTATCTTTTAATTAGTGTAAATTTGGAACCAATTAAGTCTGGAATTGGAGTGATTGGAGCCATTTAATGTTAATTGGGGACTAATTTGGGACCTATTAATATTAATTGTGCTGAAACCATTTTCTAACAAATGACCTCTGCTCACATTTTCATCAATATCTCTCAGAATATTTTGAATCTGTGAATGAGGTTAATTTTCCCAGAAACTAGACATCCGGGGCTTCAATTTGAGCACAAGAATGAGACAATTCCGATCAGAATTGAGTCAGATATGATTTTTTGAAGTTAGCTCCACAGGCTGTTACAGCAGTTACGGGAAAACCGAATTTTGGCTTGCTCCCCACTCCCACCAATCTCTCCATTTAATGCACCAGATTTTTCCCAAGGCTAAAATGAGATTTAGGTTCATAATCCTTGTCAACCCTCATTAAATGGCCTTCCATTCATATTCCTTCTACTACTACTATATAAACCCTCCCTCTCATTCATTCTAGAACACAAAAAACCCCATCTCTTCTCCTCTCTTGAGTTCTAGTGAAGTAGAGTAGTCTTGTCATATCTTGGTCTTCCTGAGACTCAAGGTATTGAGTGAGACTCACTCTTCCTCTCCTAACTCTTCTTTTCCTTCACATTTAGGATCTCCCTCAAAAGTCTCCTCCTCCACTATATGGATCTTGCATGAAGGTATAATCCCTTTTCCTATTTGTTTTTTGTATTTCCATGATGAGAGTTTAAGATTAAAGCATGATAGTAATCACTTAAATTCCCTTGAATATGTTTGAATGTTCTTAATTGTTCTTATATGTTCTTCACATGTTCTTGGTTGTTCATCACATGTTCATGCATATCACTAGATTTAATCTTAAATCCACATCAAAAATATGAAAAACATGTTTGTCTAATAATTCTTTCAAATTCTTGAATCTAGGATATCACCATACACACACATTCACTAGAATTTATTTTTCAATCCAAATGTAATGCTCAATAAATTGAATTAGGGTTTATCACATGCGCACACATCAAATTCAACATGCAAATTGATTGACATATTGGATGATATGATATGAATGTTGGCCACCATAGTCTAGAAGACCGGTTTCACCGGGCAAGGTGGGTGCCTAACACCTTCCCACTTTGTAACATAGCCTCCGAACTTAGATCAAGGGTTAGTAGGTCAAGTGCTTATCCATGTAATTTTCTATTTTTAGATTGTAACTAGGAAACAAAGCCATGTACTTTATCTTAGATTGTATCTAGGACCAAAGCCATGTAATTTTCCTATGATCAATGTAAATTCAATTGCAAATTAATAAAATGAGGAATTTTTCAATTATGGTTTTCTTATTTTTCCAATAATTAAATAAGTGGCGACTCCATTGTAAAACCCTTAATCTAAAAGGAAAAATATAACTAGTCGAACCTCCATTTTAAGAGGCAATAGCACGACTCCACCCATTCACATGGGTTTGGCCCAACATTCCTATAAAAAAGGGGGCCAGGGGCGCAGTCTCTCACAGACTTGAATGACCATCCACATATCCCAAAAATCATGATTGCATTACATGCATCAATTTGTTCTTGCATTACATGCATTGATTTTTCTTTGCATTACATGCATCAATTTATTCATTGCATACCACAAAAATGATCTTGAGATTCTAATGGTCATAATGGTGTGTCCGGTTTCCAAATCGGACCATTGGATCGAAAGATATCGCATGATCAAGTTGCACGGTCAACATGCATTGTGTCTAGGTAGAATCAACCACACATGATCAATTTAAATTAATTTTGATTGGTTAAGCAATTAAAATTAATTAAATAATTTTGTGATTGGTTGATAATTAGTGTTAAAATAAGGATGCATGCATAGGAATAAAAGGGATGATTGGATAAGAATAAAATTGTGGATAATCTAAACTTTATCAAGATTTATTTTAGTGTGTTTATCTACAAGATAATTGTTCCTAAAAAAGCCTGAATTATCCAGAAAAGAGATAAAAAATCATAGACTAAGGATGAAAACACGTCTAGGTGCAGAGACCAGATAAAAAAACCCTAGAATGTGAGTCTAAAATGCATCTGAACACGGAAGAACGTTCAGTGTCCAAGAGCCCATTCGACACTTTTGGAATGCTGAATGGAACTTTAAAAGGGTTGAATTTCCCCCTTTTGCGCTTTGGCCCAACACCCTTTGGGTGACAAAAAGGAACACCCTTTTAGATCTTTTCATCGAAACTATTTTTTAGAGTCTTCTGCCTCTATAATTGAGGCTGGGTCTCATAATTCAGCACATTTTTTCTATGCTCTGAGAGGCATACGTTTTGAGACTTTCAAATTGCTAATATTTGTTGATCCTCTCTGAGATTTGCTGCTAAAATTAGGGTTTTTAGGTTTCAAAGATAACTGAATAAGTTTTTTTGAACCCTAAAACATCATCTCAAGAGCAAAGAGTGCTCATGCAAGGGGCTGTTTTCAATCACCCTATCTTTTTTATCCTTCTTTTTTATGTTGATGAATGTTTTTATCCATAACACGAATGGTTCGTCATTGTTTTGTTTAAAGCATGATTTATTATTATTTTTTTTTATGTAATTGTTATAATCTCTTTCTTGAATGTTAATTATTTGCATGTGAACAATTTTTTTTCTTAAAAAAAAAGAAAAGAAAAAAGATCTGCGTCTTTCCAAGATGTAGATCTGAATTTTTCTTAAAACAAAAATAGATTTGCATCTTTCTTAGATGTAGATTTGAATTTTTCTTAAACAAAAAACAGATCTACATCTTTCTTAGATGTAGATCTAATTTTTTTTAAATCCAAAAAACAAATTTGCATCTTCATTAGATGCAGATCTGAATTTTTTAAAAATAAAGAACTGATTTGTATCTTTCTTAGATACATATTTGATTTTTCTTTAACATATGCAAATTTTTGAAATAAAGAAAAAGATTAAACATGATTGTGTTTGTGTTTGTGTTTGTTTTATTTAATTCATGTTGCATAAATTTAAATTATGAATGAGACTTTCTTCTTAAAAAAAATCTTTTTCATTCTTTTAAAACATATAAAAAACAGATCTGATTTTTCTATTATAAAAAACCATTTTTTAGTTCTTAAAAAAACAGATCTGATATTTTTCAAATCAAAACACTTTATTTCATGTGATAAACACATATCTGAATTTTCTATCTCCAAAAACCACCATCCTACAAAACAGATCTGGTATTTTGACAAATCAAAATCAATTTATTTTTACCAATCAAAATAGATCTAAATTTTTTAAACAAAAGAAGAGACTTCATTCATAACTAAATTTATGTGATTTAATCTTTATTTAACATGCTCAACATATCATTCATTACGTGCATAAAAAGGTACATTGGTCACAAGAGTCCAGAAGACTAGACTCTATCTAGGCAGAATGGGTGCCTAACGCCTTTCCATTCTGTAACCTAACCTCCGGATTTAGGTCTTTGGTTAAGTAGATCTAAGCCTTGTCTTTACTTGTTATTTTGGGTAGAATGTAACTAGGACAAAAAGCCATGTAATTATTTGGTAGTTTGTAACTAGGACCCAAAGTTATGTAATTTTTCAATTTTCCAAATATGTAATTTTTTATTCAATCAATGAAGAGAATAATTCAGTCATGTATTTAGTTTTTCTTATTTTTTTGTATAAGAAATAAGTGGCGACTCCATACCACTTACCCAAAAAGAGAGGTTTCCTAAAAAGCACTCCAAAAATCTCTCTTTTTTGAGAGGCAACTTTCAAGGTCTCTCACTGTGGTGACTCCACTAGGGATGTTGAGGGCTAAGCTTCATATTAGACTTAAGTGACCAAATATGTATCCTTGTTTTGCATGGTCTTGCATGATATAGTTGTTTGTTTGTTTATTTATGTTTGATGGGATGTTGTATAATATTTTGGTGTATGATAATTTGTTTGTTTGTATTGTTTGTTAAAATCTTTCCCTAACTATCATAGTGTGTGTCATCCAAACAACAATGTATGCACCACTTTTCAACAATTTTGTGGTGGTAGTAACTATGGATCACTGGTCTTCATTAGATTCGGGTACCAAGTGGCAAACTCACCAACTCATAGCCTATAGTCATTGGATCATTTCCAGTTGACTGTAAGGGACAAACCATGCTGTTTGGACCAACGCAATGTTCATTACATCATAAGTTGGGAGGTGTAACATCCTAGCTATGGAAAATAATGAAACAACAAACCCACCCTACAACATAATGACTTAGAACATCCCCTTAGGTTGGTCCCGGTTAAAATTGCATTGCATGTTGTGTGTTTTTGTTTTGGTTGATTGATGGATGTGGATGGAGTCTTAGCTTTGATTAACTCGACCAAGCCTGTCAAGAGGGGAGAATCTGGTCAAGATTTGAAGGAAGGCTATAAAAAGAAACTAAGCTTGATACTCAAGCCAGTAGCTCCAGTTCCAAGCCTGTCACTCCCATCACAATACTAAAGCCCGTAAGCATAGAAGATACTCCACTGCTGCAACATCACAACCCCATCTTTGACCTCCAAGATAGTTCAAGCCACAAGAAGTTTGAAGCTCCTAGCAATATGGCAGTAGAGGGAGAACACCCAAACACAGAGGAACCCATGAACACCAAAGAGCTACTTAACACCATCGTAGCTAGTCATATTCAGCTAAGGGAAGACATGAATCGTATGATGCTACGGTTTTAGAATTCAAAGAGTAATCAAGAGTAGGACAAGACTGATCATGATCCACCAGCCGTAGATAGTGAGAAGAAGATCAATGAGAGGATGGATAAAATGGAGGAGATGATTAGAAGAGCCTGTAAGATGGAGGAACTTATGGACTACGATACCCTCTCACTTTTCCCTACTGTAAGGCTGCCACCTAAGTTCAAAATGACAACTTTGGACAAGTTTGATGGGATAGGTTGCCCGAAGTCCCATTTGAAGATGTATATGAGGGCTATGTAGCCCTTAGGCGCGACCGAAGCAGTACTTGCTTAGATGTTCCAAAACACACTGACCGGAGCTGCTCTTAGGTGGTTCCTTAATCTAGATGATGCAAGAGCAAGAAGTTGGGAGGACATCTGCCGAGAGTTTCACAAGCAATACAAGTACAATATGGAAGTGGATATCATAAGAAGAGACCTTGAGACTACCAAGCAAGAGCCGAAAGAATCCTTCTCTACTTTCATTACCAAGTGGAGAGCCAAGGCTGCATAGATGATAAGTAGGTCGAGTAAGGAAGAACAGATAGCCATGGTTGTAAATAATTTATTGCCTGTATACCACAAGTATTTGTTTGCAAATATTTTCCCAATTTTAAAGCTTTAATTACTACTGGAACCCAAATTGAGGATGCTATAAATAATGGTACTATAAAGACTGATGACCTTCCAAGGTTTAAAAAGAATGTAGGATCTAATTCTAAGGCTGCAAAAATTTCCAACATCCATAAAAATGATCCTTATCAATTGATTGCACCCATTGCACCTGTACAAGTACTATAAGGGCCTAGACCTAAGAGAGAATTTCATGAGTTGTACATGACCATGAGCCAAGTGTATGACAAGCTAAAAGCGAAAAGGTTACTAAAGCCCTTATATCCAAGGCCAACTCCAAACCCCTTACCCTCAAGGTTTAAAGTGGATAAAAGATGTGCTTACCACCAAGGCCCTAGTCATGAAACTAACAGTTGTTTCACCTTTCATCATGCAATTCAAGACCTAATAGACAACAAGGTGATTGCACCACCTACAAGGCTTAGCATCACTAACAATCCCTTGCCCAATCACAATTTTGAGAAAGGACCGAGAATTAATTGCTTGATGACTGAAGAAGAAAACAAAGAAGACCTATTTGACTTGATCTATGACCAACTCGAATGCTTTATGATGACATGGTATGAATTAATGGATAGGACATCTATCACCACCATAGGATATGACATATGGAATGAAATACCAGAACTTGAGAATGACCAAACATCCACAAATGGGGGGAGACACTTCAAATCCCTAGTAAATAGCCAAACACCCATAAGTGGGGGGAGACACTTCAAACCCCAAAAGAATAACCAAACATCCACCAATGGGGGGAGACATTTCAAACCCTAAGTAAATAGCCAAACACCCATAAGTGAGGGGAGACATTTCAAACCCTAAGACATCGATCCTTATGATCCAACCAAAATTGCCCACATCATAAGGGGGAAGACACTTCAAACCCCCACATTTAGAGACCGACAACCTAATGGAAGCTTTGAACAGATCCACCCAGCAGACGTCTACTGAAGAAGATGAAGTCCTCAAGCAAACTATAAAAGACACAAGCCAACATATCTTTATAGGATTACTCATGGCCTCATACAAACACCAACAAAATCTAGTAGATCTTTTCAATCAAATTCAAGTCCCTACAACCACAACCTCCTAGGATCTGAATGCTATGATTGGGTCCATAAATAAGGAACTCAACATTTCCTATTCTGACAAGGATCTGACCAAGAAGGGTAAGCACCACAACGACTTGTTGCATCTCACTGTAGATTCCATGGGGAAGAGGATATCGATGGTTTTGATAGATGATGGAAGTGCTTTGAACATGTGTCCTTTAAAGACTGCAAGTTGTTTAGGTCTAAGCATTGAAGACTTTGTGCCTACTGATTAACATTTGAGGGCATACAACAACAATAGAAGAGAAGTCTTGGGAACCATAACATCAGAGCTTACCATCGGACCGATGGTCAAGAAGGTGGATTTCAAGTCCTTAATATAGCCTCATACTTCAATATACTCCTTGGGTGACTATGGATCCATAACACAGAAGCCGTACCTTCCTTTCTATATCAAAAGGTTCTGTTTCCACATGACAGGGCTATTGTGACCATCTATGGAGATACTTTGACTGTGCCTAAGCCTATTTATGGTATTGATTATGAGAAAGAGTCGTTGACTTTGGATGGCTTTGAGATTTAGAGGCTTGGTTTTGAAAAGAGAGAAGAAGAAGTTGAGAAGATCTAAATGGACTTTGCTCCTTATGGTAACAACAATGTGGTAGCAATGATAAGGAGAATGAACTACCTTCTAGGGATGAATTTGGGGAGAACTATGAAGAAACCTACTGGTCAGGTCCTGATGATTCCTAGTACCACACCACCTTTTGGGCTAGGCTATAAGCCCACTAAGGATGATTTGTTAGAGATGGAAGTGAGAAAGATGGCTCGAGCCAAAGCCAAAGCAAACAAACTCCCTTGTCCTCCAGAACCTCTGAAGCCCTATACTCCTACATTGAACGGAAAGTTTATCAAAGTTGGAGAAAGTCAATGTTATTGGGGATTCCCTGAACCGAGATTTGATCCAGTGACAAAGACAATGGTGCCTGGGTTTGAGATACTACGTGACTGCAACAAAAAAGGTTCCAAAATTGAAGAAAGAAGATACAACCCGGGTTCCTACTAATTGGGCTGATTACATGGATCCTGCTGCCATGTCTATACTCCTTGGGAGGCCTACCAGCATACATTGAAGAGCCCGTATGAGCTAAGAGCCAATAATAAAGACGAGGAAATGGGAGTAGCCCCTACTGATGATGAAGATGGAAGTGAAGGCAAGAGTGATGGTAGTAGTGACGGTAGTAGCAATGATAATGGACATGATGATGATGATAGCAGCACCAATAGTGACGACAACAGCAGAAGTTATGATAGCCCGTACAGTGGAAATGATTATGGTGAACCCCCTAGTGATAGAGAAGACGAAGATGCAAATATATTCTATGAAGACTATGATGATAATGTGGATTACGATGGTCAAGATATTGAAGATGATGTTGAAGCTAATAGGTGGAGCGACACTGATAGTGATCAATACAGGCTAATAAATGTGTTAGAGAATGCAAGGGAGGAGAATGCACAAGCTAATCGAATGTATCATCATGAATATCCCTATGGGCATCTTTCAGATTGGAGTGATATCACTAATGTTAGTTCAAGGTTTGGCCCTAGGTATGACAAGCATGGAAGAGAGGTTCCAGAATTGGGGTCGTATTATGATTTAGAACCAAGTTCACCAATGCCATATATTAAAGAGGAGGATGACATAGATGCCAGGTTGGCTGCTCTAGACTAAAAACTGATGGTCCACAATCTTAAAATCATGACACTTGAGAATGCTAATCGTAATGAGGAAAGAATGGAAGAAAGTGAGTCAGAGCATCTCCCTCAACCCACCTACTTGGGTAACAGAGGCAAGCACGACCTATTTGATGAATGGATGGATAGCATAGAGTGCTTGGATGCTTTTGTGACTAAAAATCCTATAGACATGTAGGTTGAAGAAGAAGATATGGATTATATGGATGTTAATCCCCCGGTACTAATGCTGAGGGAAGAAGAAGCATATTAGGAGCCACCTGCCATTGTGGAAGCCACGATCGAGTTGAAGACTAGGCATGGGAGGGAGCCGACCACCCCATGGAGGACTCTGTGAGGAAGATCAAGACCGTCAAATCAGTCACTTTTGCTAAGAAGATCAATACCGCCAAGCTAGTCACTCCTGCCAGGAACGTTGTTTCTGTTCCTATTGAGTCTATTTCTGCTAGTGTTTCTATTCCTGTTAAATCTATTTGTGATAGTTTTCCAGTTGAGTCTGTTGAAAACTCTTTCCCTTTTAATATGATTTCTAATTCTGCTTATTTGCGAGCTTTGAATGTTTTTATTTCTGAAATTGGTAAAGAAATTCTTAATAATAAGGAATTAAAACATGGATACCTAGAACCTATAAAAGAAGAAACTTAACCCATTAACCTGGGAATTGATGATGAGCCCAAAATGATCCAAGTGGGTAATAGCCTGTTGACGTCTAAAAAGTCATGAAGTTGCACCAAAGCCCAAAATGGCACAGAGAATTAAAATCCATAAAAAAAAAAGTATACTTGAGCCCGCAATAAAGAAAAAGGATGGTAGGCCCAATATCCATTAAGGTTTTAGGGAAGAACCCAAACCCACATATGAGTAAGCTTTAGAACTCATGAAATGAAGGGAAGAGGAAAAGCCCAGCCCGCCAAGGTTAGGAAATCTCTAGGGAAGCCCAGTGGTATGACTTGGGCAAGGATACTCGGGGACTGCCAGGAGCTTGGGATCCTTGGGACGTGCAGCAAAGCCAAGGTTGATTAAGACAGTTCAAAGGGGATGACAAGGAACGCAAGGAATGAAAATTGATATGTCCCTATCAGCCACCCAATGATGCAGAAAGGAATCAGAAAGCTTGGGAACCAACAATTCATGAACGAGGGGTTGGTACCTGGGGGAACCTAAAAAGAAGAACCATGAAACGAAGTTGCTGGGAAAGTTTCAACTTGGCAGGAAGGAATTAGCTCGCTTGGGAAAAATGAAAAAGGGAAAAGTGGCCAAAACCTGAGGTTGAAAAGGTGGGAACTAGAAGCCTTGAAAGGAGAAAAACCCAAGGTTAGCTCTTCAAGACATACCAGAACAGAAAGGCAATAGGAGACTTTTGAGGAAAAAACACCAAAAGGAGAAAATTATGAGAAATAAGGAAGGGACTAGCCACCAATGTTGCTGACACAACATTGGTTCTGGGACCCAGGAGAACATATGGGGGGAATCAGTGGTACTCCGGAAACCTTAGGATGACACTATAAAAGGGGGAAATAGCCAACAATGAAGGGCATTAGTAACAAGGAATTAAAGTAGAATCATTGAGAAAACTCTATTAGAATTCAAAGAAAGTAAGAAAAGAAAGGGAAATACTGCCCTGTATCCTCAAATAGCCACTAGAGAACACACTTGGATACAAAGGGATTCAAACTTTGTAAGTCCTAGAGGCCTGAAGAGCCATCTAAGTCTATGATTTTTGAAGTTATTTGGACCTTGTGATACATCCTAGTGAGTGTGATGTATTACACAATTGAGAAATTAATGAAATATTTCACAGTATCTTAAGGACCCCTAACATTTACTTTGTATCTTTCTTTATCGCATTGCCCCTTTATTGTTTCTTGCTGTTCAATGCAAATATTTCTTGTTTGCTTGTATGTATGTGTTGTAGGATTCCTGCTCTGTGCACCATCTGGTTCGTAATCAACCCATTTAGCTGCGGTGAACCAAGCCTAGTCCCTTAAAACAACAAGTAGAGGTCTCGGGGTCCTTGCTTCTACATGTGTAGCACTTGTATGGGCAACCTGTAAACTCAGACATTATACGCTTGCTTACAAGGTTTTGTTGATTGCAAGAATGGATCCTTTGAAGTACGTAATGGAAAAACTTGTGCAAGATAGGAAGCAAGCTAAATGGGTTTTGCTTTTGTTAGAATTTGATATTAAGTATATGACTTTAAAATCTATGAAGGGGAGAGAAATTGTCGATCACCTAGCCAATTGTTCACCAGAAGAAGCTGAAGAGATCCAAGGAGACTATTCGGATAAAGACATCATGGGGATTGAAGTAGAATCATGGAAGATGTATTTTGATGGAGCAATAAATCAAAATGGGAGTGAAATTGGAGTTCTCTTAATTTCTCCAAAAGGGGCGCACATTCCATTTTCTAGTAGACTCAATTTCCCTGCCACTAACAACGCCACAGAATATGAAGCTTGCATTATAGGCCTACAAGCAGCCTTAAGCCTAGGAGTGAAAGAGTTGGAGGTGTATGGAGACTTAGCCTTAATAATCTCTCAGATTTAGAATAAATGGAAGATTAGAGAAGAATTGCTGATGCCTTATCATCAATGTCTCCAGAAGTGGGCATCAAAGTTTAGCAAGATCCAATATCAGTATGTGCCGAGGATGCGGAATCAAATCATAGATGCCTTAGCAACCATGGCATCCATGATGGAAGGGCCAAAAGAAGATGAAGCTAGACCAATATTGTTGGAACAAAAAGAATAACCAGCCTATTGCATGACAATAGAAGAAGATGAGGAAAAGAGTAGGGAAGGTGTTGATATTCAGACATCCTACAATATCTCAAGGATGGGACATACCCACCATCTACAGATAAGAATGACCAATTGACCATCTGGAGGTTGTCTACTAATTACATTATTTGTGGTGAAAAGCTCTACAGAAGATCATATGATGGAATTCATCTCCTTTGTGTAATTGCCAAGGAAGCACAGTAAATAATTGAAGAGGTTCATGAGTCAAGTTATGAATGCACACATGTTGTCAAGGAAGATAATGAGACAAGGTTACTACTGAACTACTATGGAAGCCGACTGTGCGGCTTATGTTCAAAAATGTCATCAATGCCAAGTCCATGGAGATCTGAAGCATATGCTACCCATGTCACTACATACCTTGACATCACCCTCGCCGTTCTCTATATGGGGAATTGACATTATTAGGAAGATTCACCCAACAGCAACTAATGGCCATGAATTCATACTCGTAGCCATTGACTACTTTACGAAGTGGGTAGAAGCTGCTTCATACAAAGTCCTGAATTCAAAGAAAGTCACTTAGTTCATTCAGACCAATATCATCTGTAGATACGGGGTACCACATAAAATTATCTCAGACAATGGGTTGCACTTTAAAGGAGAAACAGAGAAGCTACTACAATAGTTCAACATTCAACACCACAAGTCTTTACCTTACCATCCTCAGCCTAATGGAGCGGTTGAGGCTTCTAATAAAAACATAGGGTGAATTTTGAAGAAGAGTACAAAGAACTACAAGGATTGGCACCTATAGTTGCCCTATGCACTCTGGGGGTATAGAACATCAATTCGATCTTCCACAGGAGCCACCCCTTACTCATTGGTGTATGGGATGGAAGTAGTCCTCCCTGTTGAGATGGGTGTCTATTCACTAAGAACAGTACTAGAAACTGAAATCCCTAAAGCAGATTGGTTGCAAAGTAGATACAATCAGTTGTGCATGCTAGATGAGAAGAAACTTAAGTCCTTGTATTATATTCAAGGTTACCAGAGGAGGCTTAGGAAAGATTTTGACAAGAAAGTGAGAATTAGAGATTTAAAGTTGGGGGAACTTAGTGTTGAAAGAAATTTAAGCCTCGATTCAAGATGCAAACGAGAATTTCAAGAAACATTGGGCAGGCCCATACATTATCAAACACATATACTCTAGGGGAGTAGTAAGATTGATGGGCTTAGATGCAAACCCTTTCACTGAGCCAACCAACATGGCTCAATTGAAGAAATACCACGTTTGAGGTGACAGTCTGAGAGCACCGCGTCTGAAGTGGTTGAAAACCTGAAAGGGCGACCTAGGCAAATAAAAAAATCATCATCAATGAACTACGTGATGACCTGATCCTTCTATCAAGGGAGTACGTAGGCAACTATGCATTGGTTTGGTCACAATTTCCCAAAGCCCACCATTTGCCCATTAACCAAAATTTAATAAAAAATTCAACCATTCCATTATACTATGCCTCTACACAAAATCCAGAAACCCACACCTAAATCATATATATATATATATTAAAAAAAAAACCCAAAAAACACCACAAGAAACCCAAACTCTAATCTAAACCAGAAAAAACAAATCCCAAAAGCCTACACCTTAAACAGAACCCTTAACCATCAAATCCTAAATAATTCCAAGAAATAAGAGTTTTTACATCAACTTCGTAACAAACATGTTTAAAGCCAAAAAATAAGATCACTTTGTCTTCAGTCTTTTCCTTTTTGGTTGATCATTGATTTCTTGTGTGTTAAGAGCTTCATCATCCCTGTCCCTTCTTTTGAATTCATAGTTGTCTTTATCAAGTCTTTCCCGGTTGCCTTTAAGAAACTATTCTCTCATAACAACCCTCTCAGCTTCCTTGTCAACAATCTTGTCTATCAACCAGTTAGAGTATTTTGTAGTCATCTTGTGAGAGTGAACCTTAACAAAAGATTGGTCCACTTAGTCAGCCATCTCCAAACCCAATACCATGTTCTTCACAAAAGTAGGATTAGTGTCCACAGGAGTGAAAGGTCTTCTTCTATTGCCACTAGGCATTCCTTGCTCATATTTGAATTGTCTCAAGAGTCTATCTCCCTTGTAGAAAGTTGCTCACCGCAACCCAACAAGGCAGGTGTGATATAATCCTTGAGACCGCAGTAGAGGGGGTGGGCACTTCCACCAATAACAGTCCCATTAAATTGAGGTACTGGATTTCTTGTCTAAGAATTTCACCCAGTCACTCTTAGTTTGGCATTCAGTTTTGATTATAGCCCTGCTAAGAAAACTGCTAGGCCCATAATTACTGGTTATAGGCTTGGCAATCATATTCAATTGCTCCATCAGCCATATCTGCAAAGTCAATGGACTCCTTAGGAAGTTCTGAGTTTCTCCACCATGAAATACCGTGTCCAGTCCTAGAAGAGTTTCTGCCAAGATCAAAGAAACAGGATTATCACCATCCTTAATTTGATTCGCAACACTTATGTCTCGAGTATCCACAAAACTGTGTCTTCTAGAGCAAAGCAAAAGTTTTCCCACCATGCATAAAGCCAAACTAACGTTTTTTGTCGGTCACTCTATAGGTGCATTTGTCAATCAGTCGAGAGATAATTGCATGAAGATTCACCATATGACCTTCAATCATACTATCAATAATGGAAATAGGAAGACCGAGAACATCAGACAAAGATTCCTTACACCTAGGAGTTACAGATTTTTTTTGCTTGGATCACAGCCTAGGATAGTAGAAAATTCTTCAATTGTCAAACAGAGTTTAGCACTGTTAAACCAAAACACATGGTCTTCAAGATCCCAAAATTTCATAGTACCACGAACGAAGTCCCACTTGATTTTGACATTCCTCAAAGCCATGATTCCTTCTAGTTTATAGGCTGCAAAATTGGTCTTGGTGTTGAAATCAAAGCTACGAACCCATCTGTTGATATCATGAATTGTTGAATGAGAAAAATTATGATTGCTAGCCATGGATGACTTTTGCTTGTGATTCCATGTGCCAAGTGGCATGTAGCCCCTCTATCATACATGTTAGGACATATGTGTTTACATGTTAGGAACATATGTCACATTTTATATAAATTGGCTAATCCTTTGACAAAACGCACTCTACTTGTAATTGGGTAGTTCTAGGTGTATTTAATACTTCAAGAAACTATGTTTCAAGATCAAGTGTTGAAGTCATCAAGTCTGTCCAAGAAAAAGCAAGTTGAAGTGCAGAATTTTTAAAGCTCGACACCTGCTCGACACCTACCTCGACACCTGCTAGCTGTCGAGATTTACAAAAGTCAGAATTCTAATCTGATTTTCTTGGGATCCGTGAATGTGTTTTTGGGCCTTCTTTTCTTCTAACCCTAAACATATTTAAGGAGTGTTTTAAGAGCCGTCAACATAGACACAAGTTGCATAAGCATTGAGCAATCCTTGTTCAAGCGAATTGTGATCTAAGACGAAGTTCTTGACCTAGTTCATCTTCTTCAAGAAGTTGCTGTGTACTTTGCACCATAGGGTTTTGTGACCAAGCATCTTCCTGATCTTCATTGCATAGGATGATCTGAAGAACTTTGCAGCCAACCTCTCTTTCTAAAGTTGGTGTTTGAAGTCGCGTACTGGGATCCGCGCATCTGGTTAGTCACGTACTTGGGAGCCGTGCATCAAAAGGGGGAACTGTCACTACAGATCAAGTCCGATTGGGTATTGGGGTAAGAGTTCAACTGTAGGTTGATAAGGTACTTGGGATTCCTTATTTGTAACTGCTTGATTTGATAATAGTGGAGTTTCGGGAGTGGTGACCTGAAAATCACCCGGTGGGGTTTTTGCCGTTAGGGTTTTTCCCCATTCGTGAACAAATCACCGTGTCATTTATTTTCCGCTGCATATTTAGTTATTCGGTGATTTGTTTGTGCTGCCACGTATTTGCATGTTAAATTGATTAATTAATAACTTGACTTAATTAATTAATTAGTTTAAATCACAAGGGGTCATTCAGTTTGTGGCCTATCAATACATTCATGCAATTCCATGCAATTTCGTGCTCTTGGAATTTTTTTTTTTTTTTTTTTTTTTTTAAGATTGATTAACATTCAAAAAGGGTTTTTTTTTTTTTAAATCAAACTAAGGCATTCTGACGTGTCTAAATCACTTATTTTCAAAAAATCATCACTTGCATCATTGTTTTCAAAAATTAATCAAATCAAGTTTTTTTCAAGACTCATGAATTCATGTTCCAAACTAGGGGCATTCGCCCATGTCTTATTCATTTTCAAAGAATCAAAGAAATCATCATCATTTAAATATATATATATATATATATCATAACCAAGATTTCCAAAAATCATGCATTCATTTTAAACAAGGGGCATTCAGCTCCACCTTATTCAAGTAAGTGCAGATTCCAGCAGAGCCAAGTTAGATAAGTATAAATTAGCATTACAAGCCATCATCAGGAAAAATGAAATATACAAGCCATACATCATTAGGACTCCGAGTCCCCCTACGTGAGGATCTCCTTAATCCACCTTTAGAGGAGCCACCTTCAGTATTTCCTTCTTGACTGGCAAAAAAGCGAGGATCGTACTGATGGTTTTCAAGTTCGAGGCTCCTGATCCTTTTCTCTAAATTTCTTGTAGTAGCATTAGTAATTTCCATTCTATGTGCCTAAAAAGTCAGCAAAATAAGTGTTAATTCTACCATCAAGCATTGTTCAAGCAAGATATGCTTAGAAAGAAACATGGCATACCCAACTCAAATCATTGAGCACATATTGAGAGGATTGAGTGCGAGCCAATGACTGCAAGCCTCCAATCATCCGCATGCTTTCTTCTACTAGATCCACATCAACCTGAAGCACAACTCTACCAAGTTAAGAGCCGTTCATAAAGTTAAGAAGAAATAAGGACATAGAACTGAAAATTCAAGAACATATCGGATCGGGCCAAGGAACATTTGGTACGTGGTTTGGCCTAGTCAAAGGCATGGAACTATACGTTCCATCAGGATTCATCACATCATACTACTATGCCGAAAAATGAGGATAAGTCTCCATAAAGGAACTAGAAGAACTACCAGCATGGTAGGGAGAGGAAATCTCTTCCTCTTCTTCTCCTCGTTCCTCTCCTTTAGAAGATGGAGGTTGAAAATGCAACATGCAAGTATTGCTACCAAGCAAAAATATGAAAAGGAATTTGCAAGATCAAAAAGTTGACCGAACAATATGACAAGGAGGAATTGGAATTATGGTAGTTGGATAACCATGTTCAACTTAGGACAACACCTGGTCACCAAGATACCAATACCTTCCATGCCCACATTTAAACAATACTTGGCGACCATTCAGTTCTAAAGCCCGCTCACATTCTGCATACCCTTCACATCCAGCCTAAGGGTCTCAATCCATATGAAAAGTCACAAAGGAACTCAGAATGAGAAGACACTGAACCATAGCCAAGTGCCAAAGATTTCAAAAGAAAAAGGAGGAAGAACTCACATCATCAACAGTCAAATTATCAATCACCAAGTGCTAAATTTCCAAAGAATGCTAGGAAGGTGTAGACAAATGATGTTTAGGCAACCAATGCAAAAATCTAGGAAAAATGCCAGCAACTTCTTCCTAGATTTCAAGACCAACTCCAAAGTACTCGTACATCCAGACTTGAAAAATTCACAACATCATTACCATATAGCCAAAATAACTTTCCAAAACCCATACATGGCCAAAATAATTTTCCAAAAGCTACACATAGCCAAAATAAACCCAAACCTCACCTGCCACACAAATGGAGCCCTACCCAAGCTTGAAAGGCTTCGCCTAGAGAGTTGGGTCATGAAATGCATCAGAGTAGCATGAGCCATGCCACCCCTGTCATAGTTCCAGATTTGTTCAATTTTTCTCAAGCTCCCCAAGTAGTGCAGATTCATAGTATTGCCTAAATCTGAACATAAGAAAGTCCTAATAAAAAGAGGCATGAACATACGAGAACCTTTTGCCACAGTCTCTCATTGGGAAATATTATCACATAGCCAAGGCAAAGGAATATTGTTACTCATTATAGAAGGCACCACACTTAGAAGTTTCTTGAGTTCAGTTGAAGTAAGGGAATCATTGACAAGAATTGTTTCACCACCCAACCTCAGACCAGTGATAACAGAGAAGTCATAAGGTGTCAACATTACATCCCCAATGCTTGGAAAATGGAAGGTACAGTTAGTGTCCCAGAACCGCTCTGCCAAGGCAAGAAGTAACTGAAAATTCTTTGTATTCATATGTCTCTTGATTTAACAAAACTTCGAAGAAAGTGACAAAGCCTGCTTCAATAATGATGTTTTTGATAATTGGAGACAATGTTGTCTATGCATTTTTCAACATTTGGAGACTGCCTTGACTCTTGAGGCTTTGCAACACAAAAGTTCAGCTCATCAATTTCCATGACCAAATCTCACATGATCAAAAATTTCCATACCAAAATAAATAAATAAATAAATATATATATTATCACAACCAATGCCCCACCACCACAAAAAAATCAATGCCCCACCAAAATTTCACCACAATCAAAATTTTCCGCACATCCATACATAACTACCAAATTTTTTCCATAGCCATGCAAAGAAATTCCTACATGTCCAAGATAAAAAAAAATTCCCATAAGTTCATGCCCATGCACAAATAATTTCTCACATAGCCAAAATCATAACTGTACATTTTTAGACCCCTTAAAACACAAATTGTTTAACCTAGTTATTTAGCCAAGTGATTACTTAGATAAATTATTCAGTTCTAGGTTAACACATTCAAATCATATCATGTAAATAATGCGAAAATATAAAGAACATACGGTATGATAACCTAGGAAAACCAAACCTGTAAAAAACCTGGGGAGGATTTAACCTAGCTATCGTCATGGTAAAACAGATCCACTGTGAAAGAATTGAAGTTTTTAAAATAGAACTTAGACCACTAACATTCTATTGCTACCTCGAGTAGAAAACTTACTCCCAGGACCACGTGACAGCTCCAAGTCCATGGACTACTTCTTTCTTTGATCCACTACAACCACAAGTTCTCCTACTTGTTACTTTGAGACTCCACTCAAAGATTTCAGATCTTCTTTAAGTTCTTTATGTAGCAACTGAAGCGATCACCAAGTTCTTGACATGAATCTTGATCTTGATAACCCTAAGTGTGTATGAAACACCTCTAGATCAAATAATAGATTCAACACATAGCACATCAAAGACATCTAAAACATAGCTAGGGTTTTTCTTTTTTATACTTGCAGTAAAACATAAAACCCTACACATTAAATTGGGCTTAGGTTGAATTGGAAATTTTGCAAAAATAAATCTACACGTGGTTTGATCGATCGAGTCTCATTTTCAATCGATCGAGCCTTGCAGATTTAGTCCAATAAATTCTACAATCACAAGATTCCAGTTTTACAAATAAACACACTTTGAGTAGCCTAAACCTAGACTCTATGTTTTGATCATGGTTTGCCAACATATTACAACATGAAGTTCTAATACATTAGTTCCTAAAGTCTTAGAACCTAACAAACTCCACCTTTGGCAATCCGTGACAAAACACATCACAAAAATAAAATTCTCAAAGTTACAAATGGCCCATTCAAATTTAAAATGCCCTAAATACAATTCAACCTAACTACTATCTATCAATTGCCAATGTATACAGCAGCCATGATTGAATTAACCTGTAAATTCCTGAAACACTCAACAAACACATAAACGCATGTGTGGAAAATACAAGTAAAACAAAATAAATTCTTGATTTCACATAAAATAAAATAAGACATATACCATGAATAACCTTATAATATAAATCAATAACCAATGTATCATATGTGAAACAAGAAACAATAAAACAAACAAAACATAACACACAGTGTCTCCCCCTAACATATACAACCCATAGAAAAGAAATACATCATAACCAAAGAGAATACATCATGAAAAAAATGAAAAACATCAAGAAGCTCCTAGATACAATCTATGTACTCCACAAAAAAAAAAAAAAAAAAAAAAAAAAACTCCCCCTTTCTCCATGCACATATGTACTCCCCCCTTTTGTGATGAATTGCCAAAGGGCAATCATGACTCATCATCAAAAGGTGGAGGTGGTGGAGTAGAATCTCGAGCACCTGCCAAATCTGCTCTCAAAGCATAAAGCTCGTTGAGCACATCCAACAGAAGCTGTCCATGCACCGCTTGAATGGTCATGATAGTATCCAGAATACTCTGAATAGAAGACTCGCTCGATGAAGATGGTGGAGGATCCATAGCAGTAGTAGGGTTAACATACTCCTCAATAGTAGGATCACCAAATGGAGGCCTAGATGTAGCACTTGTAGAAGACTCGACTCTAGGGCATTTACAACTAGCTTTCAACTAAGCCGCTCTTTGCCTAAGAAAGGTGGCACTTATAGGAGCTATGATATGTATAGGCTCAAATGTAGGAAAATCCTCTAAACCTAAATCTAAAAGAATCCTATGGATAAAAATCGGAGAGAAAAGATCATGAGATTTAGCATAACTCCTATGAACCTCAACAAGAGAGTGAATGAAAAGAGTAGAAAAACTCATAGGAGCATCGATGAAAAGCAAGAAAAGAAGATCCTTTGGAGGAAGAAGCCATCTTGATGCAAAGAAAATGGGTTTCACCAAAAATGGGTGTGTAATGAAAATGCTCAAAACACAAGGATCTAAAGAAATATTGATAGAGATGGATGAGGGAAGGTTAAGAAGTTTAGAAAAGTGTTTTTTGTGAGAAGAAATGGTGAGATGAAGAAGAAAAATCAAGGGGAAAAAGAAGGTGAATAATGTTAATGGAGGAAGAGAAGTTGATAAAAGATGAAGCAAAAAGGAAAAAGGAAAAAACAAAGAAGTGGGGGGCCAAAATTTCGGCCCCCACACTTAAAACTCAGCCAAAAGCTTAGTCAACTCAGTCAAACTGAGTTGACTTAGTCAACCAAAAAAAAAAAAAAGATCTTTTTCAAAGTTTTCAAGTATCTTTCAAACTCAAAATTTTCAATTCAAAATTTTCATTCCCAAATTTTCAATTCCACTAATCTTGTGGAGGAAAGTATGCAAATGATTGGAGGTTTGCAATTGTTGACTCGAACTCAGTCTTCCCGATATGTGATCAATGAGGCGAGCTGGGTATGCAATGATGTATTCCAAGTGGCTTTTGATTGGATTTTTCTTGATAAATAACACTTGATTTTGCTGACTTTTCAAGTGAGTTGAATGGAAGCGGCTGATTCCGCAAGAAGAACTTTGGAGGACAGGATTAGAAACCTTGAACTTGAGAACCGTCAGTATGAACCTCAATTCTATGCAAGTCAAGAGGGAGATACTGAAGGTGGCTCCTTTAGAGGCGGATCAAGGAGGTCTTCTTGCAGGCGGACTTGGAGTCCCAATGATGTTTGATTTCTGTTTTAAAATTGTTCCTGCAAAACAAAAGGAAGTGTCCCTTAGACAATCTTGTGTAACTTTCTTTTTTAGTTCTTTGTCCTTGGAATTGCCCTTGATCATGTAGAAACTTTAAATGAGACAAGTTTATAATTCACCTGATGAGATCTTATAGTACCAATTTAAACTTATCTTGATTGACTCTGATGGAATCTGCACTTACTTGAATAAGGCAGAGTCAAATGCCCCTAGTTTAAAAACGAATGCAGGATTTTTTGGAAATCTTAGAATCTTGATGGTTTGATTATTTTATTTTATTTTTTTGAAAAGATGATGATGGTGGTCTTTTTTTTTTCTTTTTCTTTTTAAATGAATGAGCCATGGGCGAATGCCCTTAGTTTGAGACATGTGTTCATGAGTTTGGAAAGATCTTGATTTGGTCAATTTTTGAAAATAATGATGCAAGTGATGATTTTTGAAAACAAATAAGTTAGGCATGTCTAAATGCCCCAATTTAACCCAAAAAAAAAAAAAAAAAAATCTTTTTGAGTGTTAGATGATCCTAGAAGAATGTTCGAGAACGCAAAATTGCATGAATTGCATGAATGGGTGATGGTAGGGCCAAGTGCTTCTTGGCATTTAGGGACTGCTGTTCGGCACTTTTAGAGTGCCAAATGGCACTTGGTCACACCATGATGCTTACATTGTGGTAGGCTGACTCCTCATGCTTTTCCAACGTGTGTTTCACATTTTTGTGTTTTTTGAAAAATATTTTCTTCATTTATGATCATCAAACACTTTCCTACTCAGCTACAAACTCTTTGAAACCTATTTAAAACCTGATTTAAGAACTGATGTAACTTATATTGATGATCTCTTCTATAACAAATCTCCGCATCAAGGTTAGCAAATCACAATAGTCACAAGTAAAAGGCATCCATGGCTAGCAATCAAAATTTTTCTCATTCAACAATTCATGATATCAATAGATGGGTTAGTAGCTTTGATTTTAGTACAAAAACCAATTTTACATCCTATAAACTGGAGGGAATTAAGGCTCTAAGGAATGTCAAAATCATGTGGGATGTCCATCGTGCTGCTCTGAAATTTTGGGATCCTGAAGATCACGTATTCTTGTTCAAAACTCCTGAACTCTGTCCCACAATAAAGGAATTTTCTGCTATCTTGGGCTATGATCCAAGGAAAAAATCCGTAGTGGTTTCTTATGATCCCAGGCATAGGGAATCTTTGTTTGATACTCTCGGTCTTTCTACTTCCATCACTAGTAGTATAGTTGAAGGACGTATGGTGAATCTTTGTGCAATTATTTCCAGCCTGATTAGCAAACGCACCTATGGAATGACTGACAATATGGAGAAAATTTTTGGCTTAGCCCTATGCTTTGTGGGAGAATTTTTGCTTTGCTCTGAAAGACACGGTTTTACGGATGCTCTAGCCATAAGTGTGGTGAGTCAAATTTAGAATGGTGATAATCCTATTTCTTTGATCTTAATAGAAACTCTTCTGGGACTGGACGCTGTATTTCATGGTGAAGAATCTTAAAACTTCCTTGGGAGTCCCTTGATTTTGCAGATATGACTAATGGAGCGACTGGATATGATTGCCAGGCCTTCAACTGGTAATTATTGTCCTAGAAGTTTTCTTAGCAGGACTGTCATCAAAACTGAATGCCAAACTGAAAGCGACTAGGTGAAGTTTTTGAACAAGAAATCTAGTGCCTTAATTCGATGGAACTATTATTGGTGGAAGTGCCCCCTTCTTTGTTGCGGTCTCCAGGATCAGATCATATTTTCCTAGTTAGGTTAAGGTTAACAACTTTTTACAAAGCTGATAGACTCTTGAGACAATTCCAATATGAGCAAGGAATGCCCGATGGAAAAAAAAGAAGACCTTTCACTCCTATGGACACAAATCCTACTTCTATAAGGAACATGTCGTTGGGCTTGGAAATGGTTGACCGAGTGGACCAGTCTTTTGTCAAGGTTCACTTTCATAGGATGACTACAAAATACTCTAATTGGTTAGTGGACAAGATTGCTAACAAGGAAATTGAGATGGTTGCTACGAGAAAGTAGTTTCTCAGAGATAACTGTGAAAGAGACAATAAAGATAGTTATGAATTCAAAAGAAGGGTCAAGGATGACGAAGCACCTAGCACAAAGGAAATCAATGATCAACAAAAAGAGAAAAGACTGAAGACAAAGTGACCTTATTTTTGGCTTTGAACATGTTTATTTAAAAGTTGATGTAAAAACTCTTATGTTTAGGAATTATTTAGGATTTGCAAGTTAAGGGTTCTATTTAAGGTGTAGGCTTTTAGGGTTTGGTTTTTTTGTATGATTTGGTTTAGGGTTTGGGTTCTTAAGGTTTTGTTTGGTTTTAGGTTTGGCTTTTTGAGGATTTTTTTTTTTTTTTGGATTTTGTGTAATGACATGGTTAAATTGAATGGTTGAATTTTGGAAAATTTTGTTTAATGGGCAAATGGCGGTTTTGGGGAATTGTGACCCAACTAATGCATGGTAACCAATGTATGGTTGCCTATATACCCCTTTTGTAGAAGGATCAGGTCATCACGTAGTTCATTGATTTTTTATTTGCCTTAATTTTTGCCTAGGTTTCACTCTCTTTTTTTTACTCTCATTTTGCATAGATCGCCCTTTCGGGTTTTCAACCTACCTCCTTTTTTTTTTTTTTTTTTTGCTCTAATTTTTGCCTTGACCGCCCTTTCGGGTTTTCAACCTAGTGAGCTCCTTTTTTTTTTTTGGTCAAGCCTAAGAAGGGAAATAACATAATTTACAACCATTTTAAACGTGGTGCTTTCAAACTACCACCTTAGACATGGTACTTCATCAATTGATCCATTTTGGTTGGCTCAATGAAAGGGTTTGTATCTAAGTCCATCAACCTTACTATTCCCCTAGAGTATATCTGCTTGATAATGTATGGGCCTGCCCAATTTTTCTTGAACTTCCTATTTGCATCTTGAACTAGGGCTCGAATCTTTCAACACTAAATCCCCCAATTTCAAATCTCTAGTTCTTACTTTCTTGTTAAAAGCTTTCCTAAGCTTCCTTTGGTAATCTTGAATATGATACAAGGCTTTGAGTCTCTTTTCATCTAGCATGCATAACTGGTCATACCTGCTTTGCAACTAATCTGCTTTAGGGATTTCATTTTCTAATATTGTCTTTAGTGAACGGACACCCATTTCAATGGGAAGAACTGCTTCGTAAGGAGTGGCTCCTATGGAAGATCGAATTGATGTTTTGTACCCCTAGAGTGCATAGGGCAATTGTAGGTGCCAGTCCTTGTAATTTTTTGTGCTCTTCTTCAAAACTCGCCCTATATTTTTATTAGCAACCTCAACTGCTCCATTGGTTTGAGGATGGTAAGGTGAAGACTTGTGGTGTTGAATGTTGAACTGTTGTAGCAACTTCTCTGTTTCCCCCTTGAAATGCTGCCCATTGTTTGAGATAATATCATGTGGTACTCCATATCTATAGAAGATACTGGTCTGAATGAATTGAGCAACTTTCTTTGAATTCAGATACTTGTATGAGGTGGCTTCTACCCACTTAGTGAAGTAATCAATGGCTATGAGTATGAATTCATGGCCATTGGATGCTATTAGGTGAATCTTCCAAATAATGTCTATCCCACTTGTAGAGAATGGCTAGGGTGATGTCATGGTATGGAATGACATGGGTGGCATGTGCTTCAGATCTCCATGGACTTAGCATTGATGGCATTTTCGAACATGAGCCGCACAGTCAGCTTCCATAGTAGTCCAATAATAGCCTGGTCTCATTATTTTCCGTGACAACATGTGTGCATTCATATGTGGCCCATAACTTGACTCATGAACCTTTTCAATTATTTGCTATGCTTCCTTGGCGGTTACACAAAGGAGTTGAATTCCATCATATGATCTTCTGTAAAGTCTTTCACAACAAATAATGTAATTAGTAGACAACCTTTGAATGGTTAATTGGTTGTTCTTGTCTGCAGACTTCAGGTATGTGCCATCCTTTAGGTATTGTAGGATGTCTGAATACCATTCACCTTTTCTATTCTTTTCCTCATCCTTTTCTATTGTCACACAATAGGCTGGTTCTTCTTTCTGTTCCACCACTATTGGTCTAGCTTCATCTTCCTTAGGCCTATCCATTGTGAATGTCATGGTTGCTAAAGCATCTACAATTTGATTATGCGTTCTTGGCACATATTGATATTGGATCTTGCTTAATTTTGAGGCCCACTTCGGAATACATTGATGATAAGGCATCAACCTTTCTTCTTTGATCTTCCATTTATTATGAATCTGGGAGATTATCAAAGCTGAGTCACCATACACCTCAAACTCTTTCACCCCTAGGCCTAGGGCTGCTCATAACCCCATGATGCAAGCTTTATATTCAGTGGCATTGTTGGTGGCAGGAAGTTGAGTCTACCAAAAAATGGAATGTATGTCCTTTTTGGAGAAATTAAGAGAACTCCAATTCCACTTCTGTTTTGATTTGTTGCTTCATCGAAGTACATTTTCCATGATTTTACATCAATCCCTATGATATCTTCATCTTGAAAGTCTCATTGGATTTCTTCACCCTTCACTGGTGAACAATGGGCTAAGTGATCAGCAATTGCTCTCCTCTTCACAGATTTCTGAGTCATATACTTAATGTCAAATTTTGACAAAAGCAAAACCCAATTAGCTGTCTTCCCATCTTGCACGGGATTTTCCGTTAAGTACTTCAAAGGATCCATTCTTGCAATCAACAAGACCTTGTAAGCCAACATATAATGTCTGAGTTTACGGGTTACCCATACAAGTGCTATGCAGGTCTTCTCTAATGGTGAATACTTTTCTTCACAAGGCAACATCGTCTTGCTGATGTAGTAGATCACATTATCTTTTCTAGTCTCCTCAGGTATTGAGCAAGTAAAGCCTCCATTGCTATATCTATAGTGGTGAGATACAACAATAATGGCTTTTCAAGTACTGGTGGGATGACTATTGGTGGCTTCATTAGATAATTCTTGATCTTCTTAAAGGCTTCTTGGCATTGTTCATTCCACACTGTAGGAACTTCTTGCTTGAGTAGTCGAAAGATTGGTTCACATGTCATGGTGAGCTGGGCTATGAACCTGCTGATGTATTTTATCCTCCCTAGAAATCCTCGGATCTCCTTTTTAGTTTTTGGAGGCTTCATCTCTACTATTGCCACAATTTTGTCAAGATCAACTTCAATTCCCCTATGGTTTACAATAAACCCTAACAGCTTTCCAGATGTGACCCCAAAAGTGCACTTTTTTGGATTCAATCTAACTTGTAAAACTGGATTCTTTCAAAGAACTTCCTTAATGCTAGTATATGCCCTTCACGGTTCTTGGACTTGATTATCATATCATCAACATAAACCTCTACTTCTTTGTAGATCAAATCATGCAACAAAGTGGTGGTTGCACGTTGGTAAGTAGCACCAGTATTTTTAAGGCCAAATGGCATGACCTTGTAACAATACGTCCCCTATGGAGTAATAAAGAAGGTTTTCTCTGTATCTTCTAGATCCATCTTAATCTAATTGTACCCTAAAAATCCATCCATAAATGATAGCAAAGCATGACTTGCTGTGTTGTCAACCAGGATGTCTATGTGAGGCAATGGAAAGTCTTCTTTTGGGTTGGCCTTAGTCAAATCCCAAAAATCTACACATATTCTAACTTTCCCATCCTTCTTTGGTTCCAGAACCACATTAGCTAACCACTCTAGATAGTTGACCACCCTCAGGAATCCTGTATTATACTGTTTCTTAAACTCTTCCTTGATCTTGAGAGTCCACTCTGGCTTCATCCTTCTCAATTTCTGTTTGATCGGCTCTATGGTTGGATCTGTTGGAATGCAATGTTGTACTATATCTATATCAATCCCAGGCATGTCTTCGTATGACCACACAAAGACCTCTTTGAATTCTGTTAAGAGTGCCACTAATGTATTTTTCTCAGAAGTGGTTAGGGTATTGCCCACTTGTATCATTTTGGGTTCATCACTAGTTCCTAAGTTAATGGGTTGGGTCTCTTCTTTTATGGGTTCTAAATGTCCATGTTTTAATTCCTTATTATTAAGAGTTTCTTTACAAATTTCAGAAATAAAAACATTCAAAACCAGCATATAAGAAGAATCAGAAATTATATTATAAGGAAAAGAGTTCTCAACAAACTTAACATACTCAACTAAATTAAACTCAACTGGAAAACTATCACAAATAGACTTAACAGGAATAGAAATACTAGCAGAAATAGACTCAATGGGGACAAAAACAATGTTGTTGGCAGGGGTGACTGGCTCGACTATTTTGATCTTCTTGGCAAGACTGACTGACTTGACGGTCTTGATCTTCCTCACGAAGTCCTCCATGGGGTGGGCAGCTTCCTTCCATGCCTAGTTCTTCAACTCAGTAGTGGCTTCAACGAAGGCAGGTGGCTCCTAGTGAGTTCCTTCTTCCCTCAACACCAGTACCGGGGGGTCTTCATCCATGTAATCCATGCCTTCACCATCAATCTCCATATCTATGGGCTTGTTAGTCTCCAAATGCACGGGTTTGAAATGTCTCCCCCCTTGTGGTGTAGCAAAATTTTGTTGGGACATTTGGTATCTTGGGGTTTGAAGTGTCTCCCCCCACTGTGGATGTTGGGCCAATTGGTTGGGGTTCGAAGTGTCTCCCCCCGTTTGTAGGTATTGGGTTGCTTGATTGGAGTTTGAAGTGTCTCCTCCCATATAGTCTTGGTGGTATTGGCAATAGAGGTTTTGATTGCGTCTTGCGAGGTTTCCTGCCATCTTGTTTGGCCATTTAAAGAATGGCTCATGCCTAATATTTTTTAGAACTTGATGCACTAGCTCTTGGAACATAGCATTGACTGCCTGAGGATTGGCAGATCTTGACTGCCCAGCAAAATCTCTCTGCGATCGGCTGTTATTGTATCGGTCTGACTTGAAATCCCTCATCTCCTGAGGAATAACATTTTCCTTTCATTTCCCTTGCTGCTGGTCTTCTTCAACCCCTTTACACTTATCAATTTGGTCCATGAGTTGGGGCACGCTGGTGACAGATTTGCTAGTTAGAGATTTCCTCAAACCGTGATCAGCCGGAAGGCCGAGCTTGAAGGTACTAATGGGCACATCATCAAAGTCACCATCTATTTCGTTGAAAATCTCCCAGTATCTATCCAAGTACGTTTTTAGGGTTTCTCTCTCTCGCATGCTTAAAGATAGTAGGGAAGCCAAGGGCCAAGGAACCTTGCTACAAGTGACGAAACGGGAAGCAAACACCTGGGTAAGCTCTTTAAAGGAATTTATGGAATCTGCTCTCAGGCTATCGAACAACCTCATCGCCACAGGTCCCAGACTGGATGGGAAAACCTTACACATCAAGGCTTCGTCCTTGGAATGAACAGGCATCCTCTGATTGAAGTGGCTCACATGCTCCACGGGATCTATTCTACCATTGTACATAGTGAAAGCAGGCTAAGTGAATTGTCGAGGAAGTCTCACCCCTTCGATTTTGTGTGTGAAGGGTTTAGGGGGATTTGGTTCAAGGCCCTGCTCATAGCGTCGTTTCTCACGCCTTTATGAGGCAGACTTCTGACCCTTCGCTCTTAATGGTGCTCTTTCTCATAGGAAAAATATTCACTAGGCGGGGTCCAAGACCTTCGCCTATAACTGACGTCCTTTTCGTCATCTAAAGAAACATCAGAGTTTGAGGGGGTTCGCTTTCGCTGTGCATGGCGCAACTTCCTCTTCAACTAGTCAATCTCCAGTAAGTTGCATGCCCTTGTTACTCTTTGCATGGGAGATGTGGCTTCCATCTCGAGGTCTATTTCTCTCATTATGTGTGGTATGCACACTTTCTTCACGATCGCCTCTCCACTCAAGGTTAACAAAAGGGTCGCCACACTGGGATCCCTTAAACTCTGCTTGGTGTGGACCTGAACCTACCATTGTTAACCGCTGCACTCACTATCACACAAGTTCTTCTTTCAAAATGTGCCAATTGTAAGGACACAATTTGCAGCCCAAGCCCAAGATGTATAGGACTTTGACCTAGTGAGCCCAATACAATAAATTTGTAGAGAATGAGTCAAAAAACTAGGCCTCAATGAATTTAACAACGGCTAAAATGGACTTGAAAGATAATCATGCAAGAACAAAGCACATAGGACTGAATGAATGTACTGTCTGAGAAGGAAAATCTTTTTATAAATCAATTAAACTGATTACAAGTGCAACCTTGATTGCTATAGTGTTCTTTATCTATGTTTTTCGATCCCTCTATCATCGAAGGTCTCTCACATTATATAGCTCCCTTTGAACCATCTTGATCCTCCACTTGTTGAACATCTGAGCCCTCACTTGAGTGCTTGTCCCATCAGACACTCTCTTTGGTTTTCTGTGAGTTACGTTGGCCAAGACAGCACTGCTTAGGGGTTTTCTCCATATAAATGTAGCAAGGAAAGTAGTTGCAGTGCATTTAATGTGGTGGTAGCAGCTTTTTCTTAGATATTTCTGAGTTCCCATCACTCTTGTACGTGTATGACGCACGTCCTTATCGCTGGAACCTCCTGGAAGGTCACCTTGATTGTTGAAGCACAAATTTAAGCCGCATTCATCATATCCGAGGAGGAGTTCCTTCTCGGACCACCCTTCATTTGTTCCTTACTTATGAGACTTTAAAATTGGAACCCCTCCTAATTATTTTCCCATCCTCGGACATGCCCACGTCCTTGGATAAGGCCCCGAGGCCCAATATATCATTTTGGGCCTTCATCCCTACAAGTACATTAAGGTATAAGGTGACAGATTTTCATTTTTTTTTTATAATTTGTATATTTTTTCCATCTTGTTTTTTTTGGGGGGGGGGGGGGGGGGGAGGGTGGTGCTTTGGCTAAATTCACCCAAAATTTAGCTACAAAATTTGTTGTAGCCTTACGTTACAACTTTACTCAATATCTTTTTATTTTATGTGAATTTGTCAAAATTTACCATTGGATTACATTTTCTTCTTATATCTTCCATGCTTGCAAAATTTCTAGAAAATTAAAGATCAATTGCTATGTTATCAATAAATTGTTTAAATTGCAAGTTTTTGCAGTTTAAAATTATACATAAAATATAAACTTATAGATTATATAGTAAATAATATCCAATTTACACAAAACTTGACATGTGTATTAAGAGTGTAAAGAACATTAAATTTAACAGTTAGATTTTCAAAATATGTAGTAATATTTATCTTTTTAACTAAGGTTGTAGTCTTAGACTAGAATCAATTTTATCGCTAAACTTTATCCAATCAAAAATCACTAAATTAAAGATATAATAAATATTAATAGAACAACTCTTCATTCCATGCATTGATTTTTGATGAGCATGGAAAAGTCATGAATCGGTGCAGTTTTAGCAACATATGAATGCTGCAGCATGCTGTTAGGGGGGTGTTAGAGAGGCAACTTTTACCTCTCCTGTGGTCTTGACCATGTATATGGTATTCCTTAAATTTTCCCTACTTTTGTATGTTTAAACTGCTTCTTTTTAACATCATCCCCCCCCCCCCACCCCCTTTCCCAAAAAAAAAAAAAAAAACTAATTGGTTGAGGACTTTGAAAGGAAATTATTGTAACACATAGGATGTTTTTTTGGTCAAATAACACATAGGATGTTGAAGTAGCATTTATTGCTATATGTTTATAGCATCCACAGCCAAAATCCTAATCTCATCTTATTTTACCATCTCAAAAAGTCACTTTATCCGGCAACTCTCTCTTTCTTTCATTTTTCCTTCTCCGCATGGGTTAACAAAATCAACTTCCTTCAAGCTTCCCAGCAGCGAATCCACTTCCTTCGAGCTTCGGCAGTGGTGGGTCTGGTTTTTGAATGTGGGTTGCTATTTTTTTTTTTTTTTTGGTGTGGTGTTGATAGGCGGAGAGGGTGGTGGTGGTGGTGTTGATGGTCGGAGGGCAGTATATATTTAGATGAAGTTAGGTTGCGCAACTATGGATTTTTATCCCAAATTTGGATGTTTCAAGCTGTATTTGTAATTTTGAAATGTGGCAGTTGCTTTGGCTCCACTGGTGAGGCATCTAATGTTGATGAATACCTATGGCTGATGGGGAGAGCACGGAGATTGGTGGTGGATTTATTACTGGTTCATTTTTGCAGGCTCAATCATTGGCTGCTTTTAGCACACCAGCTATGGGTTGCAGTTTGTTTATGCTTGGCAGCGATGGTTATCCCATTGTAAGAAACAAATAACCTTATTTTTAAGGGGGAGAAAGGTTTAATCATCTTGATGAATTTGTAGTTCATCCGTCTTTTTTATCGTACTTTAATACAATGTAATTAAAATAATCCTGTCATCTTTGTCTATTTTAGCCAGAGAATGTACCAGGAATTGGTGAATTGGCACTTGGTCCCCTAATGTTTGGGGCTTCTAATAAACTGTTGAATGTTGACCATCATGATGTCTACTTTACGGGAATGCCCCTTTGGAAAGGAAGGGTAAGCAAATTCTTCTCCATCTTCATAATAGTTTGGTGTCTAGGCTTCTTGAAGCAGTTGGATTGTCTTATGCAGGTATTACGGAGGCATGGGGATGTGTTTGAGCGTACATCTAGAGGATATTGAAGAGGAAGAAATTAGTCTCTCTCATATGAACGGACTTCTCCCCTGTATCTACTAGACGGACCTATGATTTAGTACTGAATGGACTCAATAGTAAGGGGTGCAAGGCCAAAGGGAAATCTGATCTTGATGTTTCCTTATCTCCAATAAACCCTAAATGGGAATACTTGTGGCCCACACCACGTAATGGAATCCTAGTACAAATAGGATTCTGATGATCGCGTTTGTTAAAGGAAGGATCTTCTTAATAAGGAAAAAATACTTGTCTACTACGTTTGAGACTCTTTAGGAGAATTTCTACAAGGAAAGACTTCGACTCCAAGTTAAAGAGGTCCACTGACTACAACTATAAAAGCTCTAATACCCTCACTAATCAAGGTACGCTTAATTTTACCCTCTCTAGCACTTTAGAGTTGTGAGCATATTTCTAACTTGACCTTCGGAGGGTATTCGGCTGGCACCACACCGGTGCTCTTCGTGAGGTTCATTCTTCCCTTTGTTTTGCAGGTTCGCGTTCGAGTGTGCAAGTATCGTGTAACTCACTGGTGAATTCTTGACATCATCAGTTGGCACTGTCTGTGGGAAATCGTTAATAGTTGAGATTCATAAGCCATACTATTGTTTCTCGGACTAAAGGGTTGCATGGTACTCACTCGCTCGATGGCAACCACCAACGATGTTCAAGGGGAGGAACCACCTACGACTGCCCTTGAGAGGCAAGTTCGAACTCTTGCTGCCGCCGTGGAGCGCCTCACTAAACAAAACCTCGACTTGGAGGAACAGCTGGGCCAGAAAAATGCAGTACCGAACGACCAACAAGAGGACCAAGAGGGGACCAGTGCTGCAAGAAGAAACCAGAAGAAACCTGAAGGCAGCCATGCCCCGAGCAGACCAGAGAGGCAGAACATGAGCATGCCATCCCTCACGGATGCGACTCCACCATACATTGTCGCAGAGATGCAAGCGATGAGAGAACAAATGGAGGTTATGATGAACGCGCTCAATGGGCGAGTTTCTAGTGACCTCGACGATCTAGTCAACCGCATTGATTCACCTTTCACTGTGGCCGTGAACTCCTTCCCCCTACCGCACAAGTTTCGAATGCCACAGATCGACAGTTATGACGGAGTAAAAGACCCTCTAGATCATCTAGAGACGTTCAAAACCTTGATGCACCTTTAAGGGGTCGCGGATGAAATAATGTGCAGGGCTTTCCCTACCACGCTGAAGGGAGCCGCAAGGATCTGGTTCAGTCGGTTGACACCAAACTCCATCAGCACATTCAAAGAATTGAGCGCCCAGTTCACGTCTCACTTTATCGGGGGACATAGATACAAGAAGTCGACGACGTGCCTAATGAGCATCAGACAGCGAGAAGACGAGACGCTGAGATCCTACATAACCCGCTTTAATAAGGAGGCACTTTCGATCGATGAGGCCGACGATAAGATATTGGTAGCAGCCTTCACAAATGGGTTGCGAAAGGGTAAATTTTTGTTCTCTATATACAAAAATAACCCGAAAACCATGATGGAGGTACTTTACAGGGCAACAAAGTACATGAATGCGGAAGACGCATTGCTGGCGAGGGAGGACAAGCCGAGGAAGAGAGAACGGCAGGAAGACACCCAGCAGGACCAAGAGCGGAAAAGACTCAAAACTAGAGACCAAAGGGACGACCTGCGATCCAGGACCCAAGGAAGAAAGTTTACAAGTTTCACCCCGTTGAATACCCTAGTAGACCAAGTCTTAATGCAGATTAAGGACGAAGAGGCTCTAACCTTTCCGGGAAAACTTAAGAGCGATCCGAGCAAGCGGTCCAGAGACAGGTACTGCTGTTTCCACCACGACCATGGTCATGATACGTCTGATTGCTACGACTTGAAACAGCAAATTGAAGCCCTTATCAGACAAGGAAAATTGCAAAAGTTTATCAGGAAAGAAAGGACGAATCCTCCACCTCAAGAACAGCAACCCCGGAGGGAGAATGAGCGCCCCAGACCCCCAATCGGAGACATAAGGATGATTGTGGGAGGAACAGCGACAGCAGGCTCATCCAAGAAAGCCCAAAAAACCTACCTCCGAATGGTTCAGAATGTCTAACTGACGAGCTCGGTTCCAAAGATAGCCCGAAAAGATAGCCTAATAATCAGGTTCTTAGAAGAAGATGCACGACGCCTTCATCACCCACATGACGATGCACTCGTCGTCACCCTACGAGTCGAGGAGTTTAGCATGCACCGAGTTTTGGTCGACAATGGCAGCTCAGCGAATATCCTATATTATCCCGCGTTCCAACAAATGATGATAAATAAGGAATGACTGGTACCAACGAACGCCCCGCTGGTAGGGTTTGGAGGAACTAGGGTATTCTCATTGGGTGCAATCACGCTTTTTGTGACGGTAGGAGATTACTCTCAACAAATCACACGAGACGTAACATTCTTCGTAGTCGACTGCTTGTTCGCATACAATGCTATCCTTGGACGACCTACTCTTAATGCATGGAAGGCCGTAACCTCAACGTACCACTTGATGATTAAGTTCCCCACGGAATATGGGGTCGGGAAGTTACGGGGAAATCAGGTGGTCGCCCGTGAATGCTACTTAGCAGTATTAGAGATGGAGGATCACCAGCAGGCGATGTGCATAGAAAATAGCGAGTCACTGCAGAACCCGTCGAGGAACTGGAAGAAATAGTTCTAGACGAATCAAAGCCTGAACGAACGACTAGGTTAGGGACATCGGCCAGCCAGCCCATACGGCAAGCCATCAGAGCGTTCCTCAGAATAAATCAGGACGTTTTCGCTTATAGCCACGAAGACATGACCGGGATCAGTCGCTCAGTTATGGTTCACAAGCTGAATGTGAACCCTACGTTTTCACCCGTAAGACAAAAAAAGCGAGTCTTCGCTCAAGAACGGGACAAGGCAATAGCAGAAGAAGTAAAAAAGCTACTCGAGGCAGACTTCATCCGAGAGGTATATTACCTCGACTGGTTAGCAAACGTTGTGATGGTCAAAAAGGCTAATGGAAAGTGGCGAATGTGCGTCGACTTCATGGACCTCAACAGAGCATGCCCAAAAGACAGCTATCTGTTACCTCGGATAGATACTTTGGTGGACTCAACGGCAAAACATCAACTCTTAAGCTTCATGGATGCCTTCTCTAGCTATAATCAGATCAAGATGGACGAAGCTGATCAGGAGAAGACCTCTTTTGTCACGAGCCAAGGGCTTTTTTGTTACAATGTAATGCCGTTTGGGCTCAAGAATGTAGGAGCAACATACCAAAGACTAATGAACAAAATGTTCGTGCACCAGACTGGGAGGAACGTATAGGTGTACGTCGACGACATGCTTGTAAAAAGCCTTCTAGAACAGGACCATCTTAGAGACCTACAAGAGACGTTCGACACCCTCAGGTTGTACAATATGAAGTTGAATCCGAACAAGTGCGTATTCGAAGTGACGGCAGGAAAGTTCTTGGGATTCATGGTATCCCATAGAGGAATTGAGGTCAACCCAGAGAAAGTACGGGCCATCATGGAGCTAAAACTGCCGGAAACAGTGAAAGAGATGTAGAGCTTGAATGGCAAAATTGCGGCCTTAAACAGATTCGTTTCTAAAGCAACGGACAAATGTTTACCATTCTTCCACACCTTAAGAAAATATTTCGAATGGACGAATGAGTGTCAAAAGGCATTTGAGGACCTAAAGAAATACCTTGCCTTTCTACTGCTCCTCAGCCTGGCCAAACCAGGGGAAGAACTCTACCTATACTTAGCAGTTTCACAAGCAGCGGTCAGCGCGGCCTTAATAAGAGAAGAACAAGGTACTCAACTACCCGTCTATTTCATAAGTAGTGGTTTTCGGGGGGCAGAAGAAAGATACCCCCAGATGGAGAAATTGGCCTTCGCACTAGTAACTGCGGCAAGAAAGCTCAAGCCATACTTCCAAGCCCACGCCATCATAGTCTTGACGGATCAACCTCTAAAGAGAGCCATGAGTAGCCCTGAAGCGGCTGGACAAATGGCTTTATGGGCAATAGAACTAAGCGAGTTTGATATACAATATCGCCCGCGAACTGCCATAAAGGGCCAAGCTGTGGCAGACTTCATCGCAGAGTATACCCCATTAGAAGGAAAGGGGGCACACACCTTCAAAGAATGGAGCATCTACACGGACGGATCTTCAAACAAGCAGGATGGAGAAGCTGGAGTTGTAATCCAAACCCCAGACGGGGATAAAATTGAGTGCATGATTTGATTGGATTACCCAACGACAAACAACGAGGCCGAGTATGAAGCATTGGTTGTAGGATTGGATCTCGCCATAACAACAGGAGCTGAAAACATGGTTGTGCATTGCGACTCCCAGGTAATAACAAATCAAATTAACGGCCTCTACGAGTGAAAAAAATGAAAGAATGAAGAAATACCTTGGGAGAGTCAAGAGTCGGATCCATGGCCTCCAAGTGCGGTTCATCCAAATCCCAAGGGAAGAGAATGACGCGCCGACCGCCTGGCAAAAGCAGCCTCAGCAGAATCCATGATAGTCCCTGATCAAGTATTGTCGTTTGTCCAAACATCCTCGATTATTGACGACGGAGCAGAAGTGCATGAGGTGGGTTCGGAGAACGATTGGACTGCGCCACTATTAGCCTACCTGAGGAAGGGCACGCTACCCGACGGAAAAAAGGCAGCCAGAAAGCTAAAAGTCCAAGCCTCGCGATTTGTGCTGATCAAGAATATTTTATACAAAAGGGGATTCTCACGTCCACATCTAAGGTGTTTGAATCACGACGAGGCAGACTACGTAATGAGAGAAGTCCACGAGGGTATCTGTGGAAACCATTCGGGTGCGCGATCCTTAGTGCACAAGTTGATCCGAGCATGGTACTACTGGCCTACAATGCAAAAGGACGCACAAGGCTATGTCAAGATGTGTGACAAATGCTAGAGGTTCAGTAATTTAATCAGGCAACCAACCGAGGAGCTGACACCCATGATGGCCCCTTGGCCCTTCGCCTAATGGGGACTAGACATCATGGGCCCTTTCCCGACTGCAATAAGGCAACTAAAATTTCTGGTGGTTGGTATCGACTACTTCACCAAGTGGGTGGAAGCAGAGGCCCTAGCCACTATCACGGAGAAAAACGTTCGAAGCTTCGTTTGGAGAAATATTATTTGCAGGTACGGAATACCAAGAGTGCTTGTCTCCGACAATGGAAAGCAGTTCGACAACAGCACATTTAGGAACTTCTGCTCAAAGCTGGGTATCAAGAATCATTATTCCTCGCCCGTACACCCCCAGGCCAATGGACAAGTCGAGGTTACAAACCGAACCCTGCTCAAGATAATCAAGGCCCGGCTCAAGGGGGCAAAGGGCATCTGGCCTGACGAACTTCCAAGCGTCTTATGGGCGTATCGTACAATGGTAAGAGTACCTACTGGAGAAACGCCGTTTCGGCTGGCATACGGGACTGATGCAGTCATCCCTGCAGAGGTAGGACTAATGAGCTATCGCGTGGAGAACTACAGCGAGCATAAGAACGAAGAAGCCTTGTGACTCCAACTAGATTTGGTGGACGAAGTCCGGGCTATAGCAGAGCAGAGGTTAGCGCGATACCAGTACCTAATGGCGAAATATTACAACTCCAATGTCAGACATAGAGACTTTCAGATCGGGGACCTTGTGCTACGAAAAGTAATGGGAGTTGCTAGAGACCCCTCTCAAGGAAAGCTCGGCCCCGACTGGGAAGGACCATACAAGATCTCATCCTGGCAAAGGAAAGGGACCTACCACCTTGAAACTCTGGACGAACAGAAGCTGCAGCACCCGTGGAACACAAAGCACCTACGGAGATACTACCAATACAGACGACATAGAAGGCATCAACACCCCCAAATTTTCCAATTTATTTCCAAGTTTTCAGTAGTTTTTAATTCAGACAGCTATTTTACTTTGCATTGAACAATTCTTTCTACAAGTACTTTTTTAAGCCCAAGGGGGCAAGCACCTCTTTCCTATATAATTTCTTTCAGACTCTACTAAATTTTTTCTATTTAATCTACTTAGTTCAGCATGATGGATGGATCATCCCAAGAGGATGAAAACCTTAAGTCCTTTGGTAGACAGATAAAAACTTAGTCCACATGATGGACGGAGGATGAAAACCTTAAGTCTTTCGGTGGACGGATAAAAACTTAGTCCACATGATGGATGGATCATCCCAAGAGGATGAAAACCTTAAGTCCTTCGGTGGACGGATAAAAACTTAGTCCACATGATGGACGGATCATCCCAAGAGGATGAAAACCTTAAGTCCTTTGGTGGACGGATAAAAACATAGTCCACATGATGGACGAATCATCCCAAGAGGATGAATATCTTAAGTCCTTCGGTGGACCAAAAACTTAGTCCACATAATGGACGAATCATCCCAAGAGGATGAAAACCTTAAGTCCTTCAGTGGACGGATAAAAACTTAGTCCACATGATGGACGGAGGATGAAAACCTTAAGTCCTTCGGTGGACGGATGAGAACTTAGTCCACATGATGGACGGATCATCCCAAGAGGATGAAAATCTTAAGTCCTTTGGTGGACGGATGAGAACTTAGTCTGCATGATGGACGGATCATCCCAAGAGAATGAAAATCTTAAGTCCTTTGGAGGACGAATGAAAACTTGGTCCACATGATGGACAAACCACTACAAGGGTTAAAATTTAATAAGTCCATAAAGTAGACGGACTACCCATCAGGGTTAAAATTTATTCAAATCCACAGAGTGGATGGACAATTCATTATGGTTAAAATCTAAGTCCACAAAGTGGACGGACTACCCCAAGTGGGACAAATCTCAGGTCCACTAGATGGACGAATTAACCCAAAAGGGATAAAACCCACCAGAGTGGACAGATATTTTGCTAAACCCACCAGGTGGACGGATCATCCCAAAAGATGAAAAATTCCAAGTCTTCAACATTAATGAAGATAAACTAAATTCCAAAGACTGAACGGATAAAAATAGCAAGATAAACAAAGCATCAATGAATGGATACATTTCATGAAAAATATAAAAGAAAGGTCGACGGAATTATCAAAAGAAATGTTTTACTGTTACCCCAAAAAACATGACAGGGAAATCATAAAGCTTACATTAAAATTGCAAAAAAAATTAAAACTATTACAAATTATCCGTCTGTGACAGGGACGTCTTTCTTCTTTGCACGAGCTTAATCATCCTTAGGATCCACCGTCTGGCTCACTACCGTCTGGCTATCCTTAGGATCCTTGGGAGCTTCAAGGTTAGGAGGGTTCTCACCAAATAGGTCGTCCGTATCACCTAATTGGGCAGGCTGGGCAGATGTTTGCTCGGGGGCATCAATGTTGACGGCTGACAAGTCCAGCTCTGGATTCAAGGCCTTTACCTGACGGATGGCATCGTCGTCGTTATAGGAAACGCTAAGTTCCGTTATAAGGGCCTCGGAGTCGCGATACTCCTGTATCGCGACCTCCTTAGCCTGACGGACCTCCACGTCCTTTTTCTCCAGAGCCTTCCTCAGGTCCACCGACAGCTTCATATATTCGTCCCTAGCCGTCTCTGCCATCTTGAGCTTTTTCTCCTAGACGACCTTTCAGTACTTCAACTCAAGCAGCTCATCCTTCGTCGCCTTAGCCTTATCACGAACACGGTCTAGAGTCGTTTCGTGATTAAGGCACTATCCCATTATGCCCTTCGCCATAATCATAGCCTGAAAGAAAACATAAGTTAAAAAAGGGAAGAGAGTGAGAAAGTAGACGGACCAGAGGATGTCGGACATGTTACCTGAGCAATGCTAAAAAAAGCCATCTCTCCCATCGCCTCCGTCGAATAATTGCACAAGTCTTCATAATCTTTAGTAGTTATGATAGACGAGATTCTCAAGCGCGTATTTGGAGTCTTCGCGGAGAAGAATGGGAGGTTTCTTTTGACTTCCGGACGGTCCGGTCATCAAGCCCTTACCGGCGCCATGTTTTACAAGTGCGACTGTCTTGGTCCCCTCAGCCAGCAAGCCTATGACGGGCTCTAGGGGAACTTTTGGTTTCTTTAGTAAACGGTCTCCCTTGGACGGTAGCTTTCTTTTTTGCTTACTGGAGCCCATCCCCATAGGGTACGTACCAGTTTCCTTATTTTTAGCAGCTTGTAGTCTAATGGCCGTTCTCCTCTTGGCGTCGTCCATCTCTGAAGATGCAGACGGAGTGTCAAGCATAAGGGATAAAAGGAAATTGAAAAGCGAAAAACGACGGACTTACACTGACGAGTGCGTTCTTCATACTTAATTGCCGCTTGAGTTGGTTCTGGTCCGTCACAATACCAGTGAATGGTATTGAGGTTAACGAGTTTAGCCCAGGTCCGTTCCTCTGGTGTGGTCTTGGAAAATTTTTTTTCTAAGAAGCCAAACTCCTCGAGAGTGACTTGTGGGTGCCGACGGACTGCACAAAAGAATAGACGGACATTAAAGTAGTGGTTAATAGATGAACTGAATAAGTTATTGTATGACGGATTCATACCAGACTGATTTAATACACCCCAAACCTTGTCAACGGGCATGAAATCCGTTTCCCCTGGATTACACATCCAACTGTCGCCCTCAAGGAAGAAATATCTGCTCTTACAGTCTCTATTTGAGTCTGGAGTTTCATAAATCACTTTTAAGACGGAGCTCCTAGGGACAAAACTATACATCCCCCCTGGACTTATCTATCTCATCTGGACGATAGCAGTGGAGGAATTCCCTTATGGTCAACCTTCTGCTATCGTTAGACATGGCTCCGTACAGTACCTCCATTGCTATAAAGACCCTCAACGCATTTGGGGATATCTGGCTGACGAATAAACCCAGGTACTTAAGGAGTTCGCGGTGCAGGGAACTCAGAGGAAACCTAAGGCCTACCTTGAGCATCTGCTCGTACACTCCTACATCGTCTACCCCTTCATAGTAACATTTTTCTGACTTGTAAGGTAAACGGATGGGGATGTAGTCTGGGATTTGATAATTGGCCCTAAGGGTGTTAAAATGTGGTTCCTTGATAGTGAATGTGAAGGCATTCACCGTCCATTCTGGAAGCATGATGAACTCCCTAAGTCCATCAGCTCCCACAACGGACCTAACTGCTTGTTCTTGGTCATCGTCGGAGCCTTCTTCTATTTCGACCACTTCCATATCCTCATGTATTGAGGACGGGGAAGTTGAAAATGAACTCCTCTCGCTCAGATCATCTTGGTCTTTATGACCTGACAAATATACCTCTTCATAGTCCGCCCCATCACGGACGACCAACTGGTTACTTGACGCACTAGACATGGCCTACATATAATGACAAAACCTAAGACTCTGACGGGTTTGGAAAGGGAGACAGGGGCATTAAAATACAGTCAAAGTACAGAGACCAGAAAATAAGTGAGAGAACGGATGAAAATTACTTACCAAGATATTGAAAGAACAAACGATGCAACGGGAGCAAGATCTGGACAGTTGGATCTCTGACAGGAGTGACGGATGCACTCTTACAATGTATTTTGGCAGAAAGAGTAGAAATGAAAGGGGGAAGGAATGATATTTATAGAAGAGGTGCACGAAAGACGAAGTGACACCTCGTTCTAAGACAACAGCCATTAGAAAGGTGACACGCGTCGCTAGCCATAAATGAGTTCTGATAGCCTGTCAGGGTACGGAATGACACATGTAGTAGGCTGCATGTACGGTCGCTTTTCTTCAAAAGTTTTCTACCGTCACCCCATGGATCCGTCTGCTTATACTGAACGGACCCATGGCGTGAGGGGGCAACTGAAGAGGAAGAAATTAGTCTCTCTCATATGAACGGACTTCTCCCCTGTATCTACTAGACGGACCTGTGATTTAGTACTGAACGGACTCAATGGTGAGGGGTGCAAGGCCAAAGGGAAATCTGATCTTGATGTTTCCTTGTCTCCAATAAACCCTAAATGGGAATACTTGCGGCCCACACCACGTAATGGAATCCTAGTACAAATAGGATTCTGATGATCGCGTTTGTTAAAGGAAGGATCTTCCTAATAAGGAAAAAATACTTGTCTACTACGTTTGGGACTCTTTAGAAGAATTCCTACAAGGAAAGACTTCGACTCCAAGTTAAAGAGGTCCACTGACTACAACTATAAAAGCTCTAATACCCTCACTAATCAAGGTATGCTTAATTTTACCCTTTCTAGCACTCTAGAGTTGTGAGCATATTTCTAACTTGACCTTTGGAGGGTATTCGGCCGGCACCACACCGGTACTCTTCGCAAGGTTCATTCTTCCCTTTGTTTTGCAGGTTCGCGTTCGAGTGTGCAGGTATCGTGTAACTCACTGGTGAATTCTTGACTTCATCAGATACTATCATGCACATGGTCGTGCAGATGATACAATGAATCTTGGAGGTATCAAGGTACACAGTGTCTAATGGAATATGATTTGCTTACTGATGCAACACTATTGTTAAATTTAATTTGACAAATATCTTTTTCTTCAACCATATTAGGGAAAGGAAAGTTATTGCGGATGCTCATAGTATTTTTTATATTCATCCTCTACGTATTGAAACTTCATAGCACCGCTCCTAAGTGACCTAAAATGGTCTCTACGTTGCTTATCTTGAAAAAGCCTTATGCAAAATAAAGCAAGTTTCAGAGAGTTGTTCAGTCCATCAACCTTTTCAAGAGAGAGCATTGAAGCTCTTATCTCTTTTTGTTCAATTTTGTACAAGTTTAAGGATGAACTACCTTCCTCAACTCTTCTCTTTTTCTTCTTTTTCTTCAAGTCTTTGAAATCTAGCACATTGAAGATGGCATGAACTTTACGAGCGAGAAACAACTTTTTCGATTTAAATATAACAGCATCCGGTACTAACTGCATAAAAATAACCGAAATCATTATTTTGAACACAAGTCAAATAAATAATTTTATAACTAGCCATTTTAACTAAAAAAATTTAAATAGTAGTAAAACATTAAATATTATCTTACCAACTTTTGGACACCACTTTAACAAAATTCAACCCAAAACAAAATAACAACCATAAAGAGGTCAGGTGTATCAATATGATATTTTTCCCCCCTATCCTACACTTACACGTTTATATCACACATTTTGAAAACCTACTACATCTGCACGTTTTATTCAAACTTTCAAATAACAATACTGTATTTGGTTTCATATTTGTGAGTTTGGTATTTGTTTTCAACTAGGAAAAAACATGAATGCAAAATAGAGGAAGACATGAAAACATGCACAAGACAAAGAAGGAACAAACATGTCAAGAAAAAACAAACAACAATGAGAAGGTGACATTAATAGAGAAGAAAGTAAAGTGATGACTAACCTACAATATCCTATCCCAGTCGCGTTCGTCTTTTGGTGTTATTGTCCCTAATTCCCAATCGATAATATCTGGGTTTACCAATTTTATGACTTGATTCCAGGTTTTCCAATATTCTTTGATATCGCCCCAAATATCTTTTACTTCAAACGCAGTCATACTAACATCATCGTAGCTGCTGTTGACCAAGTTTGCCACATCAGAAAGTTTTTCATACTTGATGTTCTTTTTTTCATCAAGGTAAGTCGACCCAGCTTTCAGAAAAAAGGAATAGCAGCCATCTATTTCTTGTAAATGTTCCATTGTAATTAAAATGAAACAGAACTAGAAAGAGATATTGAAAGTAGAAACAGAGAATTTTCTTATTAGCTGAAATCAATTGTGATGAGTGATTGAGTTCTGAGTCTAAGAGGTGAGAGCAGAAGTTTAAATAGGAGTAGCAGAGTAGAGACATGTGTGGTTGAGATCAAAACAGAAGGGGGAAAAAAAATCTTACACAGTAACAGCAGTGATTCCATCAGTGACAATACAGCATCATTTTTTATTTTTTTTAAATATTTTTTTCCCTAAAAACGCAAGTGGCAATACTGTAACTCATACAGCAACTTTTTTATTTTTTTAATATTTTTTTTAAAAAAATGCAAATGGCAAGACACTAGAGTTACTAAACAAGACACATGTTAACTTCTTCTTTAATTCAATTTCTTTTTGATAAGAACGTTAGGATATTTATAACCAAAAAATAATAATAATAATAATTATTATATATATATAGAGGTGAAAATCACATATATTTTCAGGTCTGCGTGAACCATCAAGCTGGCGAGGGTACCAATCCTCGTTGTTCAATCATTCCTAGAGTCGTCGAAGGGTATCTCTTCAAGCTTTTCAACGGGTTCTGTGACCATCCGATTTTCTTCTATGTTCATGGCCTGTAGGTGGTCGTCCATCTCCATAATTGCTATGTAGCATTCGCGTGTAGCCACTTGATTTCTGCGCAACTCCTCTACTCCGTAATCTGTGAGGAACTTGATCATTAAGTGGTAGGTTGAGGTTACGGCCTTCCATGAATTGAGGGTAGGTCACCCTAAAATGGCATTGTAAAAGGATGAGCATTCGACCACAAGGAACGTTACATCCTTAGTGATCTGTTGGGGGTAGTCGCCTACCGTTACAGATAATGTGACTGCACTAAGGGGGAAAACCCGTGTTCCTCCGAATCCAACGAGCGGAGCGTTCGTCGGAATCAACCATTCTATATCAATCTACATCTGTTGGAATGCTGGGTAGTACAGGATGTTAGCTGAGCTGCCATTGTCGACTAGAATTCGGTGCATATTGTAATCTCTTACTCGTACGCTGACGACGAGTGCATCGTCATGAAAGTCAGGCATCTTCTTCCAAGAATCTGATGACAGGGTTGTCCATCCGTGTCATCTGTGGTGCGGAACCCGTCAGCTAGATGTTCTAAACCATCCTAAGGTAAGTTTTTGTGGCCTTTTTGGGCGACCCAGTAGCCATCGTGCCCCCTACAATCATTCTTATATTCCCTATGGGGGGCCTGGGGCACTCGTTCTCTCGTCGGGGACCCTGCTCTTGAGTTAGGTCTGTCCTATCCTTGGTTACAAACCTCTGTAGCTTTCCTTGTCAGATAAGGACTTTGATCTGCTACTTTAGGTCATAACAGTCAGCTATGTCATGGCCGTGATTTCGATGGAATCGGCAATACTTATCTCAAGACCTCTTATTAGGGTCTCCCTTCAACTTGCCGGGAATGGTCAAGGCCCCTGTCCTAGCCATCTTTGGTCCTCTGTCCGTCCATATATCTTCCTATCTTTCCCTCTTCTTGGGCTTTTCTTCTCGGGCTAGGAATGTGTCTTTCATGTTCATGTACTTGGTTACCCTATAAAGCACATCCAACGTAGTCTTTGGATCATTCTTATACAGAGAAAATAGGAACTTACCATTCCGCAGCCTATTGGTGAATGCTGCCATAAGTATCGTATCGTCTGTTTCGTCGATATAAAGAGCCTCCTTGTTAAAGTGGGTTATGTAAGATCTCAGCATCTCATCCTCTCGCTGCTTAATGTTCATCAAGCATGTAGTGGACTTCTTGTACCTGTGTCCCCCAATGAAGTGTGAGGCGAACTAGGCACTTAACTCCTTGAAGGTACTGATAGAGTTGGGCGTCAACCTAGTGAACCAAATCCTCGCGGATCCCTTCAATGTGGTAGGGAAGGCTTTGCACATGATCTCATTTGGTATCCCCTATAGGTGCATTAGGGTCTTGAAAGACTCCAGGTGATCTAAGGGGTCCTTGGATTCGTCGTAGTTTTCCACCTACGGCATAAGAAACTTCGGTGGAAGGGGGAATGAAGTGACGGAGGCTATGAATGGCGAGTCAGTTCGGTGGACCAAGTCATCTATGTCGCTCGATACCCATCTTTTGAAGGCGTTCATCATAAAGTCCATCCGTTCCTTTATCATCTACATCTTGAAGACTATGTAAGGTGGAACCATATCGGTGACGGATAGCCGGCTCATGTCCTGTCATTCTTGCCTGCTTAGGGTGTTGCTTCCTTCCGGACTTTCTTGGTTCCTCCTCTCAGTGCTGGTGTTTTCTTGGTCTTCCTCTTGGGTAACCATCATTGCGTTCTTCTAGCGCAGTTGTTCCTCAAGGTCATGATTCTGTTTGGTGAGACGTTCTACTGCTACTGTAAGGGTTTGAACTTGCCTTTTTAGGGCAGTGGGTCGCGGTTCGTTGCGATGATTGTTGGTGGTGGTTGGCATCGAACGAATGAGTACCATGCAACTTTTTGCTCGAAAGGCAATAATATGGCTTACAAATCACAGAAAGTCGCGCGTTCCCAACACAATACTCACGCGCTCTAAACAAGACCTACAAAATAGAAACAGAGAAAAACCCTAAGAGAGTACCAGTGTGGTACTGGCCAAAGACCTTCCGAAGGTTAAGTTAGAAAAGGTCTCACAACCTTAGAGTGCCAGCGTCAAGGTAAAATTATGAGTACCTCGCTTTTTAAGAGCCTTTGGGTTTTCATAGTAGTGTAGAATCGACTCCTTTTCTTGCGTAGAAAGGTTTTTCCTTATAGGGAAGATCATCATTAATGAGCGTATATTACGGAATCCTCCTCATGTTAGAATTCCATTTATGTTAAGACTCTATGAACTAGAGTTAACTGTGAGATGCAAGTCATTTCCATTTAGGGTTCCTCAGAGTCTACTTAAATAGATGGATACCATGTGGCCTACTAGACCCATCCACCTTAGGTCCGTGTACTACGAATCCGTCCAAAATCAGCCCACTAATCCAGAGCCGTCATGCTTATTTAGATGTAATCGTCATCCATTCTTTTACCCTCTTCAAAAAGCATTTCATTGTGGCTCTAAATTATCAAATGTTTTGTTTGATTATTGAATCATTATATTTTTTTACTTATATTTTTTAGTACAGAAAATGTGATGTTTAGACCCTATTTTTTTAATGTGAAAAGTGTTAATTCCTATTTAGTAGAGGTAGAGTGACAAAAAATTGGCAAACGAATGAAAAAACCAAAATTTTTGGAAATCTTGGACGTACGAGTGTTGTACGCGATTATGCAAAATTTACAAATTTGAGAGCTTTTGGGCCAAAAGTGGTACAACTTGAAATGAAAACAATTGCTAATATCGGAAACCATTTTCAGACTGTTATAAGACTTTACCCATGATATATGAATGATTGTAACTCTTACTTTTAATATCTTCTTCTTTCAAAACTTTCTAAGAAACACAAAAACTCCTCTGGGCCTTCTCCAAAATTGCTATTTTTAAAACGTAATAAACTTGGTTGTGTCCTGAGGATAAATTTATAGTAACCTCTTATCAACTCTTGTGTGGGTGCATATATTGTCTAAGGATAGCATTTCTTTGTGGCTCCAAATTATAAAATGTTTTTTTTATTTTATTATTGAATCGCTATATCTTTTTTTTCATTATGTTTTTCAGTAGTGAAGAGGTGATGTCTAATCCCTTTTTTTTTTTTAATGTGAGAATTGTAAATTCGTATTTGGTAGAGCTAAAGTGACAAAAACTATGGCAAAGAAAAGGGAAAAAAAATTAGACAATCACTTACGTACGAAATATGTATGTAAGACGTACGGGAGTTTCAAGTTTCTTTTGAATCAAAATTTCTTGAGAGTTTGTACAAAACTCAAACATATGAGTGTTGCACGAGATTATCCAAAATTTACGAATTTGATAGTTTTGGGACAAAATTTGTTCCACTTGAAATGAAACTTTGCGAATATTGAAAATAGTTTTTCGATAGTTATAACTCTTTTCCCATTCTGGATTGTACTCTAATTGGTTTTGTCTTGGATCTTTTGTTGCTGCCTAGTTTTTGAATGAATTGGGGTGTTTATTTAAAAAAAAAAAAAATCTTTATGCGTGGTATATAAATGATTCTTACTCTCACTTTCAATGTCTTCTTCTTTCAAAACTTTCTTAGAATCACAAAAAATACTCCGGGACTTCACCGAAATTGCTATTTTTAGAACCTAATAAACTTGGTTGTATCCTACAGATAAATTTGTAGTAACTTTTTGGCAACTCTTGTGTGGATGCATACATTGTCTAAGGAAAGCATTTCATTGTGGCTCCAAGTCATAAAATGCTTTTTTTATTTATTATTGAATCACTATATATATTTTTTTAATTATATTTTTCAATATAGAAAATGTGATCCCAATTTTTTTAATGTGAAAAATGTTAATTCCACTTTAGTAGAGGTAGAGAGACAAAAAATGTGGCAAACAAATGAAAAAACAAAATTTAGAGAATCTTGGACATAAGAGAGTTTTATATAAGACGTACAAGATTATTTAATTTAGCATTCGTACGAAACCCAAACGTACAAATGTTGTACAAGAATAATCAAAATTTACGAATTTGACAGTTTTTTGGCCAAAAGCTGTACAAATTGAAATGAAGACGATTGTGAATGCTGGAGACAGTTCTTGGATGGTTATAAGACTTTACCCATGATATATAAATAATTGTGACTCTCACTTTCAATATCTTCTTCTTCCAAAACTTTTTAATAAACACTAAAAATCCTTTAGGCCTTCTCCAAAATTTCAGTATTTAGAACGTAATTAATTTGGTTTTATCCTGAGGATAAATTTGTAGTAACATTTTAGCGACTCCTGTGTGGGTGCATATATTGTCTAAGTATAGCATTTCCTTGTTGCTCCAATTTGTCAAATGTTTTGTTTGATTATTAAATCACTTTATTTTTTATATTATATTTTTTTTTTGTGGTGAAAATTTGATGTGTAGTCCCTATTTATTTTTAATGTGAGAAGTGTTAGTTCCCCTTTAGTAGAGCTAAAGTGACAAAAACTATGGCAATGAAATGGAAAAAAAAAAAAAAAAGTTTAGAAATACTTGTACATACTATAGTTGTATGAAAGACGTACAAGCATTTCAAGTTTCTTTTGCATCAATATTTTTCGAAAGTTTGTATGAAACTCAAACGTATGACTGTTGCAAGAGATTCTGCAAAATTTAAAATTTTCACATTATTTTGGACAAATAGCATCTATCGAGGTTTAAAATGGATCTTCAGCCCAATGCTCGACAACTGCTCGATAGATAACCTATCTATCGAGATTTACGAAAATCAGTTTTTCAGATCTAATTTCACACAAATCCGTGTATATTTGTTTAGGCTTTCTTCTCTCACAACCCTAGACATATATAATGATTATTTTAAGGGTCATCACAGTTGATGCAACTTAATGCAAAAGTTTTTCACAAGCATATTGTGATCGGAGACATATGCCCTAGATACATACACTAAACGAATACAAGATTATTTCATAACATACCTATCAAGTGCCACATAAGTGGATAAATGTACATCCAGCCCACGTGGGGGTAATGTTCAAAATACATGTCTAGACGAGACAATGTTAAGGGGAAATGTGCAAATTATATTACAGAACAACATATTCATTCTTTAAAGTTTTGTTAGGAAGTAAATTAAAACACCTCCGAATTTCATTGTCTCTAAAAAGTGTCAAACAAAACTTAATATATTTCTTTAAGACATTCAGTTCGTCAATTGAGTTTACCACGTCCATACAAGCGTTCCATTCTTTCTCTTCAACCTCTTTGGAAGATCTAAAATACAACTCTTTGGGCGCTAGCGATGGTGGAGTATGATTAAAAACCGTACAAACCATGTTTGGCGAAATCATTTTTTTCCTTCGAAAAATTTTGGCGTCTGGAACTATCTGCACAAATATAACCTAAATTATAATTTTGAATAGAAATGGGACAGCGTCTTCTGCCGAACAAACTACCACTCTTATTTTAGAGCCTCTCTCTCTTTAAATCATTCTGACAAAGAAATAATCTCCTCGTCAACTAAACCACAAAACAAGAACAACAAGGAATGGACCATCCATACAAGATAGAATGCATAGTTTTTTGTCTTCACTTTTTCACTTATTTTATTCTTTTCTATTGTGTGATTTGGATTCATACGTGAGTTTTGTATTTGTTTTTAACTAGGCATGAACATGAATACAAAGCAAAATAAATGGAAAAAAAAAAAAAAAAAAAAAAGAGGAGCAATAAACATATCAAGAAAAGAAACAAACAACGATGAAAAAGTAGCATTAATAGAAAAGAAAAAATGACTAACCCTCACTAGTTGATTCCAGGCAAAGTCATCAATATTGATTTCTCCAGTAGTAGAATTTTCCTTTTTGGGAGGCACATAATGGGTCACGCGGACCTAGGTTTCCTATAGGGCCCAAAGTTTATCCCATATGAATTTTATATCAAAACAATTAAGGTCAATGCCAAACTGAAGGTTCACATCTACTGCAACGGTAATAAGTTTGTCCCCTACGATATCGGTAGAGTTGCCTTCCCAATTGGCATTCATGGAGGCAGTCATCAAAAAGAACTCTATCACACCATCTATTTCAAGTAATTGTTCCATGGTTGTGGTTAGCAACTTCCTTTCTTTCTAAAAGTGTTAGGGAACCTTTTTTTTACACCTAATTTTATTTGAGTACCAGCTATTTATTTTCAAATACCACAATACGTTGTTGGGTTTTCCCAAATATTTTTTGTTCTAGTATTATGTTAATCACAAATGTTTCATATCTCATTATCTAAATTGGGTCATGCTATAAACTATCACAAAAAGCCCAAAAACTCATATTTTATCCAATTTTATTATCATTATTTAGATAAGCCCAAAACCAGCCCTATGAACCAAATACACACATCCTATTCTATCTAAAGCCCAGGAATCCTTATGCTTGGCAATATTTGAAAAGCTCATGATTCAAGTCCATGGCAAAACAATTTTATCAATGGAATTCAAATCCATAATCAAAAACCATGATTTAAACCCATGGCAATTTATTTATCCAAAACCCAATTCATATTGGCAATATTTAAAACTCAATTTTCATTGGCAATATCAAAGCCCAATTCTCATTGGCAATATCAAAACCCAGTTCTCGCTGGGAATATTTAAAGCCCAATTTTCATTGGCAACATCAAAGCCCAATTCTCATTAGTAATATCAAAGTCCAGTTCTCGCTGGCAATATTTAAAGCCCAATTCTCATTGACAATATCAAAACTCAATTCTCATTAGCAATATCAAAAGCTCAACTTACGTTGGCACTATTAAAAGCTCAAGCTAACTACTTGGCACTATTTTATCAAAAACCCAAGGTTATTAATACTTGGCAAAATACTATGTCATAATTGTTTCACTTAAAAGTCCAATAATGAACAATATTTTAGATTCTTAAACCTATAACTATAATATTACAAGCTCATGGAATTTATGAATTATCTATTCTCAAAACCTATGGCAATCATCTTATAAAAGCTCATGGAAAGTTATGATTATTTATCTTAGACCCGTGACATTTATTTATTTCATATCATATTATAAATTCATGCTCACTATCTATCTTACATCTCAACATTCATAATATTTATTTCCAAAACTTATGGTAATTATTCATCCTACGTGTCCATTATGATTATTTATAGAAAAATTCATGAGAATATCACATTATTCCATTATAGTGGTTGTTACCATATTTATTTAAAACCCATGGATATTGCCTCTATTTAAAACTCATTGTAAATATTATTCTCAAGAAAATATTGGAGGTCATTATTTAAAAGGCCCTAAAGAAAATATCATTTACAAAGTAATCCATAGCAAAAATTATGAGAAACTATACAAGTTGTTATTTAAAGCCCATGGAAATTAATACCCAAAATCTATCATAAATATTTATTAAAGCTCATGGATTCATTTTATTTCTACTAACAACTAAAGCCCATGAAGAGTAAAAAAAATACCATGGCAAAGCATGTCTTTAAGTCCCATTTTGTAGGCCCAAGAATCTCATGGGGTAGGGAACAAGCCCAAGCAAAGAAAGGGCCATGTGGCCCAACTAAAAGTGCTGAAATGGAGCAAAGCCCAGCCCAAAACGGTCCCCAGCAAATTAGAAATTCAAGCTGAAACAAGTCAACCTAATCAAGTCCACCAGCGAAAGGTTCCTCCACACCTCTACGAATGAACCAAGGGGCTGTCGTGGCAGAATTCTAACACATTTTCTATTGAGAATAGTAGCTAATAACTATTCCTAATAGCTAGGAAGTTGATGGGTAGAGAGGCATCATCATCACCCTCAAGGTCCTACCTCCAATAGAAGCTAGTGGGCAATAAATACCCTTCTTCTCCAAGTTTTGGTTACAACTCAAGGAAGCCATGACCAAGACTCATGAAATGCTCAACTAAATAGTTTATTTTATTACCAGAAATATATGTTACTGATTCATGAACCAAGCCCATGAATTCCAAAAGGGGAAAATTTTAGAACTTGTGGTTTGAAGGGCACTAGGGAAACCTCCAGGAGAAACATGTGGGTGGCTTCAACACTTGACACCTGGTTTGGGGGTGCTAGAGCTCACTTTAATGCTTCAATCTCAGTGCAGTCAACCAAAATCCTCTCCTCATACGTGCCCAGCCCTCATTGGCCCAACCAGCTCAAAGAACCCTTGCATTTAATGAGGGAATGTGCTAGATTTGGGTCATGTGAGACATTGCCCAAAGAGGCAAGATATTCCTTAAGCCAAATCACCCGTTTTAGGCCAAATCCAGGTTATTAATTTAGCTATCCTGCTCCCCTGAATCAGACCTACGTTTTTTGGATTTTAGCTAATTAATGCTTGCTCTAATCCTTTCTATAAAAGGCAAACCACTCCATCTCCTAAAGAAGGAGACCAGGCCTCTCTAAAAATTTCTCTCATTGACTACATTTTGCAAAAATTCAGTCCCTTTTAAGCTTTCTTTAAACTTCCCCAAGCTCTCTTGAGCTCACTCACAACCTTTCTCAGCCTATGGTCACCATAACACCAACATTCCCCACCTTGCTTACACCTTCCTACTCCATAAACGTCCCATAACTGACCATAACCAGTTTAAAATCCCTTCATGAAACTCGACCAAGCTTCCTCTTAACCAACTTCTCATAAGTTCTGATAGGCCACAAACGAATTGACCCCTCGTAATTAATTAACCAATTAATTTAACCAAGTTTATTAATTAAGTTAATTAACATGCAATTGCGTGGCAGCACAAACAAATCACTAATAAACTAAATATGCAGCGGAAAATAAATAACACGGTGATTTGTTCACGAATGGGGAAAACCCTAACGGCAAAAACCCCACCGAGCGATTTTCAGGTCACCACTTCCGAAACTCCACTATTATCACAACAAGCAGTTACAAGTAAAAGAATCTCAAGTACCTTACCAACCTACAGTTGAACCCTTACCCCAATACCCAATTGGACTTGTTCTGTAGTGACAATTCCCCCTTTTGATGCATGGCTCCCAAGTACATGACTAACCAGTCTACGCAGATCCCAGTACGTGACTTTAATCACCAACTAGAAAGAAAGGTTGGCTGCAAAGTTCTTCAGTTCATACACATGATGAAGATCAAGAAGATGCTTGGTCACAAAACCCAAAGGTGCACATACACAGCAATTTCTTCAGAAGAGATGAACTAGGTTAAGAACTTCGTCTTCGGTCATAATTTGATTGAACAGAGTTTGCTCAATGCTTGTGCAACTTGTTAACTCTTAGACGGCTCTTAAAACAATCCTTTTATATGTTTAGGGTTAGGAGAAAAGAAGGCCCAAAGACACATTCACGGATCCCAAGAAATCAGATTGAAATTCTAATTTTATAAACCTCAACAGATAGAAGCTATCGAGAAGCTGTCGAGCAGGTGTCGAGCTACGGGGCTTGAACAGCTTACTGAAGCTTGATAGATGCAGCTGTTGAGCTTTAATGAATTTGCACTTTCAGCTTGTTTTCTTGAACAGACATGAAGGCTTCAATACTTGATCTTGAAACATGGTTTCTGGAAGTATTTCAACACAACTTAAATCTACCCAAATACAAGTAAAGTGCGTTTTGTCAAAGGATTAGCCAATTACATAAAAGTATGACATATGTTCTTAACATCTAAACCACATATGTCCTAACAATCTCCCCCTTTGGCAATTCGTGACAAAACCACAACTAACAAATGATCATATGAGAGAAGTCATAAATCACTTAACTCATATTCACTTGTTTAATATAATAAAATCTATCCTAACACAAACTCTTGAAAAACTTTGCAAGAAGAGAGTTTATGGCAAGTAGACTTTGACAACCTGTATTTCTGAAACACTTTAAACAAAACTCATCAAGGCATCTTGTGTGAAACAGAAATAATAGATTGCATACAAATAAAGAAACATGTATATAAAGAGAGAAAAGAAACAACACATGTAAGAGGTAGGTGAAAGAAACAACATACATCCACATATAGAAAGAAATAAGTACAATCTATGTCAGAAGTGATCACAAGACCAAATATACAAGAACAATGTATCTACATAAGAAAGAAAAGACAAGATACATCATATCCTCACTACATCCCTCATGTATCAACACTCCCCCTATCAAAAATGTCATATAGTAACTCTCCCCCTAAGATGACTACTTTCATATCCCAAAATTACTCCCCCTTTTTGTCACGAGTGACAACAGGTAGAGTGTCAAGCAGACATCTCATCAGAAGAGCTAGCATCTCCCTTATCATCATCCAAAACATCATCATCATCACCATCATCATCATCATCATCATCATCATCATCATCCTCAGCATCAGAATCAGAAGCCACTAGAGGAGGTGGTGAAGGAGTAGCCTCAGGAGCAAAATCACCCATGGTCGCCTGACGTCGTGCAATACGACTAACATGAATGTTCACCTGATACAACTTAGTAGAGAGCGTATCAAGGCGAGCATCCATGCGCTGCAGCTGCGCCATGATGTCTCCAAGAGATACATCGCCCAAAGAAGAGGAAGGAGCAAATGTAGACGGATCAGATCGAGAGGGTGCCGAACGAGATGGAGTCGAACCAGAGGGAGGAGCTGCTGACTCCTGTCGTGACCTAAATTGAGCCTCATTACGTTTTACGGTAGCGGCATCTATGGCACACATGATAGAGAAGTGATCAGAGGAGGGAAAAGGAATAGAAAAATGGCATAGGATCCTCGTGATAGCAGAAGGAAAGATAAGCTTATCACGGGTAGCCGTATCCCTAAACACATCTATGATGGAAAGAATGAAATGTGAAGGAAAATCTATAGTGAGGTGCTCTAACAAAGAAAGCAAAAATCGAGCACGAGGCTATGTGATAGAGTTATAGTGAGATAGTGGGTGCAACACAAAAGTCATCACTATGTTCATGAATCTAGGACCTTTAGCAAAAGGCCGACATAGTGTAAACTGATGCTCACCCCAACCAGATGGATGCTCACAGAAAGCAGACATCATCTCGTCTTTGGACACAGTCCTCAGACACTCACAACCAGGGTAATCAGGATGCTCTACCCTCAGAACTCTAAGCACATCCACAACAAGCTGCGGTGTGACTGCAAAGTGCGTACCTCGAATGCGAGTATGAAAGAAAGGTACTGAAAAATCAATCCCGTGCATGTTGGAGTAAAACTCCTGAATAAGTATAAGAGGACAGGTGACCGAGATGCCACACAATGACTCCCATCCCCGACTGTGAATGACATTAGGAAGGTTAGTGTCGACGAAGTTCGCCAAAATGACTCAGCATTCCGAATGAACACCTCTTCGAGAGAAGTTCTCCAAGAATGCTTTACGGGCATCCTCATCATGGAATCGAATGTTAGAAGAAGTAGGATAAGAAGAAGATGATGCCCCGGAACGAAGAGGGTTCCGAGACGAAGCAGACTTACGTTTAGGTGCTATAGACACTACTAACGTAAACAGAATGAGAGAGAGGGAGAAAGAGACAATCAGAAAAGTCCCAAAACATTTCAAATATATCAAGATATATTGAAAAGGAAGTACGTATGCATGGGAATGCATGAACATAAGACATGCAAAAGAAATTTCATCATGGGCTCAGCCTAATCCAATCCTACCAGCACACAAACATATTGCACACATCTAAATGCATGAAAATACTGTTATAATGCAAATGAGATGCAATGTATGAGATTTTGAACACATTTAAATGAAAACCCATCCCAAAATTATAAGAAAAACTCATCAATTTTGAAAAATCCCAAAATTTTCAAAAACCCCAAAACCTAAGTTTCAAAAACATAAAATGCATGAAATGTGAGAAGAAAAGAGATCATACCAAGTGATTTGAATCAAGGAAGGGCTGAAAATCACGTGGGTTGAAGGTTTGGAGTGAGAAAAATGAGTTTGGAAGATGAACAGGCGCGGACAGATCGAGAGAGATCGAGAAAATGAGAACCGGATCACATGAGAGATATATATAGATCCTCAGTAAATCTCGACAGATGAGGTGTCGAGACATGTGTCAAGGTAGGTGTCGAGAAGAATGGTCGTCGACAGATAAAGGTGTCGAGGAGGTATCGAAGAATAAACACCAGAACCCAGAACAGAAGCTCGATCGATCGACAAGGTATCGAGAAGCTATCGAGGAGACAGGAGATTTCTCAATCAATCCATCAGGTGTCGAGGATGTGTCGAGATTGCAATAAGAAAAAATCTTGAGAAGCTCAACAGATAGCAAGGTATCGAGGAGGTGTCGAGAAGGTGTCGAGCCAACTTTTAAAAACAGTTTTCCGAGAAGTGAAAAACATAAACATGAATGCAATCAATCATGCAACTCAACAATGATCCAATCAACACAAAAAGGCTCTCAAAATCATCTCTCAAAGAAAAAAAAATTAAGCACACAAATCTCCAAAAATACACACACACACATTAAACAAGTCTAACCGATTTTATATTTCAAAAACAAGTCATGAAAGTTTTAGTGAGCATACAAAAGCATATGTAAACCTAGTGATGGCCAAATCACATTGTACTTGCACATGTATCAAGAGTAGCAAAGAATATTGCGTGTCGTGTGTGAAAAACATCGCAAGATTGCATAAGTGTACACATGTTATAACAATTTGAGATATGAGAAAATCACTTTAACTCATACACAATCATAACTGTTTGATGGGGACTATCACCTTCGAGATCTATCTTATAACTCCCACATTTCCTAGAATACACGCTTGCAATCATATTTAAAGCATTTTTAATCTTTTTGCTTTTTATTTTCTTTGCATATTTTTCTTTTTAAGCATATCATGTATGGGCATATATGAGAGAGAAAAGAAATACCCATTGATATTTGACATTCCAATTTTACTATGCCAAAGCACACAAATGTCATTGACATCACACTTTTGCTATGCCGAAGCATACAAATGTCTTATCATGATTGGCGGGCAACAGTAGTGAGATGGTTATTTATGCCTTTCTCTTAGGATTTTCTAGTCCTACCCGTAAAAAAGAGTTATATGGGTGTTAAGTCTAAGAGATAACTTAGTCTTACTCATTACAAACAAGAGCCACAAATCTCACTTGCTTAGTTGTGCATAAAGATGCTCATCTAAGTTATAAAAGATACAAAATTTAGAAAACTTTGTTTCAATGGCTATCTAAGGTACACAAATACCAATGTATACAAAACACACATTGTTTTTGTATTTTTCTGATTTTTCAATTTTTTATTTTATTTTTATCAAAAACAAAATAAACAAAAACTGAAAATAAACAAACAAAAACATGTTATCAAAGCAAAGCATAAACTAAACTAACTCAAAATAAAAGTAAAAAACACAAGTAATGCAACAAACAAAAATAAGAAGATAGAAGAAAGTGATTTAATCACTTAGAGTCCTTTTTCTTCCACACCTTAGACGAACATTTCCTTTAGTTGAAACCTTGAACCGGCAGCGAAGTGGAATAATTGAACCCGTTCAAGTTTGAAAGGAACATAAGGGCTTTCAGAAGATCTCCAAAAGGAGCAAGAGACGATTGAAGCTGATTTTGGCTCCCAAATGCTATCACGCTATTGCTCTGTTGAGTGGTTATTCACTTATAGCAATCTGGTCGAGTATGACCGACAACACCACAATTGAGGACAGAGATGTTGCTTCTTCTGTTTGGGCTTTTAAGAGTTAACCTTCTTAGCCCTAGGGTTTTTAGCATCTTTCTTATCTAGCTTAGGGGGTGCTCCTAGGATAGATTTACCCTTGTCTAAGTTCTCACTTGCTAATTCTGTTTTAACATCAGTGTTCTCAATTTTAACAATATTAGCAGGAGGAACAAAAACAGTAGCACTAGTAGAAGCAATATTAGAGGAAGAAAGATCATACCCTAAACCTGTTCGTTCTGAAGCAGATTTCTGAATGCTGAGCATCTCATCAAGTTTTGCACTTGAGGTCCTCTCCAACTGAGCTCTAACCTGAAATAGCTCCACCTCAAGCTTCTTGGTCTTCTCAGCCAAGAAATTGTTCTCGAACCTCAGCGCTCCAATAGTCTGATTTGCCTCATCAAACTTTGTGGACAACTCTTCACGGTCAAGTTCCACATCACTAAGCTTCTTTGTGGTCAGCCTATAGAGTTTCTCATGTTTCTTAGACAGCTTGTATTGTTTCTCATAGGCTGAATGGATATCATCTTGATCATCCATCTTCTCACACTTAGAATCCACCAATTCTTCTTCTTCTTCCACTTCATTAACAATCCCTTCTGTAGGATTGACTGTGGCAGTGAAGACATTTAAGTTTCCGTCATCCTCACTATAAGAATTATCTTCAGGCTCAGTGTCACTCAAGGTTGCAGCAAGTGCTTTGCTTTTCCCAATGCTCTTGAGATATGTAAGACACTCATTTTTCATGTGTCCGAACCCATGACACCCAAAACACTTAGGTCCTGCGGGAACAATGTACTAACCACTTTCCTTTGCATCCTTCTTCCCTTTGTCTTGGCTCTTACACTGAGAAGAACTGGATTGCTTGTGGTCTTTGTCAAAGCCCTTTCCATTGGCATTCTTCATAAATTTCTTGAACTGCATGGTGATGTAGGACTTCATCTTTGAATCTTCATCATCTGAAGACTCGTCTGTCTCACTGCTCTTAGCCTTCAATGTCATACTCTTGCCTTTACCCGACTTGCCGATCCTAGATAACCCTAACTCATAGGTCTACAAGTTTCCAACCAACTCAGTCAAAGGAATCTTGTCAATATCCTTTGATTCCTCTATTGCCGTAATCTTGGCATGGAATCTCTCGGGTAGAGATCTGAGCACTTTTCTCACAAACTTGGGTTTAGGGATGGTTTCCCAAAAATTGAAGGCTGAGTTCACTATGTCCTTGAGCTTGGCATAGAACTCATCGAACGACTCATCCTCCTCCATCTTTATTTCTTCAAACCTTGTAATGAGCCTCTGAAACTTTGAATCTTTGACAGCCTTAGTTCCCTCATAAGTTGTCTGGAGAATGGTCCAAGCCTCTTTAGTAGTTTCAGTTGAGGATATCTTCTTAAATTCCTCATTGCTGACTGCACTGAACAACGCATTCAATGCCCTACTGTTGAAGTTAGCCGCCTTGATCTTTGCATCATCCCAATCGGCCGACGCTTCCTTTAACTTAGTCCAGCCAATCTCAACAGCTTGCCATATCTTTTCATTTAAAGACTGCAAAAAAGCTCTAATGCATACTTTCCAGTATGTATAGTTAGTCCCATCAAATAAAGGAGGTTTAATTAACGACTGTCCTCTATCCATGACAAACAGGGGTCAATGGATCAAACACAGCAGAGATTAAAACCTAATCAAAGTGTGCTTGCTCTGATACCACTTGATAGGCCACAAACGAATTGACCCATTGTGATTAATTAACCAATTAATTTATCCAAGTTTATTAATTAAGTTAATTAACATGCAATTGCGTGGCAGCACAAATAAATCACCAATAAACTAAATATGCAGCAGAAAATAAATAACACGGTGATTTGTTCACGAATGGGAAAAACCCTAACGGCAAAAACCCTACCGGGTGATTTTCAGGTCACCACTCCCAAAACTCCACTATTATCACAACAAGCGGTTACAAGTAAAGGAATCCCAAGTACCTTACCAACCTACAGTTGAACCCTTACCCTAATACCCAATTGGATTTGTTCTGTTGTAACAGTTCCCTCTTTTGATGCACGGCTCCCAAGTACATGACTAACCAGTTTGCGCAAATCCCAGTACACGACTTCAATCACCAACTAGAAAGAAAGGTTGGCTGCAAAGTTCTTCAGTTCATACACATGATGAAGATCAAAAAGATGCTTGGTCACAAAACCCAAAGGTGCACATACACAGCAACTTCTTCAGAAGAGATGACTAGGTTAAGAACTTCGTCTTCGGTCACAATTTGATTGAACAGAGTTTGCTCAATGCTTGTGCAACTTGTTAACTCTTAGACGGCTCTTAAAACAATCCTTTTATATGTCTAGGGTTAGGAGAAAAGAAGGCCCAAAGACACATTCACGGATTCCAAGAAATCAGATTGAAATTCTAATTTTATAAACCTCAACAGATAGAAGCTATCGAGAAGCTATCGAGCAGGTGTCGAGCTACGGGCTTGAACAGCTTACTGAAGCTCAATAGATGCAGCTGTCGAGCTTTAATGAATCTGCACTTTCAGCTTGTTTTCTTGAATAGATTTGAAGGCTTCAATACTTGATCTTGAAACATGGTTTCTTGAAGTATTTCAACACAACTTAAATCTACCCAAATACAAATAAAGTGCATTTTGTCAAAGGATTAGCCAATTACATAAAAGTATGACATATGTTCTTAACATCTGAACCACATATGTCCTAACAAGCTCATAGACTCACCAAACAAAAAACCTTCTCTTTACATACCACCCACATTTCCCTTGAGGACTGAGCTAAGATCCCCTCTTTCCCTTCATACCATGCCAAATAACTCTTTTTTCATCACTATGCACCCACTAATATTAACTTATTGTTTTACTATAGGAGGCAATAACGTATTTAAGACTTTTGGAATTTTTTCTTCAAATTGATGTAATGATGGCTGAGAGTACTGTGGACCCTATTGAACAAAATACACAAGAATTTCTTGAAGTTAATACTTTATTAAATTTATTTAATAATTGAATATAAATTACCCTACCACTGGAGATAATACCGTACCGTTGGAGGACTGATTTGAACTATGATGCTGTAAAAGGACTAAAATATAACAAACTAACAATAACAACGTGTTTATTGGGCTTTATTGTTGTCTTCTTGTCAGGGTGCAGCCTCTATCTCTTGCTTGGGTGGGCTAACACAACACCAAAAGCCTTTCGGCATTATTTCAAGGGCCTAGGGACGGACCCAGGATTTTAAGCTTGGGGGGGGGGGGGGGGGGGGCGAAGATAAGCGAAAAAAAAATTTTCAAATACGCATTCATATAGTATTAATAAACTATCAACCAAGACAAATACCCAAAAATCATTTTTTCTTACTATGTTAAGATACAATTATCTACTAACAAAAACAAAAGACACGAAACACTGTTATTTCTTTATACAATCATCTATGAAAAGGGAACTCGAAACTTGTTAGGTTCTAAGGTCTTAGGATTTTATGTATTTAGAACCTAATTTGTAATGTTGGCAAACCATGATCAAAACAATGTATTTAGTCTTGTTTAGGCTTGCTCAAAGTTGGTTTAATATTATAAAGTTGGAATCGAGAGACTGCAGAAGCATTGGGGCTTCTCGGCCTGGCTCGATCGATCGAATGTAATTCTCGATCGATCGAAAGTCGGCCCAGATGCGTTTTTCTGCAGAATTCCAACTCAGCCCAAACTCTTTAAACGTTTAGGGTTTTATGTTTTTGCCCTAGGTATATAAGACAAACCCTAGCCACGTTTTTCAGAGTTGCACAAGTTGTATTGTTGCTCATACATTGCGGTTTTGTGTAAATCTCTTGTGAGATCTAGAGGAGCTTTCCTTTACACATAACTTAGGGTTTTCAAGATTAAGATTCTTCTACATCTTGATGATCAACTTGGTTGCTGCCTTTGAAACTTAAAGATTAACAAGCGAGGAGCTTGTACCTGATTGAAGGAATACAAAGAAAGAAGTAGTCCGTGAACTCGGAGCCTGCGCGTGGTCGTGTCAGGAAGTTTTACTGGTGGGTAGCATTAGGAAGTCAAGCGGGGAGCTTGTAAGTCCTTTTGTAAGAACTTCAATTCTTTTTTAGTGGATTCCGTTTTGCCTTGAGGATCGGTGGGTAAAATCCTCCCCAGGTTTTTTACCGGTTTGGTTTTCCTAGGTGATCATATCACTGTGTTATTTATTTTCCGCTGCTTTATATGTTTTACATGCATGATATGATTTTGTGATTGTTTTAACCTAGAATTGCTTAATTTGACTAAGTAAAAACTTGGCTAAGTAATCTAGGCTACGCAATTTTTTTGTGGTTTAAAGGGGTCTAAACCCTACAAGTGGTATCAGAGCGGGTTGCTCTTTTGTTTGAGATTTTCATCTCAGAGCTGATCCTTGACCCCGGTTGTCATGGAACATGGACACTCTCTGTTTGTTCCTCCTCACTTTGATGGGAACAATTATGCCTACTGGAAAGTAAGGATGAAAGCATTCCTGAAATCCATTGATGAGAGAGTTTGGAACTCTGTTGAATATGGTTGGGAGAAGCCCACTACTCCTGTGAGTGAGTGGCAAACTTCTCAAAAAGAAGCAGCTGCATTTAATAGCAAAGTTATGAATGCCATTTTTAATGCTGTTTCAATGGAGGAATTTAAGAGGATCTCTAATGTTGAGGTTGCTTATACTGCTTGGAAAATCCTCCAAACTGTGCATGAGGGCACAAAGGCTGTTAAAATAAACAAATTGCAGCAATTAACTTCTAGGTTTGAAAGCATTAGAATGTCTGATGATGAAACCTTTGATGAGTTTTATGCTAAACTCAATGATATTGTTAATTTTGCTTATAATTTGGGTGAAGTCTATGATCAACCTAAAGTTGTTAGGAAAATTCTTAGATCCTTAACTGAAGACTTTAGACCCAAAGTGACAGCCATTACTGAGAGTAAGGATGTTGACTCCATCCCTGTGGATGAGCTTGTAGGATCTCTTCAGTCCTATGAGTCTGACCTTCCCAAGACTGCCAAATCCAAATCAATGGCTCTTAAGTCTATTGATGATGTTGAAGCTGGTGGATTTGATGATGAGCTCTCTCCCACAGAGATAGCTTACCTTGCCAAGAACTTTATAAATTTCCTTAGAAACACAAATAGGAAGGCAAGGAATACCAACACTGCTGAACCTAGAAACTTTAGGAAGAATGATCCCACTAAGGTTAATAATTTTGAAAAACCTAGAGAACAAGTAGGTCAATCTTCTAATAACTCTTTGGGTCCACAGTGTTTTGGTTGTCAAGGGTATGGTCATGTCAAATATGAATGTCCTACTTTCTTGAGAAATAAGGGTAAAGCTATGGCTGTAACCCTTAGTGATAATGAGGTTTCTGATGATGAGTCCGGTTGTGACGAGGATGGAAACTTCATTACTTTCACTGCTACTGGTACAGCAGATGAAGGCATATCTGCTGAGGAGAACCCTGCTGATGGGGAACTCTCTGAAGATGCAGATCTTCAAGAGGCCTATAACAAACTTTGCAAAATTGCTGCAAAGGATGCTATGAAAGTTGATCTAGGCCTGAAGAAAATTGATGCTCTTGAGCTTGAAAAGAAAAATCTGCTTGTAAAACTATTTGATGCTAATGATCTTTTGAATAATGTTAAATCTGAAAATATGCTTTTACTTGATAAAGTTAGAATTTTGGAACATGATTTATCTGTTGCTAGATCTGCTAGTTCTAAACTTGATCATATGCTGAATGTTCAAAAGTATCCTTCTGATAAAGCTGGGTTAGGATATGTTGAAAGCATCTTTGATTCTGGACCCCATTCCACTGTTTTTGTTCCTTCTTCTTCTCTTCTGAACTTCTTGTGAGTGAGGTTGTGAGTGAAACCATTAAACCCCCTGTGAGTGAGGTTGTTAAACCTGTAGATGTTTCACCACCAAAGAAGATTAGGGTAGACTTAAGAGAATCCAAACCTAAGGAGCCTACCAAACCTAAGGACAAGATGCATGGTAAACCTGCTTGGGTTTGTCATTATTGTGGTAAGTCTGGACATATCCGTCCTAACTGTTACAAGCTTCAAGCTGATAAGAGAGCAAAAAGACCAAAAGTGCCTGTGCCTCAAGCACAAGATCCTATGGCACTAATTGGTGAATTGGTAAAGGCGTTAAACCTTTATTCCAATTCTGGAGTTGGGAATCACTCTAATGTGAATAAAAACTCAAATGCTCGGGGTGCATCTAAAAAGTTTTGGATGCAAAAGACTCGAACTAACTGAGTCTTTCTGACATGGTCCTTGTGCTTCATTGCTCTATTCTGTTGTGACCATTGTTATTTGGTTTTTGTGTTTTTCTTTTGTTCTAGGACTTGCATTGCATTACATACATGCATTTCATTCTAGGATTTATTTGTTTTCTCTTTTAATATATAAAAAAAAAAAAAAAAAAAAAAAAAAGGAGAAAGCAAAATCTTTGTTGAACACTATTTTTCTTGATTTTTTGGAAAACAAGATTGGTCAATCTGTTTACACATGTCATGTCTTGTGTACCTTGTTTAACTTGGATGAGCTTATTTACTGCACTTGACTAGTTGAAACTTTATAGTGCATGTTGTGTGGGAAAGATGTGTGTGGTTATTAATCACTTTGTCTTGATCTTGAAGTCACATGTTATTTGACTGTCGGACTTGATCCTTTTGAGAAAGGCATAAATAACCATCTCACCACTGTTCACTAGCCAATCATGAACACCTTAGTGCATATCATAAGATTTTGTGCTCAAGAAAGTGTAGCACATGCACAAAAAGAACATAAGGTGTAGCCTCATTTAAAATTAAAACTGGTGTGTACTATTAGGCTTGATGCCAATTCACTTAATTCAAACCGGTGTGTACTATTAGGCTGAATGCCAATTCATTTATAAATAAGAGGCAAAAATGAAAGAAACTTACATGATTGCAAGCTCTTGTTCTAGGAGATGTGGGAGTTATAGGATGTAACTCTGTAGGTGATAGTCTCTTTTAAATTCTATGTGATGAATTGTGTAGACTTTGTGTTTGATTACTATTCACATATCACCTCACATGTATCTCAAGTTTTATGCTAGTTTCACACACTTCACAAGTTACTCTTTGTTAAACATTGTACATGCTAGTGTGTGTGTTTTTGGTCTGACCAACCAAGTCTGAAAATATCTTGAGATTTGTGCACAACATATTTTGTTGCTTGAGAAAATTGAATGGAGGATAATTGGAACTTGTCTTTGATGAAACTGGGCTTGAAAATTAGGGTTTTTGAAAAAGCATTTCACTTCATACTCATGCATTTTGTTTTCATTGATCAAATGCTTTGAGGAGGTGTTTTTAAAAAATTGGACTTGCATTTTTCAAAATTGTGTTTTCCCAAAATTTTTGAGAGTTTCTGCCCATTTCGATCGATCGAGTGTATTCTTCGATCAATCGAAAAAGTGCCTCAGAATGTGCTAAAATGACTGTCACATTCGATCAATTGAATGTAATTTTCGATCGATCGAATATTGTGGAGAGACTTTTTAAAAAGAGGAAATCTGACTTTTTCAAAATTATTCAAAACTTTTTCAAACTTCCTTTTCTCTCTCCGACAAGGCATAGACCAAAAGATCAAATTTTTTGTCGTTTTCTCCGAAATTTTTGCAAAGAATCCCTTTCCTCAAGCCGCTATGTCCTTTTTACCCTTCCTTTTCAATTTATTTTCATAATTTCATGCATTTTAGAGGAGATTTTCGGAACTTTTCTTTTTGAGATTTGTGTTGTTTTGGACTAAATTGTTTGCAATTGATCAATGGGTTTTGATGGGGACACCCTATAGACATATTCTTGATTGTTTAATTTGATCAATTTTGTGTTTTGTGGACAATTGAAATTTCTAGGGTTTATAATTGATCCGAATTGGGGCTTTTTGTGAAATTGAGTTTAATTGATGAAATTGGCTTGTCTAATTGATGTAATTGGTTATTATAAACTGTTTTCAATGGTGTGTAATGATTAATTCATCAATTTGGTACAAAAATTTTCAAGTGGTTCTCAAATTTTTAGGGTTTTTGTTAAGAAACTCTATGTTCAAGCCAAGTTTGTGAATTTGAACTTAATTTGATCCTGGTTACTGCATTAGTTCATGCATCATAACATTGTTAATGTTCATGCATCATATAGAATTTTATTCTATATTTTTTTGTGCTAACTTGCAGTCTGCCCTTGGTTGTGTTTTTGTTTTTTTTTTTGTTTTTGTTTTTCTCTTTGTGTCTCTGTCCTTCCCTTAGCACCATGCCTAGGAAGACTAGAGCACGTAGGACTATCCCCTCTCTTTCTCCACCCCCTCCTTCTTTTGATAGTGAGAGATTCCCTAGTGAGAAAAACCAAGAGCTTTACGAGACTTTAAACCTTAAGAGGAAGATTTGGTCTGAGCGTTCTGTCTCTTTTGATGAGCTTGATCCTGCCCTTAGGGCAAATTTTGAGCGTAGGGGTTGGCTTCCTTTGTTTGCGGTGTCTGACCCTCCTCCTCCGGCTACCTTGATTAAAGAGTTCTTTTCGAACATCTCAATCCGCATCTATGATTCCAACACTCTAGTTAGGAGTTGGATACGAGGCGTAAAGTACTCCATTACTCCTCAGGTAGTGGCTGATGCTCTTGAGGTGCCTTTGGTACAGCATCCTGTCTATCCCTATGATGAGTCACCAGAGTTGAGTGATGTCATGTCCTACATCACTGGGTCATCTATCCAGTGGGGTTCTGATCCTAGGATCACCACCGCTGAGCTTCCCGAGACTACCTATCTCTTCTTTAGGATAGCTTGTCACTCACTCTGGCCCATTTCTCATCTACACACCATTCCTCTTGAGAGGTGTGTTTTTCTGTACGCTCTTGTTACTGATGCTCCTATTAGTTTTCCTCATCTTTTTCTTCGTTCTTTGAACGAAGTTTATAGGAGTTCATCTACTGCTCATGCTCTTGTTCATCCTATTTTCATTCATAGGATTTTACTGTATCTAGGTTTAGAGGATTTCCCTGCTTCTGAGCCTGTTCATGTTATAGGTCCTATAGGTGCGTCTTTTCTTAGACAGAGGGCCGCTCATCTTCGAGCTGGTTCTAAATACCCTAGGTCTGAGCCATCTTCTAGCACTCCTCCTCCTCCTTCATCTTCTACAGGTCCTGCTGGTGAGGATATTCCTGATCCAGTTGGTGATGATGCTGATGCTGTTGCTGCTGCTGTTCCTCCACCTCCTGCGGCCGACTTCGATGTTCGTCGTACTTTGGAGACTGTCATGACCGTTCAGGCGGCTCATGGTCAGATTTTGATGGATTTGTTCGATGAGATTCGAGCTTTGCGAGCAGATTTGGCGCGACTTCATTCACCTTCACCACCACCTTTTGATGGCGACTCTTGATTGCCCTTTGGCATTCCGTCATAAAAAGGGGGAGTGGATATTTTTGATATTTTTTGACTTGTAGAGGAGTTTTGATTTTTTGAGGAGCTAGTTTGTAGTTAAGGTAGAGATATTTTTAGCATGGGATATTTTTTGTGGAGTTTAGTAGATTGTATCTAGGTGCTTCACTTTGTATATCATTTTTGGGGATATTCATGTTAGGGGGAGTAACATTGATTGATATATTGATATACATGATTTTGTTTGATTCTTGTTGTCTTATGATTCATTGCTTATTGATTTATATTTATGAGTTGATTCATTGATATATATCTTTATTTTGAGTTGTGTGAATCTTACAAGAATATTATACCTGTTTATATACTGTTTTCTGCCACACATGCGTTTATGTGTTTGTTGAGTATTTCAGGAATATACAGGTTGATTCAACAAAGCTGCTGTCTACACTTGCAACCGATGGATAGTAGTTAGGTTGAACTTTTGTTTATGAGCATTATAATGTAAAGGGCTTTTTACTTGTAAACTTTGAGCTTTTGATTTGTGTTTTGTCACGGATTGCCAAAGGGGAAGTTTGTTAGGTTCTAAGGTCTTAGGATTTTATGTATTTAGAACCTAATTTGTAATGTTGGCAAACCATGATCAAAACAATGTATTTAGTCTTGTTTAGGCTTGCTCAAAGTTGGTTTAATATTGTAAAGTTGGAATCGAGAGACTGCAGAAGCATTGGGGCTTCTCGGCCTGGCTCGATCGATCGAATGTAATTCTCGATCGATCGAAAGTCAGCCCAGATGCATTTTTCTGCAGAATTCCAACTCAGCCTAAACTCTTTAAACGTTTAGGGTTTTATGTTTTTGCCCTAAGTATATAAGGCAAACCCTAGCCATGTTTTTCAGAGTTGCACAAGTTGTATTGTTGCTCATACATTGCGGTTTTGTGTAAATCTCTTGTGAGATCTAGAGGAGCTTTCCTTTACACATAACTTAGGGTTTTCAAGATTAAGATTCTTCTACATCTTGATGATCAACTTGGTTGCTACCTTTGAAGCTTAAAGATTAACAAGCGAGGAGCTTGTACCTGATTGAAGGAATACAAAGAAAGAAGTAGTCCGTGGACTCGGAGCCTACGCGTGGTCGTGTCAGGAAGTTTTACTGGTGGGTAGCATTAGGAAGTCAAGCGGGGAGCTTGTAAGTCCTTTTGTAAGAACTTCAATTCTTTCTTAGTGGATTCTGTTTTGCCTTGAGGATCGGTGGGTAAAATCCTCCCTAGGTTTTTTACCGGTTTGGTTTTCCTAGGTGATCATATCACTGTGTTATTTATTTTCCGCTGCTTTATATGTTTTACATGCATGATATGATTTTGTGATTGTTTTAACCTAGAATTGCTTAATTTGACTAAGTAAAAACTTGGCTAAGTAATCTAGGCTACGCAATTTTTTTGTGGTTTAAAGGGGTCTAAACCCTACAAAACTCTTTCAAATCTTCAAAATCATCTATGATTGAATCCAAACTAAATGTCGAAGCTATATCCTTTTCAATGTATAACATCAAAAAGTCCGTCAAAAAATCATTTTCCGTTTTGTTGCGAAGGTTAGTTTTGACAACTTTCATAGCTGAAAATTCTCGCTCTGTAATAGCAGTAGAACCTGGAAGAGTAAGCACAAGTCTCACCATTCTATAAACAAGTTTGTAGTGTTCTAAAGTTCTAGTTTTCACTAACCATTGAGACAACTCAGATAAACTTTTCAATTTTTTGAACTTTGGATCATGGACTACATTATGCTTAAAAGGATAAAGCTCCTTCTCCAACACTTGTTTTTCATAATCTGTGAAATCTTGTGGATAGAAATTCTTTACCAACAAACAAAGATCACTACTTTTGAAAGATTTTAATGCCGCTCGAGGTTCTAAAGCTAAACTAAGCCTAAGTAACTCCAATGCATTTTCATTAAACCGATAATTTAGTTCCTATAGTTGAGAATCTATTGTAGCATAAAAATATTTATTCGATAATGATGCTCAATTGTAACGTTATCTTGCTAATTACGAGCTCGGCCACACCTCACAATATAACAAGCATTCATATCTAGGACATCAATGCAATGCTTCTCACAAAATGATATCACAGTGGTGAGTAAGTCATCCCATCCATCATCTCTAAATTTTTGGATAACTGCTTTAGTAGATGAAACTAAATGCATGGCATTTAAAATGTCTTGAGATTAGCTTTGCAAAGCTTGACAAAGTTTATCAGTGGTCTCCATAGTTTCCTTCTCAAGATGCAAAATGAAGACAAATTCAAATGAAGTTAAACCATCATAAGCTGACTCTGCTTCTGCCCGATGTTCTCCATCAATTGCACCATCAATTATATTTTGCAAAACTTCAACAATTGAAGTAAACATCCTTAATAAGCTAGAAACTGATCTAAAATATGAACTCCAATGTGTTTCTACAAGTCGTTGTAAAGTGCCAATTTGATTAAGTCCACTTCCAGTCTCAAGCTCTTCAAGATCAATCAAACATGCTATTTCATTAGCATTGGCAACTTTCAATTGCTCATTGTGCTTGCATGAAGCATTAACAATTTTAATCAGAAAAAGTAATGTAAGAAAAACATGACTAATGGGAACAACTTGTTTTGATGCTTTTACTAATGTCAATTGTAAGCGATGTACAAAACAATGGATGTAGTAAGCATATGGGCAATCATTCAAAATCAAAGCTTGTAATCCATTCCACATACCTCGCATGTTGCTTGCTCCATCATATCCTTGCCCTCAAATATTTTATATATCTAAGCAATGTTGAGATAACAAAGAATGTATACCCTTCGTTAGAGTCAAAGCCGCAGTGTCAACAACATGAATAAGCCCAAAAAAACGTTCTTTCACAAAACCTTCTGCATCAACATATCTAAAAACCACAACCATTTGCTTTTTCATGGACTCATCATGAGCTTCATCAACTATTATGCAAAACTTTGCATCACCAATTTCTTCCTGAATGGCCTTCTTCACTTTGGCTGATAAAACATGTAGAATTTCCTTTTGAATCCTAGGTGATGTGTAGGTTGATTTTTGGGAGCTTTTTCTATTATTTTAGCAACCTTCTCATTCCAAAAAATCACAATACCCAATGATTCAAAAAAGTTCTCACAATTTAATGAACTAAAACTTTCATCTCGACCTCTAAAAGCTATAGCTTAAAAGGCAAGATATCGGACAATAAAAATTGAGGCCTTCAGTTGCAACCGATTATTTGCAATTTGTTCAGTAGTGAAATGATCAACTACCCTTTGTAAATGCTGCCATTGGTTCAGTAAATCCTTACACATTTGCTCGACAACTCTATGAGCTGAGTTAGGATCTTTTCCTATATGAACTTGAAAATAACAATCTTTGCCCCCAACCTTTCTCCAATTTCTAAATCCACCAACAGTGAATGTATTTTTTCCCACAACCCCATTTAAATTATGAAAGACAAAGCAGGGTAGACTATAAGCTGCATCAGTCGTAGGAGAATATTCAAACCATGTTGAATTAGATCCAATCAAGAAGCTTGAAAGCTACGATTGTGCTTTCCACTTTTTTTGAATGTCTTTAGAGGAGGTTGGTGCAGACCTTTTATAATGTAAGCCCGTCAAATTTCATCACGTTGATTAACATGATATTCCAATATTTGTTTGTGTGTTCCGGGATCATAATCCAAAGAATCAAGGTCAATTCTTTGAAATTGTGTTTGAGAGATTAGAACATCGACATTTTCCAGAATTGGAAAATTTATATTTTCTAGAATTGGAACATCCACATTTTCTAGAATTGGAATTGCAACATTAGTTGTGAGCGTCAGTTTACACAAGTTGGCCTTTTGCTAAAGGCCCTAGATTCATGAACATGGTGATGACTTTTGTGTTGCACCCACTCTCTCACTATAACTCTATCACAAAGCTTCGTGCTCGATTTTTGCTTTCTTTGTTGGAGCACCTCTCTATAGATTTTCCTTCACATTTCATTCTTTCCATCATAGATATGTTTAGGGATACGGCTACCCGTGATTAGCTTATATTTCCTTCTGCTATTATGAGGATCCTATGCCATTTTTCTGTTCCTTTTCCCTCCTCTGATCACTTCTCTGTCATGTGTGCCATAGATGTCGCTACCGTAAAACGTAGTGAGGCTTAGTTTAGGCCACGACAGAAGTCAACAACTCCTCCCTCCGGTTCGACTCCATCTCGTTCGGCACCCTCTCGCTCTTCTCCATCTACATCTGCTCCCTCCTCTTCTTTGGGCGATGTATCTCTTGGAGATATCATGGTGCAACTGCAACGCATGGATGCTCGCCTTGATATGCTCTCTACCGAGTTGTATCAGGTGAACATTCGTGTTGGTCGTATTGCACGATGTCAGGCAACCATTGGTGGTTTTGCTTCTGAGGCTACTCCTTCACCACCTCCTCCAATGGCTTTTGATTCTGATGCTGAGGATGATAATGATGATGGTGATGATGATGATGCTTCAGATAATGATGATGGAGATGCTAGCTCTACTGATGAGATGTCTGCTTAACACTCTACCCTTTGTCACTCATGACAAAAAGGGGGAGTAATTTTGGGATATGTGAGTAGTAATCTTAGGGGGAGAGTTAGTATAGGACATTTTTTATATGGGGAGTGTTGATACTTGAGGGATGTAGTGAGGATATGATGTATCTTTTCTTTTCTTTCTTATATAGATACATTGTTCTTGTATATTTGGTCTTGTAATCATTTTGACATACATTGTACTTATTTCTTTCTATATGTGGATGTATGTTGTTTCTTTCACCTACCTCTTACATGTGTTGTTTCTTTTCTCTCTTTATACACATGTTTCTTTATTTGTATGCAATCTATTATTTATGTTTCACACAAAGATGCCTTGATGAGTTTTGTTTAAAGTGTTTCAGAAATACAGGTTGTCAAAGTCTATTTGCCATAAACTCTCTTCTTGCAAAGTTTTTCAAGAGTTTGTGTTAGGATAGATTTTATTGTATTAAACAAGTGAATATGAGTTGAGTGATTTATGACTTCTCTCATATGATCATTTGTTAGTTGTGGTTTTGTCACGGATTGCCAAAAGGGGAGATTGTTAAGACATATGTGGTTCACATGTTAAGAACATATGTCATACTTTTATGTAATTGGCTAATCCTTTGACAAAATGCACTTTACTTGTATTTGAGTAGATTTAGGATGTGTTGAAATACTTCAAGAAACCATATTTCAATATCAAGCATTGAAGCCTTCAAGTCTGTTCAAGAAAACAAGCTAAAAATGCAAATTCATTAAAGCTCGACAGTTGCATCTATCGAGCTTTAGTAAGCTGTTCAAGTCCGTAAGCTCGACACCAACTCGACAGCTTCTCGATAGCTTCTATCTATCGAGATTTCTTAGGATCCGTGAATGTGTCTTTAGGCCTTCTTTTCTCCTAACCCTAGACATATAAAAGTATTGTTTTAAGGGCCGTCTAAGAGTTCACAAGTTGCACAAGCATTGAGCAAAATCTGTTCAAGCAAATTGTGACCGGAGACGAAGTTCTTAACCTAGTTCATCTCTTCTGAAGAAGTTGCTGTGTATTTGCACCAAGGGTTTTGTGACCAAGCATTTTCTTGATCTTCATCATGTGTATGAACTGAAGAACTTTATAGCCAACCTTTCTTTCTAGTTGATGATTGAAGTCGTGTACTGGGATCTGCACAAACTGGTTAGTCACATACTTGGGAGCCATGCATCAAAAGAGAAAACTGTCACTACAGAACAAGTCCAATTGGGTATTGGGGTAAGAGTTCAACTGTAGGTCGGTAAGGTACTTGGGATTCCTTTACTTGTAACCGCTTGTTGTGATAATAATGGAGTTTCGGGAGTGGTGACCTGAAAATCACCCGGTGGGGTTTTTGCCACAAGGTTTTCCCCATTCATAAACAAATCACCATGTTATTTATTTTCCACTGCATTATTAGTTTATTGGTGATTTGTTTGTGCTGCCACACGTTTACATGTTAATTAACTTAATTAATCAACTTGGTTAAATTAATTGGTTAATTAATCATAAGGGATCAATTCGTTTGTGGCCTATCAACCTTTTTTTTTTTTTTTTTTTTTTGTCACTTGTCTGTTGCCCAATTCCACTTGTCCATATTATGCCCAACTACCAGTCAACAAAGAAAAAACTAATCTCTACAACTACAAACTCTACTCTCTCTCTGACTCTCTCTTAATCTCTCTTATCTATATAATGCAACACAAACACAGAGTGACAGAGTACAAAGTCAAAAAGCCAAAAAAAAAAAAAAAAAAAAAAAAAAAACAAAACGCCATAGGCAGCATAGATCAATCACCAACATCAGTTCAGTTCATCACTCATCAGTAAAAACACAAACATAAAACACCACAAGTCCACAAGGCACAAGCACAGTTTCTGTGAATCTCAGATTCCCAGATCAGATCACAAACATTTTATATTTATTAGGTTTTGAAGGAAAAGATAAGAGTAAATACCTGTGAGCAACAGCAACAAGTAGGTCTCGAGCAACCGGCGATAGCGGCAAGTAGGTCTCATGTGGGCAGCGGCAAGTGGGTCTCGTCAGCGTGGGTACTGGGTAGCAAGATCAAGATGGGTCTCGCTCTCACAAGCTTCACGGCAACATGACGTGAGCATTGGCAGTGGCGTCACAGGGTGGGTAAGTGGGTCTCTCTGAGCACTCTCTGTCACACCTCTCTATCTCTCTGTCTCGCCTCTTAGTGCTCTCACTTTCCTTTCTTTTTCTTTTTTTTTCTTTTTTTTTCCTTCGTTTTTTGCTTTCTCGGTTTGGTTTTGGACTACTGAGAGCTGAGTTTTTTTTCTTAGATTTACATGGGTTATGGACTCCTGGCCTGGCCAGATGATGGGCTAGGGGTTCATAATTTTGGGGGTGGGGGGGCCGAGCTAAAACTTAGGGGGGGGGGAGGGTGAGCTAAAAACTAAGGGGGGCCCAAGCTCTTTTTTTTTTTTTTTTGGCCCGGGGGGTCCCTGGCCCCCTTTGGCCCCTACCTAGGTCCGTCCCTACAAGGGCCCATCGTTGAGTTTCGACTTGACTACCCTATATTCTATTCGGAAGCATCAAAAATTTCCCCTTAACGCAGAGTAAATGGCAGAGGCAGCTTTCTTTGATTCTTTCTTGAGACTTAAGAGGACTATGCAATTTGTAGAACGTGTCTCCTTTTAGAGGGGCACGTAAACTAGACCGAAAAGAAAATCCTCAATGTATATAATTTTTTTTATTAAATATTATATGAGCACATAAACTGAATGGATTGTTTATAAACAATTTGCCTCCGGTTTTTTTTTTTTTAATTTTATAAACAATACTAAATGGATTGTTTATAAAACAATACTTTTTCCATTTTAATATAAGCAATCCATTTAGTATAAAGAGTAAGATTAATGTAGGGATAAGGGCCCAGAATCACATATTGGGCCTTGGGCTTGGTCCGAAGATATAGACTGGTCCGAGAAGGGACAAATAGTTATAGAGGACTCCGATTTTAAAGTCTCATAAGTAAGGAATGAATGGAGGGTGGTCTGAGGAGGAACTCCTCCTCAGATATGACGAACGCGGCTTAAATCTGTATTCCATCAATCAAGGTGATCTTCCAGGAGATTCCAGCAATAATGACGAGCATCATACACATATAAAGAGTGATGGGAACTTCAAAATATCTGGGAAAAAGCTGCTACCACCACATTAAATGCACTGCAACTACTTTTCTGGCTGTATTTATGTGAAGAAGACTACTGAACAGTGCTGCATTGGCCACCACAACTCACAGAAGGATAGAGAGGGTGTCTGATAGGACAGGCACTCAAGTGAGGGCTTAAATGATCAACAAGTGTAAGATCAAGATGATCTGAAATGAACTATATAATGTGAGAGGCCTTTCATGAGAAAGGAATCGAAAAAATAGAGAAAGAACACTATAGCAACCAAAGTTGCACTTGTAATCAGTTCTATCTATTTATACAAAGATTTGCCTCCTCTGATAGTGAACTTATTCAGTCCTATGTGCCTTGATCTTGCTTGATCGTCTTTCAAATCCATACTAGCCGTTGTTAAATTCATTAGGGCCTAGTTCTTTGACCCACTCTCTACAAATTTATTGTACTAGACTCACTGAGCCAAGATCCCATACATCTTGGGCTTGGGCTACAAATCATGCCCTTACAATTAATATATATATATATATATATATATAATTGCTAAAAGAAAGGTTTAAGCAAATACACGTTCAATTTTTACCCCAAAAAAAAAAGTAAATAAATAACCGTTGAATAAGTACAAAAAAAAAGTAATAATCAAATAACCAAGTATACCTTATATTTGGTTATTTATATGATATATTATATATTTGTATCAGTTTTAAAAATAGTTTATTATATTTATTATATGTTATATGTTCATCAATTTTTACAATATTATATAAAAAATTATTATTACAATAACTTTATCAATTTTTAAGTCCATCCATATTTTACAATAATTTTATAAAAAAAATTGGTGAGACTGTTGTAAAAATATTTGATGGAAATTTAGACCCCTTAAACCAACCAGATTAACCTAGTTAATTAGCCAAGTGATTAACTTAGTCAATTTATGCAAATCTAGGTTATCACAATCACACAATCATATCAAGAATATATAAAGCAGCGGAATAATAAATAACACAAGATATGATGACCCAGGAAACCACACGGTAAAAACCTGGGAAAGATTTGACCTAGCTAGCTTCAAGGTAAACTTGAATCCACTATGCGAAAAAATCGAAGTTCATACAAAAGGACTTACAAGCTCCCCGCTTGACTTCCTAATGCTACCCACCAGTAGAACTTACTGACACGACCACGTGCAAGCTCCGAATTCACGAACTCCTTCTTTCTTGGATTCTCCAATCAGCTACAAGCTCCCCGCATGTTTTTCTTTAAGCTCCAATGGCAGCAACCGAGTTGATCATCAAGATGTTGAAGTAATCTCTACCTTGAAAACCCTAAGTTTTGTGTAAATGAAAGCTCCTCTAGATCTCACAAGAGATTTACACAAAACAGAAAATATGAGCAACAATACAACTGAAGCAACTCTCAAAAACATGGCTAGGGTTTTGCCTTATATACCTAGGGCAAAAACATAAAACCCTAAACATTTAATGAGGTAGGGCTAAGTTGGAAATTCTGCAGAAAAATCGATCTGGCCGACTTTCGATTTATCGAGTCTGTGCTTCAATCGATAGAGCCAGGCCGAAAGTCACAAAGACTTCTGCAGCCACTCGATTCCAACTTTACAATAATTAATCAACTTTGAGCAAGCCTAAACAAGACTAAACATATTGTTTTGATCATGGTTTGCCAACATTACACATTAGAGTTTTAAATACATAAAATCCTAAATCTTTAGAACCTAACAAACTTCCCCTTTGGCAATCCGTGACAAAACACAAACTAAAAGCTCAAAGTGTACAAAGTAAAAGCCTTTTACAAAAAGTAATGCTCATAAAATAAAATTCAATCCTAACTACTATCCATCAGTTGCAAGTGTAGACAGCAGCTCAATTGAATCAACCTGTATATTCCTGAAACATTCAACAAACGCATAAACGCATGTGTGACAGAAAAACAGTAAATCAACAGATATGTAAACTAACTCTCCCCCTAAGTTAGATACACCAAAAAAAATATTCTTGAAAGTTCACACAACACATAATAAAGACATATATCAATGAATAACTTCACAATATAAACCAATAAGCAGTGAACACATAAATCAAGAATCATATATCAAAAATAATGTATCTCCCCAACATGAATAGCCCAAAAATGATACCAAGAGAAAGTATACACAGTAAAGCACCTAGATACAATCTAATATCTCAACTAGCTCCAACAAAAAACTCTCTAACAACAAAATCTCCTCTACAAGTCTCTCAAAAGTACTCCCCCTTTTTGTGATGGAATGCCAAAGAACAATCACATGTCATCAAAAGGAGATGGTGAGGGTGAACGAAGATGCGCCACATCAGCTCTCAGAGCATGTATCTCATCAAGGAAGTCCACGAAAATCTGACCATGAGCCACCTGAACAGTCATGACAGTCTCCAAGGTACGACGTACATCAAAGTCATCCAAAGGAGGTAGAGGAACAGCACCAGCACCAGCACCAGCAAGATCATGAACATCCTCACCAGCAGGACCTGTAGAAGAAGAAGGAGGGGGTGCGGAACCAGAAGGCTCAGACCTAGGGTGTTTAAAGCCAGCTCGAAGATGAGCAACCCTCTGTCTAAGAAAAGACGCACCTATGGGTCCAATAACATGAACGGGCTCAGAATAGGGGAAATCATCTAAACCAAGATGAAGCAAAATCCTATGAACAAAGATAGGATGGATAAGAGCGTGAGATGTAGATGAACTCCTATAAACTTCGTTCAAAGAACGAAGAAACAAGTGAGGAAAACTAATAAGAGCATCAGTAACAAGAGCATACAAAAATACACACCGCTCGAGAGAAATGGTGTGAAGATGAGAAATGGGCCACAAAGAATGACACGCTATCCTAAAGAAAAGATAGATTGTCTCAAGAAGCTCAGCAAAGGTGATCTGAGGATCAGAACCCCACTGGATAGAAGATCCAGTGATGTAAGACATGACATCACTCAACACAGGAGACACATCATAAGGGTAAACAGGGTGACATACCAAAGGTACCCCTAGAGCATCAGCCACTACTGTAGGAGTAATGACATACTCTATGCCTCGTATCCAACTCTTAACTAGAGTGTTGAAATCATAGACGTTGATAGAGATGTTCGAAAAGAACTCTCTAATCAGGGTAGCTGGAGGAGGAGGATTAGACACATCCAACAAAGGTAACCAGTCTCGACGCTTAAAGTTTGCCCTAATGGCAGGATCAACCTCATCTAAGATCACAGAACGCTCAGCCCAAATTTTTCTCTGAAGGTTCAGCTTCTCAAAAATCTCTTGTTTTTTCTCGCTCGAAAACCTCTCACGGTCAAAGGAAGGTGGGGGAGGAGAAGGAGAGGGAACAGACCTACGGACTCTAGTCTTCCTAGACATGATGCTAAGGAAAGGACTGAGACACAAGGTAGAACCAAAAGAACAAAACAAAAAAAATCCAAGGGCATACTGCAAATTAGCACAAAAATAGCATAAAAAATCTATATGATGCATGAATAATTAAAATGTCATGATGCATGTTCTAATGCAGTAAAAAATTAAGTTCAATTAAAGATTAGATTAACAAAATTTGCTTGAACATAGGGTTTCTAACAAAAACCCCAAAATTGAAGAATCACTTGGTGAAATTTTAAAAACAAATTAATGAATTGAGCATCACAGAACAACACACAGATTATAATGCTCAATTACATCAAAACAACAAGCCAATTTCATCAATTTCAACCTAATTGAACAAAATCCCAAATTCGGATTCAATACAAGCCCTAGAATTTTCAATTTTTTACAAAACCCAAAATTGATCAAATTAAACCATCAATATACTGTTTATATCATGTCCCCACAAAAACCCATTGGTCAATTTCACAAAATAGGGTTTGAAACAACAAAAATCCCAAAATTTGTATAGTCTGAAAATTACCCTCAAATGCATGGATTTATGCATGAAAACATGAAAATAAATTCAAAAGGAAGGGTATTAAAGTCTTACCGGCTTAAGGAGAGAGAAACCTTGCAAAGAAATCGGAAGAAAACGACAAAAAATTCTTTGTGGAACCTTGTCGAGTCGGAGAGAGAAGAAAAGTTTGAAAAAGTTTTGAAAAATTGACTTTGAACAAGTCAGATCTGAGTTTTTTAAAAACTTTTTCCACGATCTTCGATTGATCGAAAATTACATTCGATCGATCGAAGTGACCCGAGACTCATAAGAAAAATGAAGCTCATTTTCGATTGATCGAAAATCAGATTGGATCGATCGAAACAGGCAGAGGCTCACTAAATTTTGAGAAAATCACAAGATTTGAAAAACAACAACCACTTTTTAAAAACAACTCCTCAAAGCATTAAAATTGAAGAAACAAAATGCATGAGTATGAGACGTAATGGAATGCTTTTAAAAAAAAAATTAAATCCCAATTTCAATCATTCTCCCATTGAATTTCTCAAGCAACAAATATGTTGTGCATAATTCTCAAGATATTTTCAAACTTGGTTGATCAGACCAAAAACACATACAAGAACATGTACAATGTTTAACAAAGAGTAACTTGTGAAGTGTGTGCAACTAGCAAAAGCTTAAGAGACATGTGAGGTGATATGTGAATAGCAATTAAACACAAAGTCTACACAATTCATCACATAGAATTTAAAAGAGACTATCACCAAAAGAGTTACATCCTATAACTCTTACATCTCCTAGAACAAAAGCTTGCAATCATGTAAGTTTCTTGAATTTTTGCCTCTTAATTATGTGAATTGGCATCAAGTCTAATAGTACACACCAGTTTTAATTAAGTGAATTGACATCAAGCCTAATAGTACACACCAATTTTAATTATGAAAATTAACCGAGGCTACATCTTATGTTCTTTTTATGTATGTGCTACACTTTCTCGAGCACAGAATCTTATGATATGCACTAAGGTGTTCATGATTGGCTAGTGAACGGTGGTGAGATGGTTATTTATGCCTTTCTCAAAAGGATCAAGTCCGACAGTCAAATAACATGTGACTTCAAGATCAAGACAAAGTGATAAACACCATAAACATCTTTCCCACACAACATGCACTACAAAACTTTAACTAGTAAAGTGCAATGAATTAACTCATTAAAGTTAAACAAGGTACACAAGACATGATATGTATAAATAGATTGACCAACCTTGTTTTCAAAAACCAAGAAAAATAATGTCAAACATAGTTTTGCTTCCTCTTCTCTTTTTTTTCTTTTCTTTTTTTTTTTTTTTATTTTAAAGAGAAAACAAATAAATCCTAGAATGAAATGCATGAATGTAATGCAATGCAAGTCCTAGAACAAAAAAAAAAAAAAAACCAAAGAATAATAGTCACAGATGAATAAAGCAATGAAGCACAAGGACCATGTCAGAAGACTCAGTTAGGTCGAGTCTTTTGCATCCAAAACCTTTTAGATGCATCACGAGCATTGGAGTTCTTATTCACATTCGAATGATTCTCAACTCCAGGATTGGAATAAAGGTTTAACACCTTTACCAATTCACCAATTAGTGCCATAGGATCTTGTGCTTGAGGCACAGGCACTTTTGGTTTGTTTGCTCTCTTAGCAGCTTGAAGTTTGTAACAGTTAGGACGAATGTGTCCAGACTTTCCACAATAATGACAAACCCAAACAGGTTTACCATGTATCTTATCCTTAGATTGGGTAGACTCTTTAGGTTTAGATTCTCTCAAATCAACCCTAATCTTCTTAGGTGGTGAAACTTTTATAGATTTGACAACCTCACTCACAGGGGGTTTAACAGTTTCACTTACAACCTCACTCACAGAAGGTTCAGAAGAAGATGAAGGAACAAAGATAGTGGAATGGGGTGCAGACACAGAGATGCTCTCAACAAAACCTAAACCAGATTTGTCAGAAGGATACTTTCGAACACTCAACAATTGATCAAGTTTAGAACTAGCAGATCTAGCAACAGATAAATCAAGTTCTAATTTCTTCACTTTATCAATCAACATCATATTCTCAGTTTTCACATTGTTCAAAAGATCATTAGCATCAAACAATTTAACAAGCAATTTTTTCTTATCAAGCTCAAGAGATTCAATTTTCTTCAAGCCAAGTTCAACATTCATAGCATCCCTTTGCAGCAACTTTGCAAAGTTTATTATAGGCCTCTTGAAGATCTGCATCCTCAGAGAGTTCCCCATCAGAAATGTTCTCCTCAGCAGATATGCTTTCATTGACTACAACAGTAGCAGTGAAAGCAATTAAGTTTCCATCCTCGTCACATCCAGACTCATCATCAGAAACCTCATTATCACTAAGAGTTACAGCCATAGCTTTGCCCTTAGACCTCAAGAATGTAGGACATTCAGATTTAATATGACCATACCCTTGATAGCCAAAACTTTGAGAACCCAAAGAATTGTTGGAAGATTGACCTATTCTTTCTCTAGGTTTTTCAATGTTGCTAACCTTAATAGGATCATTCTTCCTAAAATTTCTAGGTTCAGCAGTGTTTGTATTCCTTGCCCTTCTATTAGTATTCCTAAGAAAGTTTCTAAAGTTTTTGGCAATGTAAGCTATCTCTGTAACAGAGAGCTCATCATCAAATCCACCAGCATCAACATCATTAACAAACTTAAGGGCCATTGATTTGGATTTGTTAATTTTGGGTAGGTCTAACTCATAGGATTGAAGAGATCCTACAAGTTCATCCACAGGGAGGGAGTCCACATCCTTACTCTCAGTAATGGCAGTCACTTTGGGTCTAAAGTCTTCAGTTAAAGATCTAAGAATCTTCCTAACAATTTTAGGTTGATCATAGACTTCACCCAAATTAAAAGCAGAATTAACAATATCATTCAGTTTGGCATAAAATTCATCAAATGATTCATCATCAGACATCCTAATGCTTTCAAACCTAGAAGTTAATTGCTGCAACTTATTTATTTTGACAGCCTTTGTGCCTTCATGCACAGTTTGGAGGATTTTCCAAGCAGTATGAGCAACCTCAACATTTGAGATTCTCCTAAATTCCTCCATAGAAACAGTATTAAAGATGGCATTCATAACTTTGCTATTAAATGCAGCTGCTTCTTTTTGAGAAGTTTGCCACTCACTCACAGGAGTAATGGGCTTCTCCCATCCGTACTCAACGGAATTCCAAACTCTCTCATCAATGGATTTCAGAAATGTTTTCATTCTTACTTTCCAATAGGCATAGTTATTCCCATCAAAGTGAGGAGGAACAACAAGAGAGTGTCCGTGCTCCATGACAACAGGGGTCAAGGATCAGCTCAGAGATTAAAGGATCTACAACAAAAAAAGCTACCTGCTCTGATACCACTTGATGGAAATTTAGACCCCTTAAACCAATCAGATTAACCTAGTTAATTAGCCAAGTGATTAACTTAGTCAATTTATGCAAATCTAGGTTATCACAATCACACAATCATATCAAGAATATATAAAGCAGCGGAATAATAAATAACCCAAGATATGATGACCCAGGAAACTACACGATAAAAACCTGGGGAGGATTTGACCTAGCTATCCTCAAGGTAAACTTGAATCCACTATACAAAAGAATTGAAGTTCATACAAAAGGACTTACGAGCTCCCTGCTTGACTTCCTAATGCTACCCACCAGTAGAACTTACTGACACGACCACGTGCAAACTCCGAATCCACGGACTCTTTCTTTCTTGGATTCTCCAATCAGCTACAAGCTCCCCGCTTGTTTTTTTTTAAGCTCCAATGGCAGCAACCGAGTTTATCATCAAGATGTTGAAGTAATCTCTACCTTGAAAACCCTAAGTTTTGTGTAAAGAAAAACTCCTCTAGATCTCACAAGAGATTTACACAAAACAGAAAATATGAGCAACAATACAACTGAAGCAACTCTCAAAAACGTGGCTAGGGTTTTTCCTTATATACCTAGGGCAAAAACATAAAATCCTAAACATTTAATTAGGTAGGGCTGAGTTGAAAATTCTGCAGAAAAAACGATTTGGCCAACTTTCGATCGATCGAGTCTGTCCTTCGATCGATCGAGCCAGGCCGAAAGTCACAAAGACTTCTGCAGCCACTCGATTCCAACTTTATAATAATTAATCAACTTTGAGCAAGCCTAAACAAGACTAAACATATTGTTTTGATCAAGATTTGCTAACATTACACATTAGAGTTCTAAATACATAAAATCCTAAATCTTTAAAACCTAACAATATTTTATCAATTTTTTTTGGAATAAAAGGCAAAAATCGAAGTTAATTGTATGGTGAGATTGTTGTAAAAATAGTCTTTAATATAAATTATTTAATGACAATAACTAAAAGAAAAATCAAACGGTACCACGTATATGACTAGAAGGAAACTAGAGTAGCTTTGCTTTTGTTTTTGCTTTTAAAGACAACTTTAATATCTAGCCCACCACGTGTAGGACTTGGAGCACACTATAATCTCAAATCTGTATGATAAAATTTCTTGGACGGTGAAAAATTTCCGCCACTGCACACAGATAATATTAAAAAGTTGAAAAATGTGTTTCTTTTAAATGCCCTAATACGATCTGTAGAATTACCTTTCAAATTAGAATATCAAAATGTCACGTAATATCATCTTACTTGGTCCAAGAGAAATGACAAGTCGCAAAAATAAAGAGCACTCTCAAACACCACATAATGTCATCCTAGAAATTACACATATATTAATGACAAAAAATGTACTGTACCTTGGGAGATATTTCAGTAATTAGATATTGCTTCAGAAACGATATCTAATTATCGACTGAAACACGGTAAGATAAAGGGCAAGGCTCTTACCCTAAAACAATCTCTTAAGACTGGACTCCATGTCACTGTCTGATTCATTTGACCGGAATACAATTTTGGCGTTTTTGCACAAAAATTTGTAGATAAAATCAATACTAGTTCGAGAAAGAAACGGAAAAATCTTTTGCAAGAAAAAAAAATGGGTCAAATTTTGTACAAAAATACCCCCAGCTCTTGCCAACCAAGAATTTTGTTGGAATACAATGTAGGCATTTTTGCACGAAAACTTGTAAATAGCATATTTAGAGACCCAAGATACAAATTCAAAAATATTTTGCAAGAAAAAAAAAAGTCGGTTAAATTTTGTTCGAGAAAGCCCCCAGGTCCTGCTGGGCAAGAATTTTGATAGGAATACAAAGTCGGCATTTTCATACAAATACTAGTAGATAGCATATTTAGAGGTCTCATAAACAAATAGAATAATCTTTTCCAAGCAAAAAAATGGTTAAATTTGTTCAAAAACGCCCCCTAGCCTTGCTGGCCAATAATTTGTTTGGAATATAATGTTGGCGTTTTTACACGAAAACTTGTAGATAACCTATATTGTGGTCCGAGAAATAAATGGAAAAATCTTTTTCAAGAAAAAAAAAACTTAAAAAAAAAAAAAAAAAAAAAAAACTTAGTCAAATATTGTTCGATAAAGTCCCTAGGTCCTACTGGCCAAGAATTTTGACCGGAATACAATTTCGGCATTTTACACAAAAACTTATAGATAGCATATATAATGGTTCGAGAAACAAAAGGAAAAATCTTATGCAAGAAAAAAAAAAACTATATTAAATTTTGCTTCATAACGTCCCAAGGTCCTCTTGGCCAAGAATTTTGACCGGAATACAATATCGGCTTCTTTGCACAAACACGTGTAGATTGCATAAATTTGTTTGGAAATGCCCCTAGTACCTGCGGGCTAAGAATTTTTTTTGGAATACAATGTTAGCGTTTTTACACAAAAAATGGAAAAATCTTTTGCAATTAAATATAAAAATTAAAAAAAAAAAAAAAAAAAAAACTCTTTTAAATTTTATTCGGAAATGCCCAAGGTCTCTTACTAGCCAAGAATTTTGACCAAAATACAATGTTGGCATTTTTGCAGGAAAACATGTAGATAATATATATAGAAGTTAGAGAAACAAATGAAAAAAATCTTTTTCAAGAAAAGAAAAAATTAGTTAATTTTTTTCCAAAAATGCCCCAAGGTTAAGCAAATCAAATACCCAAAAAGCCCCACCGTACAATTTGGCTGGTATAAGAGTCATGTGACCCAAGGCCTGTACTAGCCCTATAGAGGCAGAACCCGAAACTAACATACAGATCCGCGTTGTAATACAATATCATCCACTATTTATTAATTAATTCATGATATATGTGAGACTGGCAGACTTTGTAAAGTGTAAACCCACATCAAATCTTACAAAATCCAAGTCTTCATACTTATTGTAGGGACTCAAATTGGATTGGACCCAGAATAGGGATGGGTTCTTAGCCCAACAAGCCCAAACAATAAAAATTTTAGAGAGTGGGTGTAAGAGCTAATTCTGTTTGGTAGAAAAAGTCATCCTTGTTGTGCAGCAAAGGAGGCTTCAAATTAACTAAACGATTAAAACTCTCCTCAGCTGGGTTTTAGGGGATATCTTTCTTGATTCTATCGTTTTCTTTGTTTTTCTTCCAAAAGTCCTCTTTTAATGTCACCTACTTTCCTGTTATATATTGCGTTCCTCATCCCATTTTCACCGTACATGTGTAGGTTCTACACTGGGAACTTCTTACTGTCCCATCTAGCACTTGGCCATAAGGCTGCTTGGTTACTGTTCAAGTATCACCTCCACATTAATGCAGCCAGAGAGTTAGTTAGGGAGCATTTAATGTGGAGGTAGCAGCTTTAGAAGATATTTGTTATCTTTCCCGGTTCCTCCTTTGTTCTATATTCACTTTTCAGTTCATACACAACTTTGTGGAGTACCTTGAATACTAAGATAGTTACATCCACCTCGAACCGTTGTATCAGAGATGGATCTTATCCTCGGACACGATTTGGGCCATTATCCGAGGCATATACTTAATACCAAAAGCCCCTAGAATTGTGCCCCACTTGGCAACCCTGCCAGTGTAGTCTGCACTCCGAAGTACTGCTTTGAATGGATACTGAGTTAAGACGACCACAGTGTGTGCCTGGAAGTAATGGGGAAGTTTCTTTGTAGCGTGCACCACTGCCAAAATGGCCTTTTCCAACGGCAGATAACGTACTTCAGCCTCATGAAGCGACTTGCTCACGTAATAGACTGGCCGTTATACGCCATTATCCACTTGTATCATAACAAAACTAATCGCATAAGTGGCTATCGCCAAGTAGGCAAAAAGGACCTCATCCACCTCAGAACTGGACATAATGGGTGGCCGAGACAGATATTCTTTGAGCTGCTGAAATGCCAGGGTGCACTCTTCAGTCCACTCGAATCCTTTCCACTTGTGGAGTAAAAGGAAAAAAGGTGTACACCTATCCGCTGACCTGGATATGAATCTATTCAATGCAGCGGTCATCCTAGTCAACCTCTGGACCTCCTTGGGATTCCGAGGTGGTTGCAAGCTACTTATGGCTCTAATTTGGTCAGGGTTCACTTCAATTCCTCGATAAGTCACCATGTAGCCCAAAAACTTCTCGGAGCTTACTCCGAATGAGCACTTGGGTGCGTTCAATCACAATTTATGCTTCATTAAAACCTCAAAAGTGTTGGTGAGGTCTGTCACATGCTTGGCCACCACCTTGCTCTTCACAACCATATCATTAATATAAACCTCAATGCTCCTGCCCAACTGTGGCTCAAACATCTTCGTTATCATCCGCTGGTAAGTAGGCCTCGCGTTCTTCAAGCCAAAGGGCATTACCTTGTAGTGATAATTTCCAGTGGGAGTGAGAAAAGCGGTCTTCTCCTGATCGTCCAATGCCAGTGGGATTTGATGATAACCCTGAAAGGCATCTAGGAAGCTCATCCGAGGATGGCTCACTGTTGCATCTACCAGCTGATCTATACGGGGCATAGGGAAAGGGTCTTTTGAACAAGCTCTATTAAGGTCTGTGAAATCAACACATACGCGCCATTTTCCATTTTTCTTTTTCACCACGATCGTATTGGCCAACCACTAAGGGTAAAACACCTCCTTGATAGCCCTTGCTTGCTTGAGCTTGGTTACCTCGTCTTTGATAGCCTCAGCATGTACTTTGGTCGAACGCCAAGATGGCTGTTTCTTCGAAATAACAGAGGGATTGACATTCAAATGATGACAAATGAAATATGGATTCACCCCTAGGGCTTCGTAGGCATTCCATGCAAACACATTAACGTTTCTCCTTAGGACCTCAACCAACTGCTCTTTCTCTAACAAAGGCAACCATGCTCCAACCTGAAAGTACTTATCTGGATCATTACCAACATTCACTCTCTCCAAATTCTCACACTCCACTTCTCCAGCGGACGTGCTGAAGAGGGTTCCCAGAGTCTTTAATTGCTATAAGTCATTCTCAGCCGTGGCCGAAGTATCTATCTCTGGCCGATGTTGTATGGTCGTTATCAGGCACTGCCTGGCCATGGCTTGATTTCCCAATATTTCTAACACCTGGCCTCTTGATGGATATTTCACCTTTTGATGAAGAATGGAAGAAACAGCCCCTAAGGTATGCAACCAGGGCCTACCTAAAATTGCCGTATACAGAGAAAAAGCATCTACCACAATAAAATCCACCTCCACCACATCTGAGCCAGTTTACACTGGTAATCTAATCATACCCATCGGAATGACCGATCTACCGTCAAAACTCACCAACAGGGAGCTATAGGCTGTTAGGTCCTAGGGTTTCAAATTCAACCCCCTGTATAGGTCAGGATACATCACCTCGGCTGCATTCCCCTCATCAACCATCACCCTTTTCACATCATACCCCCCAATCCTAAGTGTAACCACCAAAGCATCATCATGTGGTTGTATGGTTCCTCTCTTGTCTTCATCTGAAAAGCCCAACACCAGTGAGGTGCTTAGTCTTGCTCTCTTCGGCATTGAACTAGATCCCTCATCCGAACAATGAGACATAGACATTACCCTGGAGGGACAGGACCCTGTTCTTCTCTGGGCGGCAAATATAACGTTTATCATGCCTAGAGGGGTCCTGAAGAGGCATCTCCCCGAAGTGTCGAACCTACTTGACCTCTTCGGCCACTGGAATGATGCAGAAGGTGGGTCAACTTTCCTTCTCGGACCAGCTGTTCCAAGTGGTCCCACAGGTTTCTGCAATCTTCAGTAGTATGTCCATGGTCTTAGTGGTATTGGCAATAAATTTTTGATTACGTTTCGTAGGATCCCCTGCCATCCTATTGGGTCGTATGAAGAATGATTCATTTTTTATCTTTTCTAGAACACATTGTACTGGTTCTCGGAACACAGCATTAACCACTTGGAAATTGGCAGATCCTGATTGCCCCCCCAAGTCCCTCCGAGGTCGGTTATTGTTATACCGGTCTGACCTGAAATCCCTCCTCTCCTGAAGGACTATCCTGGACTTTCCTCTACCCTGTATCTGATCCTCCTCTACTCTTCTATACTTGTCAATCCGGTCCATAAGCTACCGCACGCTGGTAACAGGTTTACCAGTCAGAGATCTTCTCAGATCATGCTTGGTTGGAAGGCCCTCCTTAAAGGTATTAATGACCATGTCATCATAGGCTCCATCTACTTCATTGAATATTTCCCAGTATCTATCAGAGTAGGCCTTCAGGGATTCCCCCTCCCGCATAGACATGGATAATAACGATCCCAAGGGTTGAACAACCCTTCTGCAAGTGATAAAGCGAGCACTAAAAGCTTGGGTGAGCTTCTCAAAGGAGTCAATAGTATTCGCTCTCAGACCGTTGAACTATCTCATCACCACTGGACCTAGGCTAGATGGGAAAACTTTGCACATCAAGGCCTCGTCCTTAGCATGAATGGCCATTCTCTTACTAAAATGGCTAACATGTTCCACTGGATCTGTTCGACCATTATAAATGGTGAACGCAGGCTAATGGAACCGCCGAGGAAGATTTGCATCCTCAATGCGTCGCGTGAAGGGCGATTTGGAAACTTGACTCAATGCTTTGTTTAGAGCGTCATTCCCTAAGCCCTGGCGAGGTGGACTCTTATGTTTTTACTCACGGTGGTGCTCCTCATCATACGAAAAAGACTCACTGGGTGGAGTTCTTGACCTCCGTCTGTAACTGGTGTCATCTGACTCCTCAGAGGATTGCCCGGAGTTGTGAACCATACGCTTCCATCGCTCGTGCCGTAATTCCCTTTTTAATCTGTTAATCTCATGCTGCATGTCCCTGTCGTTCTTTACGTGGGAAACATGGCTTTTCCCCCGAGAATGACTTCTATCAGTGTGGGTTGTTCACGCACTTCCCTCACGATCCCCTCTTTGTTCATGGATTACCAACAGATTACCGTGTTGAGAGCCCCTGGACTCTGCCTGGTGTGGATTAACATCCACCTGCTGTGGGCCCGCCACTGGCTGCTATAGTGTTCCCCCTTCCATCACGACCGTTGCACTTGTCTTTCCCTACAAACAGATCAAGCTCTCCTCACAGATGGCGCCAATTGTAGGGACTCAAATTGGATTGGACCTAGAATAGGGATGGGTTCTTAGCCCAACAAGCCCAAACAATAAAATTTTTAGAGAGTGGGTGTAAGAGCTAATTTCGTTTGGTAGAAAAAGTCATCCTTGCTGTGTAGCAAAGGAGGCTTCAAATTAACTAAACGATAAAAACTCTCCTCGGCTAGGTTTTAGGGGATATCTTTGTAGATTCTATTGTTTTCTTTGTTTTTCTTCCAAAATTCCTCTTCTAATGTCACCTACTTTCCTGTTATATACTGCGTTTCTCACCCCATTTTCACCGAACACGTGTAGGTTCTACGCTGGGAACTTCTTTCTGTCCTATCCAGCACTTTCTGGAACCTTCGCTCAGTGGCCATAAGGCTGCTTGATTACTGTTCAGGTATCACCTCCACATTAATGCGGCCAGAGAGTTAGCTGGGGAGCATTTAATGTGGAGGTAGCAACTTTAGAAGATATTTGTTATCTTTCCCCATTCCTCCTTTGTTCTATATTCACTTTTCAGTTAATACACAACTTTGTGGAGTACCTTGAATACTAAGATAGTTACATCCACCTCGGACCGTGGTCTCAGAGATGGATCTTATCCTTGGACGCGGTTTGGGCCACTATACACGACTTACATCCCTTTGTCTTATATTACTCCCAAAATACCTTTCTTTAACCATCCTCGGATAAGTGAATGTCCTCGGACTGGGCCATTGGCCACAAGCCCATTTTCCTATGATTTTTATGTCATCTTTTTGGACAACCGGCCCCACACTTATTAATAAAAGAAAACATTTTATCAGGTTGTGGCATAAAGCTAGGGGTGGTAAAATAAGTCTAAACCCATTTGCCAACTCAAATCCACATTTTATCTTTTTATTATTTTGTTGGAAGATCATGCATTTGTTATGTTCTTTGTGTTCTTCCTACAACTATTCATGTTCTTCCTCAAATAACTCATTGCCTAGAAAATTATAAAAATCAATATTTTTGTTTCTCTTCTTGCATTTTCTTAGCAACCAAACATGCAAAACATACAGCAATCTTCAAATGAGACCAAAACCCAACAATCACAAAAATACCAAAACACAACATCTCATCCAAAACAATAAAACATCTCTATCGGACCCAACCAACCAAACACCAAACATCAAAACTCAACCAAGCACAACAATAGACCAAGAAAATCCTCCATCGATCCACAACCTTCAAACCCCACCAATGGCCAAAAAATCCAAATCTACCCACCACTTGTTAGCCCAGCTGACCATCGCCACCCAGACCCATAAACCCAACCAATCTACCCACCACTTGATCCTAAATTTCTTGCATGTGCTTCCCTAAATCCTAGCATCTCAATCTCCCTTTAAAATCTTTGGATGTGTTTCTGTTTGACGCCAAAGATAAATAAAATAGCAATGGTTGATAGTACTTAAGTTTGAGAATTGCAAGTGTGGCTTCATTCATACATCTGACAAGTGTGGCTTTATTCGTGTCCTCAAGTTCATGCTATTGGGTTTCAATTTTAAAACCCTATGTTTCAAAAAATCAGTCGAACAGAGCATATGGACAGAGAAAAACCAAAACATAGAGCTCACCCAAACAACAAATAAACCCAGAATCAAGAGAAAACAAACAGATCAAATGCAAAAAATGTACTGTACAATGAACTCACCCGAACTTCAGATGATTCTCGGTCTGGAGTCTTAAACGATGCACATTGCATTGTGTAGGATCTTCGTTGGGTTAGATGGGAGTGAGTGAGTTTTGAGAGTGAGAGTCAGCTTTGATCCATTTTGGGATGTGTTTTTTATTTATTTGGTGTTAGAATAACAAAAAACATTAAGGTGGGTTACGGAACACTCACGTTTAGAATCACAACTAGGCAAAATGTCAAAATTTAAACCACAGGTAGACACATAAAAATAGAGGCAAATTACAGGTAAACAAAGTGTAATTATTTCTTAAAAGATTCTACTGCGGTCGCAAGATTATCCATAAAATCCCAAATATTAGTCACTCATAAGCTACATACGATTAACGAATACAAAATTTTTTTACAGCATCCCTGTCAAATGCCACATAAGCAGATAAACATACATCAAGCCCACACAGGGTCAATGTTCAAAATACATAAGTAGACAAGACAATAATAATAAATAACAGCCCGTTAAGGGGCAGCACCGCACAGATTATATTGCATAACAAAATATTCATACTTTAAAGTTTTGTTAGGAAGTAAATTAAAACACCTCCGAATTTCACGGTTTCTAAATAGTCTCTTAGAAATCCTCAGTTGGTCGATTGAGTTGGCCACGACTATCCAAGCATTCCACTCTTCCTCTTCCAGTGCGGAAAAACTTAAATACCGCTCTGCGGGCGCTAGTGTCGGTAGAGTACGGCTAAAAACTGTACAAACCATGTTTGACGAAATCATTTTTTTCCTTCGAAAAATTTCAGCGTCCGAAACTATCTGCACAAATATAACCTAAATTATAATTTTGAATAGAAATGGGACAGCATCTTCTGCCGAACAAATCACCGTGTTATTTAATTTCCGCTGCATATTTAGTTATTTGGTGATTTGTTTATGCTGCCACGCGTTTGCATGATAAATTGATTAATTAATAACTTGGCTAATTGATTAATTGGTTTAATCACAATGGGTCATTCAGTTTGTGGCCTATCAAGAGCTAAGTGAGAGATCAAGAGCCGAGAGAGAGGGGAAAATGAAAATCGACCCACCACCGGGGAGGGAGAGGCATCGGTTTGAGATAGAGAGATCCACCGAGAGAGAAAGACAATGATCTGAGCCACAAAGAGAGAGAGAGAGAGAGAGAGAGAGAGAGAGCAAAGCACCAATCTGAGCGAGGACCTTGAGGCATTTGGGTTTGGGTTTGGGTTTGAGCAAAATCAAGAGATAAAGAGAATGGGTTAGTCAAAGAAAGAAAGAAAAAAGCACCACAACCATTTGTGGTGGTGGCGGTGGTCATAAGCAAGGAGGTAGAGCTCGAAACTTTCGGCCATGAACATGTTTTGCAAGAGAGAGATCTCCGTGTCTTGGAAGAGAGAGAGGAAGCTTGGAGAATGTTTTAGAAGGGTTAGGAGAACCGGTTTTTGATGAGGAAGTTTTGGGTTGAAGTTTTTATTCTAATTGTGTGAATTTTTTCTAGGTTTGTAATTAATGAAAATTTGTTGCATTTGATTGCCAAGAAAATGCTTAATAAAATGTAATTTTGTTTAATCTTATTGATCTAAGAATAGGATTCATGTTCTGGGGATGAACACAAAGAACATGAACATGTTCTTTAGAAAAAATAATGAAAGAAATAATTTTTTTAATTTAATTATCTTATTTTATTTCAAAAGAATTTAGAAAAAACATGAAAATGTATTTTTTTTAATTATTATTTTATGCTAACTTGGAATTTATTAAATAACAAATAAAATTTTTTATCATTATTTTATTCGCCACGTATGCATTTTTAGTGTCAAGAGTGCACTCCATTTGCCATGTAGGATATTTCCGTTAAGTGAGTAACAGTAAAAACCAAAATGAAACGCATTTTTAGTTTTTGAGACTAAAAGTGGTAAAATAGAAATGTATGGACCAAAATAGAAACGACCCTAAAATCTAGAGACTAGAAGTGCATTTATGCCAAAAGCATATCCTAGAATTGCTAGCAAAAACAATAGTGCTAGAAATATACTCTTACCATCAAATGCAATACCAATATTATTTGGTTATACATATATATACATATATATGCATATATCATTGTCGGTTTGACAAAATTGATTTGTTTTATGGTAAATTGAAAACCATTCTACAGCTTAAAACTAACATGAAGGTGAATTCTAATCTTTTGTAACATGTTAGTTCATCCCATGAAGGAAGTGTAGCAATTCCATTGGGGTTTCCCTCAAGAATTATTTGGTCTACACATTAGTTCTACAAACTTGGAAAGTGTCCAAGAACAATTTATTTTCTCGCGCGTGGGCAACAGGTAACCCACAAGCTCAGGGGGCTGTTGAGAACCAAAATTTCACAAGAAAGTACATTTCATGAAAAGTAAGGAAAGACAATGGGCCTACTCAATTCATGAAGTTAAGAAGAACCATGAAGGTCCAAAGTCCCAAAAGGAAGGAAAAAGAAAGAAATAATAAAAAATAACAAAATAATAAAAAAAGAAGAGGACCTAGACTTGGTCAAGCTAGAGGACAGGCAGCAAAGATCTCAGTCAGGCCAGAGGATATGCAGCAAGATGAGCATCAAGGCCCTAATACCTTGATGTGTCCTTTTGAAGCCTTAAGAAGAGGACCTTGGCTGACATATGGGAAAGCCAACGTTTATGTTAAGATTTTCAGCAAAAAAAATCATTAAAAATCCAGCAAAACTAGTTATTATCTTTGTAACCCATGGTCCAAGCCCGTGAGATCCCAAGAGGATAGTAAAGGAGAAATGGTTTGGTCAGTAGGGGAGCGATTTCTAACGAAATGAGGATCCCGAAGGTTTCCCTTGGTTCATATATTTGCTTGGAATACATGAACCAATGGAAAACACAATTCCCCTATGTGCATGACACCTCGCCACAACTTCCTCTCAATTGTCATTTTCAACTAAAGCTGTCATCCAATACATTGAGCAGCCCACTCACTCCTTTGACTTTCCTAGAAGGAATCTTTTATGACGTAAATGCACTTTTAGTCCCTACATTTTTTACTTTTTTCCATTTTAGTCCATAGATTTTAATTTTACCACTTTTAGTTCCTAAACCAATTGACGCGTGTTATTTTCGTCATTTCAGTTGGTCAACCGACGAAAATAGCTGAGGTGGCTGTCGAAAGAATTAAAATATTATAAAAATGCCACATCACCCATGACACATCAGCATATAAATTTAAAAAATTAATTTATTAATTTTAACTAAATAATAAAAATAAAAACAGAATTAAAAACTAAAATTCACATGAGTTAAGATTGTTCTTCATGTTCTTCAGATTGTCCTTTATTTTACAACTTGTTCTTCATATTCTTCCCAAATTAAACCCAGCAACCAAGAACTCAAATCCATCACAAGAACACAAACCCAACAACCCAATAACTCAAACCCAGATCACTAGGACATAAATGAAAACAAGAAGAAAAAATCCAAATTCAACACCTTAGAGATCATCAAATCCAAATCAAGAACACAAGAACATGAACCTAGATCAGGAACACAAGAACACAAACCCAGATAACAAGAATAGTACTCAAAGAATTTCTATTCCAAAATTTGTATACATTCTTCCACCAAAAATCAATTGTAAATTAAATAAAAAATGGGTGTTGTGTTCTTCCACAAAAATCAAAACCTAAACCATCAATTAAAGGTGTTAGAGCGGCGGTGAATTAGTGTTTTGTGGGGACGATTACGGAGGCGAGATCATCGTGGTCAAGGTCCAGCCATGGAAGCTTTAAGGGAGAGATAGAGGGTGTAATGTGATATCTCTGTTTCTTGAAGGTTGAGCCAAACAGGGGATAATAACAAAAGGGGTCAAGAGACTCAAGAAGCAAACCCATCATCCACGACCAACACCATCATGCCGATCCACGCCAAAACCCATCACCCACAACCCATCACCACAACTGACCGATCTAGAAACCTAGAAACCCAACTGATCTCCAACGTCAAAAACCCACAAGAACACACCAATCTCCATCGCTTGAAACCTACAAGAACTCATCGATCTCCACCGCCAGAAATCCACGACCCACCACGCCCATCCGCCACAAAAAGCCCTTTTTGATCTCACCCAGCTCTCTTTATTTGCTTTGCACCGAGGTTAGGCACAACTGAACCACAACAGACCACAACCGCCACCAGTGATAGCGGTGGTTTATGGCTATGGTTTATTCACTTTCTTCATCTTCTTTTTTTTCTCTTAGGTTTGGATTCTGTGAATCAATGGGTATGGTAGATTTTGGTTTGAAATTTTCTTAGATTTTATTGTTTGTGTTGCTGTGGGTGTAAATTTATGATTTTGGGTTTGCTTCAATATTTTTGATATGATGTTATAATAATTTCCATAAAAGAAAAGAGCAATGAGATCTGGTTCAACAAAAAAGAGCAACCAATGGAAAACTCTCCTTTCCACTTTTGGTTTTGAATTCTATTTTTATTATTATTATTTTTTTAGTTCAAATTAATAAATTAATTTTTTAAATTTATATGCTGATGTGTCATGGGTGATGTGACATTTTTTATAATATTTTGATTTCTCAGGTTGCCACCTTAGCTATTTCAGTCAGTTGACCGACGGAAATGACAAAAATAACATGCGTTAATTGGTTTAAGAACTAAAAGTGGTAAAATTAAAATGTAAGGACTAAAATAGAAAACAGTCAAAATGTAAGGACTAAAAGTGTATTTACACCATCTTTCATTTATAGCTAAAGCCAAATGCCACTTTTGAGTTATAATTGCCTAATTATGCTAAACCTCTGCCCAATGCACTTTTTAAGGTTCTAGAGGACATGGTTTTACCTAACAGACCAGGGACGGCCTTGCCCGGGGTACCAGACCATGCTCGATGGACGGAAAAATGGAGAGTTCAAAGGTTCAAAAAGATGACTCTTAAAGCTTTAATAGCCCAGCAAGGAAGAGAACAATCAACAAAATAAGATAAAGAGTTGCATGAATTGATGGGCCTTGTAATCGAATCCATCGCAGGGTTTAATAGCAATAGTGCAGAAAGTTTGCAAGGAGATGAAGGTTTTTTGGCTTTCTCCAATTTCTTTGACCAATTAGAAGATATGTTTTCTATAGAACCAAAACCAAATGTTTGTGCAGTTACATGCTGGCTTAGGTTTTTTAACGATATTGATTTTGGTTGGGGGAAGCCATTTTTGGGTTGGTATCATGGGGAAAGTAGGCCCTGCATTTAGAAATTTAATAATATTTAGTGAAACCCCATGGGGTGATGGGATTGAGGCATAGGTGACCCTAGAAGAGAAAGAAATGGCTATATTGGAGATTGATCCTAAATTTCTTGCATGTGCTTCCCTAAATCCTAGCATCTCAATCTCCCTTTAAAATCTTTGGATGTGTTTCTGTTTGACGCCAAAGATAAATAAAATAGCAATGGTTGATAGTTCGTAAGTTTGAGAATTACAAGTGTGGCTTCATTCATGCATCTGACAAGTGTGGCTTCATTCGTGTCCTCAAGTTCATGCTACTGGTTTCAATTTTAAAACTCTATGTTTCAAAAAATCAGATGAACAGAGCATATGGACAGAGAAAAACCAAAACTTAGAGCTCACCCAAGCAATAGATAAACCCAGAATCAAGAGAAAACAAACAGATCAAATACAAAAAATGTACTGCACAATGAACTCACCCGAACTTCAGATGATTCTCGGTCTGGAGTCTTAAACGATGCATATTGCATTGTGTAGGATCTTCGTTGGGTTAGATGGGAGTGAGTGAGTTTTGAGAGTGTTGGGTTAGATGGGAGTGAGTGAGTTTTGAGAGTGAGAGTCAGCTTTGATCCGTTTTGAGATGTGTTTTTTGTTTATTTGATGTTAGAATAACAAAAAACATTAAGGTAAATTACGGAACACTCATGTTTAGAATCACAACTAGGCAAAATGTCGAAATTTAAATCACATGTAGACACATAAAAATAGAGGCAAATTACAGGTAAACACAAAGTGTAATTATTTCTTAAAAGATTCTACTGCGGTCACAAGATTATCCATAAAATCCCAAATATTAGTCACTCATAAGCTACATACGGTTAACGAATACAAAATTTTTTTACAACATCCCTGTCAAGTGCCACATAAGCAGATAAACGTACTTCGAGCCCACACGGGGTCAATGTTCAAAATACATAAGCAGACGAGACAATAATAATAAATAACAGCCCGTTAAGGGGCAGCACCGCACAGATTATATTGCATAACAAAATATTCATACTTTAAAGTTTTGTTAGGAAGTAAATTAAAACACCTCCGAATTTCACGGTTTCTAAATAGTCTCTTAGAAATCCTCAGTTGGTCAATTGAGTCGGCCACGGCTATCCAAGCATTCCACTCTTCCTCTTCCAGCGCGGAAGAACTTAAATACCGCTCTGCGGGCGCTAGCGACGGTAGAGTTCGGCTAAAAACCGTACAAACCATGTTTGACGAAATCATTTTTTTCCTTCGAAAAATTTCAGCGTCCGGAACTATCTACACAAATATAACCTAAATTATAATTTTGAATAAAAATGGGACAGCATCTTCCGCCGAACAGACTACCACTCTTAATTTAGAGCCTCTCTCTCTTTCAATCATTCTGACAAAGAAATAATCTCTCGTCAACCAAACCACAAAACAAGAACAGCTAGGAACGGACAATGTAGAGTTTTTCGTCTTCACTTTTTAACTTAATTAAATTCTTTTCCATCGTGTGATTTGGATTCAAACGTGGGTTTGAGTTTTGTATTTGCTTTCAACTAGGCATGAACATGAATACAGAGCAAAAGAGATGGAAACAAAAAAAAAAAAAAAAAAAAAAAAAAAGCAACAAACATATCAAGAAAAGAAACAGGGAACGACGGAAAAGAAGCGTTAACAGAAAGAAAATATGACTAACCCTCACTAGTTGATCCCAGGCGAAGTCATCAATATTGATTTCTCCAGTAGTAAAATTAACATTTTTGAGAGTCGGAGGCACATAATACATCACGCGGACCCAGGTTTCCCAGAGAGCCCGAAGTTTATTCCATGTGAATTTTATATCAAAACAATTAAGGTTGGTTCCAAACTGATGGTTCACCTCTGCTGCAACGGTTATAAGCCTATCCCCTAAGATATCGGTAGAGCTGCCTTCCCAATCGACATTGAAGGAGGCAGTCATCAGAAAGAAGTCTATCGCACCATCTATTTCGAGTAATTGCTCCATAGTTGTCTCCTTCTTTAGGGGCACGTAAACTGGGCCGAAAAGAAAATCCTTAAAAGAGAAATCCTTAAAAGAAACTGTTAAAAGAGAAACTTGCTAGAACCTGGAGCTGTGAATATGAATATGATAGACCCAGCAAAGTGGATAGCAATTTGGATATTACCTGGTTCTATCAACTTCAAGCTGAGAAATGGGGAGTGGCTTGTAGTCACTGCTGAACAGTCTATGTGAACCTTGAACAATTAAAAACAGAAACGTGCTAACCTCGAATAAGGAAAAGATAAATATCACTTCAAAGCATACGCCGAATGTATTCTTTTATAAACAATCGCCCCTGGTTTTTTTTTATTTATTAACAATACTAAAGTGAGCGTTTGGATGATCAGCACTTGTACTGTGCATGGGAAATGAGCGCCCAACTAAGAATACAAACAGTATTTTTTTTAAGTGTGAACAGTAATTAAAAATTATTTTTTTATTATTTTTAATTTTCAAAAATATATTGTTTCAAACGCATCTTAAATAGATTGATAATAAATCAGTATTTTTTCTATTTTAATATGGGTCCATTTAGATACAACTTATTATTATTGAAAGTTGTTAAAAACTGATTGTTGTTGAAAACATTGTAGCAAAATAATTTTTAAATGGATAAATAGTACCGTAGGACCTATTTTTAATATTTTTTAATCATGAACAGTATATAAACAGTAATTTTTGTCTCTAAAAGCAGCAACAAAGTGCAAGAAAAAAAAAATGCAGCTGCAAAATGCAACGCAACAAAACTCACAATCCAAACACATACATAAACAATCCAAAATGACACGAGTGGCAATACTGTAACCTTAAGGCATTTTTTTTTTTTTTTTGAAAAAATGCCAGTAATGAGAGATTAGGAGCTCGTTTGGTACATATGTTTAAAAATTGAAAATTGTTATTTAAAAGCACATGTAAAAATATGGGTAAAAAAGTATATAAAAATACGTGTAATATTATTTAAAACTGAAAATTGTTGTTTAAAAACACAAACCAAACACTCTCTAGAGATGCTAAAAAAGACCACTAAATGACGAAATTATAGTCTCATTTGATAAAAACTCAAATACACATTTTCAATTTTTAAACAATATTTTACATATTTTCAAACATTTTTTTTATTCACATTTATTTCATAAAAACTCAAACGGCCCAATTTCTCCTGCTACACACTATTTCTCCTGGTACACGTTTTTTGCCGGACCCCTAAAGATCATAGGCTAATTTGGTTAAGGTAAATATTTTATGATTTTATAAAGTATAATTAGACGGATAATTCAAAAAGTAAAAAATAAAGCTGACCTCAAAATCCACTTACAAAACCCAATATTGGATCAGATACCCAAAAAGTCCTAACTTACATTTTGGCTGGTACCAGAGTCATGTGACCCAAGGCCTGTCCTAGCCCTATATAGGCAGAACCCTATACTAACATATAGATAGTGACATGACCCTTTGGTGAAAGATATCGCGGGTTTTATTGAGTGGGTAGCTTGGGGTGATATGTGGAAGATGGGTTGGGTCTCTCGTTTGCAGGGCCCGAGGCAAAACCGCGGCGTGTGCGTCACCCAGAGAGAGCTGGGGAGAAAAAGAACTGTGAAACTGGCAGACTGTGTGAAGTGTGAGCCCCCATCAAATCTTACAAAATTTAAATCGTCGTACTTATTAATAATTCTATTCCCATCATGCTATGAACGATGGGAATAGAAAAAACAAAAGCCAAGAAATTAAAAAAAAAAAAAAAAAAATGAAGGCAGATATATCCCTAAAATGAATAAATGGTTTGTCTGTAACGTGTTGAACGGTGGGGTTTGTATTTAGATTATTTAATCGGCAACTTTATTGATTTATCTATTGAAAATTAGTGAAAAAAAAATATTAATATCTTCAAAAAATGGGACTTAAAAAAAAATACACAAATAAATAAACAAAAAGATATATAAGAAAAAAAATCCTAACGTGTTATTAGTATCTAACCTCCCACATATTTTTACTCTTTTTTATGGACCAAATATTGATAGTTAAACTTGTTTATAATTTTTCAAAACTCTATTGTTTAGAAAAAGATTCTATTTAGTAGAAACTGAAAATAATTAATATATAAGTGATGTACAAAATGCGAGTCCTCACATGTCTTGTGCTTCGGTTATTGGGTAATGGAAGAAACCAATCTGAACATTCTTTTTGGCACAAGTTTCCAATTTCGAATCCAACCGTTAAACCAAATCAAGATTCAAATTCTACGGTTACAAACTCCTTTGAGTCGAGTCATATCAGTAGACTCTAGCACAGTAGTACAGTGATACATCGTATCAGTGATTCAGAGCAAAGGTACCAAAATTACAAATTAATCGTTAAAATCAAAATTAATAACACAATCTAACGGTCATAATTAGAGATCAATTTCTTTATTAGATGTGTCAATCTCATATCCCAATCCAACGGACACAATCTCAGACGCTCTCTCTCTCTCTCTAATCTCCAGTCTTCACCGAATCAACGGCCTCAATCTCTCTTCAGACTTCACCGAATCACCGAACTTTCAAAGATTCATTCACCATACCAATACGGCATAATAAGGTAAATTAATGAGTACACTGACGTCAGAAAAACATAAATTTTAGTTATAAACGCTTGGGTCGCTTCAAGCTTTGAAATGTGAATAGTCTAAACACCATTTTTGTAAATTGCAAGATTTTAGGAGTGAGTTCGATACACGTATTTAAAAATTGAAAAAATATATAAAAATATATTTGAATAAAAAAGTGTGTAAAAATACATAAAATATTACTCTATTTAAAAACTAAAAATACATGTTTAAGTGGGTGTTGTAAACAAAGCCTTTGTTGTCACCTTTCAGGTATGACCGTAAATTTCACCATCCAACAAGTATGACACGGCCTTACTGTAAATTTCAAGATTCTAGGGTCAAAAATGCAAACAATATATATATATATATATACAGGGTCCAATTAACAAATTTATTATTGAAAAAATTTATTTGGAATTGAAAAAGTTATCAAAACTTTTTTAATTTTCGATAAATTTTTTTCAAAATTAATTTACTATTGTGTGCTATTAAAGCACACATTAGTAAAATCTATATACTCTCTCTATCCCAGTTTGTTTATCTTCTATTTCATTTAGGGATGTCACAAAATATTGTCATGTTTCTAAAAATAAAATTATTTAATTTATTAATATTCTTATTATACTGTTATTTTACTTTCAAAATTATTTGAAAATAAAACTAAAAAATATTTTTAAAAATTAATCTAATTGGGCTACCTTTTTAATTACTTCATTAAAAATAACTTTTAAAAAAAAAGTTAAAAATTTTTTTTAAAAATAATTTTATAAATTTATAAATTTTTATAAGATAAACAAAATAATAAATAATATTTTTTTTTAAAATTTGACTTTTTAAATATAACAAACAAATTAAAACAGAAGAGGTATATAAATTCTATCCACAGCAACCGAAGGACACGAAATGGCATCGAAAAGCAGAATATTATTATTATTATTATTATTTTTTTTTTTGAGAAAAAGAATACGATATCAAATACAATAATCAACCAAAGTCTGCCATTTGCTTTTATAGAATAGACAGAAAATTGCGTGCGTTACAATGTCTTTACTGTTTCTCAGAGAGTGCCCACGTGATGACTGACCAAAGGAAGGAGATAAGAGATTTGCTTTTTTTTAATTTGAAATGAGATGAGATTTTGTAGGTAAACATGTGGTGGAGATAAAATCACGATAAAAATAAAGAGAGGTAAATTGTAAAAAAAAAATAAAAAAAAAAGTGGAAGTAAAAATAAAGGTGAGTTATTAAAAATAATTTGTTGGCAGATGGTAGTTGAAAATTATTTAGTGGTAAGAACAAATTATAGCCAATAATAAATAATTATTTATGATTTATTATAAAAATATTGAGAAAATATTATGGATATAATACATCTTTAAAAAATTGATATTAAAAATATTATTTTAATTTTATTTATTATGTTTTTAATTCATCATATTAATTGTCATATCAATTTATATATATATATATATATATTGTGGAGGTGAAAGCCCAACGCTACATATTGGGTCTGGGGCCAAATTTGAATATCATTGTTGGTCCGAAGAGGTAAAAGGGATCAGGATTGAGTTCGTTTGATGGAAATGCACTTGAAAAGGAATGATGTGTGTGTCCGAAGACAATCCTATTGGTCCGAAGAGGTTTCCCTTCTCGGATCATTAGAGAACTTGATCAAGCAAATATACTGAAGACTTGAGCAACCTCCCCAACTGATTTCACGTAAAGAGCAAACTCTGGGCATGCCTAGGGATGAGAAGAACATAAAATATCTTAAAGGAAAAACTGTCACCACCGCATTTAATGCACTACAGCAACTTTCCTGACGGCATTTATGTGGAGAAGACACCTGAACAGTTCAACCTCAGCTACTACCGCTCACAGCAGACTAAAGTAAAGGCATAATGTGACATGTACTCAAGTAAATGTTTGGATGAAGAACAAGTGTACGGTGAAGATGAGGAAGGAGGAGAATATATAAAGGAAGTAGGTCTCTAAAATAGGGGGAGAGAAAAAATTGCATTCATTTTGGTTTATAAACATTGAGTCTCTTCGGATTCAAGAGGACTCTTACTGAATACTAGTCCGAACGTCATTTTATCCATACTTGCCTATTTGAATCGTTGCTAGATCCATATACAGCCCAGCTGTTTAACCCATTCTCTACAAATTTATTGTTTGGGGTTCATTGGGCTCAGAGTCTGCAAAGTTTGTGCTTGGCCCATCAAATTTGGACCCTACATATATATATATATATCTATATATATAATTTTTTTTAGAAGCATCAATTTATATATATACTGTAATAAAATTAGTAATGTTTTTATTATTTACCAAAAAATATCTAGTTTATATAAATATGTAGCGGTAATTTTAAAATAATGCACTGATATTGATCAATACTAAAATATATCGTTCATTAAATTATAACTAACATGTAATCTCATGCTACCGCACGAGACTGGTTAATTGTAATGATGCTGTAGGGAGAATTTTTTATTCAACCCCGCAATCTATTTGTCCGCTTTAGAGGGCAGGCCACAGGCATGCTTAGAATGCAATGTCCTGAGCTTCGAACCCTTGCACGGCTTTGTCCTCTTTGCGAGTGTGGGCATGCTTTGTGCAAGAGTCCCACATCACTTAGAGAAGCGCCCCCCTATGCCTTATAAGCATGAGCTCAAGGCATAAGAGTACCACTACTACACTAAAGTGTGTAGTGTGTAGATGGGTTTTTGTGGATGGTCTGAGAGCGTTTTTTTTTTTTTTTTTTTTTTTTTTTTTTTTTTTTTTTTTTTTACATTTTCTTATTGTTGATTTTGATGTTGGGTTATTCGGTTTTTGTTCAATTTCATAGCCTTTGTTTGGTTCTTGAGAGAAAATGAAGGAAAAGTTATGAACATCAAATTTGGAGTTTTAGTAAACAGAAGGGTTGTTTTGGGCTAAGTTCACTAGCTTTTTATTGTTATTATGATTCTCTTTTGATTTATGACATATCATCTTCGTAGAAGCGAGGGAGTTGATAGGAGTTAATCGTGAATTGAAAAATGCCAATTTCATTCTCTGCATCATAATTCATAAGTAATTATTTATTTATTTATTTTGTGAGTAGATAGAGTTTGTGGATGATCCAAGAGTGATTTTCATTATCTTATGGATGATTTTGATAATGGGTCATTCATTTTTTGTTCAATTTCATAGCCCATTCCCTCTTTTTCAATGAATGCTATGAAATTTACCATCTAATTGGTTATCAATCATAGAGTTCAAATACTTTTCTAGGTTTTGTTTTATAATTCTCAAGTTTCCTTTTTTGTGGCAAGAGGAAAAAGGTTGAATTTGCATCAAAGAGATTCTTGGTATTCTTTCGTGGACTTACAGGTTAATTAATTTTGATAGCAACCAGATTCCAAGATCCTTCAAAGGTAGTGATTTTTTAAGATATAATATTTGTAAATAAGGACCTATGTTTTTGGAGAAGTGAATAATGACTCTAAGTTCGTTACATTTCATACTGATTGTACTGTCGACTGCTTGAATGGAAGTTGTAAGGACATCTTTTGTAATGAACCCTCCCAATAGAATTTGTAGAGAGTGGGTTAAAAAGGCTAGGCACTAACAAAGCAATGAGGGTGACCACCCGAGAGTCTCAGTAACGAGTTTTCGTTAGGTCTCTCCTTGAGGGTTTTTGATTTAAGCGTTTTTGAGTATTTCCTTGTCTTCGGCTCAGTCCGAGGAATCTATTCCTTCAAACTGGCCTCCCCAAAATCAGGGTTCCTTTTTTTGTTAATGGGCATACTTTTGGTTATATAGCCTAGTTTTTGTTAATCTTAGCCGTCCATTTGTTGGTTATCTGAACTCTCTGCATAAGGGCTGTCCCATCATCTGCTTTTACAGGTTTTATGTTAGTTCTCAGCCGTATTAGCAGACTTTTTAAGTTGAAGTGATTGAGGTATCTAGGTTTGTTAGTCACTTCGTCATTAAGGTGGCCAGGATGTTGGTGGGATACTTTTTAATGGGTGAGGGATATTTTCCCTTTACTAACGTCGGTTTGCCGAGGACATGAGCGTCTTCGGACAGGCCCTTTTAAGGGTCTGGGCCCATCCTTCCTATTTTCAGCCTCTGTATTCTTCTCGGCGCGGGCCTTGGGCCAGCTGTGGAGTGGGCCATGAATGTTGACATTTAGGGCCCCACAGAAGTATATATAAGTAAGATTTCCCTAATTTAAATGCCATTGTGATTTTTTTGTTTTTTGTGATGCACTTGAAGCATAGAGTTTCTTTATTCAAAAATTGATAGTTGATACTAGGTTAATATTTCTTCTTATTATACTTTATGGGTTTTGTTTTCCATTTACTACACAAACACAAACAAAATTCCAATATGTTATTTATTTATGTAGTTGTCCCATATTTTTTTAAATTTGGGTTGCCAAACATAGGTGTATATGATTTAGACTCAAACCTTAAATAACTACCATTTGTTGTGATAAGATTGTATTGAAATTATGCACTATAAATGTGTATTATCCATACTTCTAATCCATACTTCTAAGAGGATTGGCTCTGTTCCTTCTGTGCCTACTTAGATAAAGTGGATGTGGTTTTGTAAGGTGCGACTAGGTGCCATCATTAGAGGTTCATTTGAGATCAATTGTGAGAATTTGTGGTATAACAAGATTTGAAAATAATTATGTTGAAAGTTAACACAAATCTATCTTTTAGATTTATTGGTTGAAGAGCAATTTCTTCACAATCGGTTGGCACTGATAAGCAAGAGTTCAATGCAGATGTTGGTCATTTCAGAGTAGGAATTTGTCATGACATATGCTTCCTTAGTCTCTGTATTATTAGGTGCACCAAGAGCTTTCATGTCCTTTTATTTCTATTTTTGTAGGGATCACTATTTTCATTCTTTAGATTGTATTATGAAATTTCATTATTATTTTAATCATTTTCAGGGGTGGATTTTGAGATTAAGTTGCTCACAATTGGTGGGAGAAGATTGAAGCTTACAATTTGGGACACAGGCAACTACTAGAATTATTTTGAATTATAGTTTCATTTTAATCTTTGATTAATGATGCTTTTGGAAGTGATAGTTTATGCTAACATGTAATCTTTCTCTTCTTTCAAGTTAGTCATTGCTTTTGGTGCATAAATAGATTGTACAGCTATTAACAATTGATGAAAGATATGTATATATGATTTTTAGTTAGGTGAACTTTTGGGTTTTAATAGAAACATTTAACCTTCAGATGTTGAAAAAACAAGAAGGTAAAATGTTCTGTAAATTTTAATTTTGTGAAACTGATCAATAGCAATTTGAAGTGTTAAAAGAGACAACAATATTGACTTCGGCTTGAAACGTACTCAAAATAAACTCAAGGACAGCATATTAGACATGTCTATAGGGAAAAAGTGCTATCTGATGGCATCTCCACTAAAAACTGTGAATTGCAACACACTTTTGATTCTAATATGCTATTCATGTCCAATTTTATTAGAAACTTTTGAAGAAAGTTCCATTAATGTCCCTTTATATATTTTAAATAATAAAATGCAATATTCTCTTTTTTTATTCATAGCTTTATCTAATGCTATCCTATGTATGATAAACACAAAAAAAAAAAAAAAAAAAAAAAAACTAATAGCATTACTTAAATAATAAAATGCAATATATATTTTTCATTGTTTTATTTAATTCTATCATCCGTGTGATAAACCCAAAAAACAAAAACAAAAACAAAACAAAAACAAAAACAAAAAAAAGGGCCAATAGCATTTGTAGGGAGAATTTTTTATTCAACCTCGCAATCTGTTTGTCCGCTTTAGAGGGCAGGCCACAGGCATGCTTAAAGTGCAACGTTCTAAACTTCAAACCCCTGCACGGCTTTGTCCTCTTTGCGAGTGTGGGCATGCTTTGTGCAAGAGTCCCACATCGCTTAGAGAAGCGCCCCCCTATGCCTTATAAGCATGAGCTCAAGGCATAAGGGTACCATTCCTACAGATGCTATTGGCCCTTTTTTTGTTTTTGTTTTTGTTTTGTTTTTGTTTTTTGGGTTTATCACACGGATGATAGAATTAAATAAAACAATGAAAAATATATATTGCATTTTATTATTTAAGTAATGCTATTAGTTTTTTTTTTTTTTTTTTTTTTTTTTTTTTTTTTTTTTTTTTTTTTTTTTTTTGTGTGTGTGTGTGTGTTTATCATACATAGGATAGCATTAGATAAAGCTATGAATAAAAAAAGAGAATATTGTATTTTATTATTTAAGTGATGCTACAATGAAGAAAAAAAAAGAATATTGCATTTTATTATTTAAAATATATAAAGGGACATTAATGGAACTTTCTTCAAAAGTTTCTAATAAAATTGGACATGAATAGCATATTGGAATCAAAAGTGTGTTGCAATTCACAGTTTTTAGTGGAGATGCCATCAGATAGCACTTTTTCCCTATAGACATGTCTAATACGCTGTCCTTGAGTTTATTTTGAGTACATTTCAAGCCGAAGTCAATATTGTTGTCTTTTTTTATTTCTATTAATTATTTCTATTAACTGTATAAAAAGAGGCAAGGCCTCTAATTTGTTGAGCTAATTTGTCTCTTTTTTTTTTTTTTAACACTAGCTATAGTATCAAGCGGCACTGTAACTATAGTAGAGAAGATCATACGGATCCGCAGTTTCGCGCTGTAATACAATACCATCTATTATTTATTAATTAATTCATGATATCTGTGAGATTGACAGACTGTGTGAAGTGTGAACGCACATCAAATCTTACAAAATCCAACCTTTTGTACTTATTAATAATTGGCAGAAATACCATTTTCGTCCCTACATTTTCACGCTATTCCCACTTTGGTCCCTAACTTTTTTTTCACTGATTTTAGTCCATATTCTAGAAAACGGGTCTCATTTTTGTTCCTACCATCAATGCCCTAACGGCAAAGTCCTAGGTGGCAGACGAAAGCTGACGTGGCGCTAATGTGGCAATTAAAATATTATTAAAAAATATTATTTGGCTTTTTTTAATGCCACGTCAACATTTTTTTTTTTTTTTTTAATTTTAAAAAGCTATGTCAGAAAATTTAAACCAAAAAAGAAAATAAATTAAAAAACAAAACTTAAATTAAAAACACAAACCCAGAAATAAAATAAATTAAAAACAAACATTAAAACCTAAATAAAATATGTAAAACCAAAATTTCATTTTCTTATCTCTCTCTCCCTCTCGGGTCAAACTCACAAGTAGTGTGATCTATTTATCTCTCTCTCTGTCCATTACAATCTGCATCATCAGTGGCGGCACGGCGGCATCGACATCGACGACTCCTCCGTGGTCAACTCCTCCGCCGCTACTACTCCTCCAACTCAAACCCATTCTCCGCTACTACCCCAAATTGTTGGGTCTCAAAAAATCCCTCCTTCTTCCATTTCCGATTCTTTCTCTCTCGGCAGAGTCATGGTGTTTGCTATTTTGGGAAATGAGTTTGATCGGCGGGGTCTGTTGGTCGGTGGTGGTGGCGGTGTTTTTGGAATCTGGTTTGATTTTGGTAGTCGTGGCTCATGGGTAGTCGTGGCTTGCCGTGAGTGAGGTGGTCGTGGCTTGTCGTGAATCGCCGTGGGTCGCCGTGGGTGGGGTGGTCATGGCTCGCCATGGGTGGTCTTGGCTCACTGTGGGTCGGTTGGATTTGATGGGTTGGCTGGGTTGGATTCGATGGTGGTTGGGTTGGCTTCGGTGGTTGTTGGGTTGTTTTAGCTTGTGGGTTTGTGGCTCGGCAAAACTGAAGGGTATGGATCTTGGGTATTGCGTGGGTCTCTCGAAACTGAAGGGTATGGATCTTAGTGGTTTGGGTATGGAGGTTTGGTAGTGACAGTGGTATGAATTTTCTGGATTTGTTCTTGTTCTCCTTCTGAGCTTTGAATTTTTTGGGGTTTTGACTTTTTTGGGGTTTTGAAAATGGATCTGTTGGTTAGTGGTGGTGGTGGTGGTTTTGGGATCTGGGTTTGATTATAGGTTTATGGGTTTGTTGGAGATTGGTTTGTTTACTTGGTTTGTGGGTTTGATTTGCTGAAGATTTGGGCTTGAGTTCTTAGGTTGCTGGGTTTGATTTGGGAGTTCTTGATTTGCTAGGTTTGAGTTCTTGATTTGCTGGAGATTTGAGTTCTTGGTTTCTTCATTCTTCCTGTTAGCATTTAATTTAATTTTTTCTTCTTGTTTTCATTTATGTCCTAGTGATTTGGGTTTGAGTTCTTGGGCCGCTGGGTTTGAGTTCTTGGGCTGCTGGGTTTGTGATCTTGTGATGGGTTTGAGTTTTTGGTTGCTGGGATTGATTTGGGAAGAATATGAAGAACAAGTTGTAAAATAAAGAACAAGTTGAAAAACACTAAGAACATTAAGAATTTTTTTTTTAATTAAAACTTTTAATAAAATTAAATTTATGGTTTTTTTTAATTTAATTTAATTTTAAAAAATTTTTGACATGGTTTTTAAAAAAAAAAAATTAAAATGCTGACATGGCATTAAAAAAAAAGCCAAATAATATTTTTTAATAATATTTTAATTGCCACTTCAACGCCACGTCAGCTTCCGTCTGCCACCTAGGACTTTGCCGTAGGGCACTAACGGTAGGGACAAAAATGAGACGCGTTTTCTAGAATAGGGACTAAAATCGGTGAAAAAAAAAGTTAGGAATCAAAGTGGGAATAGCGTGAAAATGTAGGGACGAAAATAGTATTTCCGCCTTAATAATTCTATTCCCATCATGCTATGAATGATGAGAATAGAAAAAACAAAAGCCAAGAAAAAAAAAATGCTTGGAGGCGGGGGTTTGGGCTGACTGGCGTTGGGAAGCAAGAAAAAAAAAGTACGAGGGTTTTATTGAGGGGGAAGCCTGGGAGGGTGTGTGGAAGGTGGAGTTGGGTCTCTCTTTTGCAGGGTTTGAGGCAAAACCTCGGCATGTGTGTCACCTAGAGAGAGCTAGCTGGTGAGAACTAGATCCACGCTGTAAAAAAAAAAATCGTTTAAATTTGTTCCACGATGCCCCTCGGTCCTATTGGTTGAGAATTTTGACCGGAATACAATTTCATCGTTTTTGCACAAAATCTTATAAATAGCATATTTTGAGGTCCAATAAATAATTGGAAAAATCTTTTGCAAAGAAAAAAAAAACTCGATTAAAATTTGTTCGAAAATGCCCCTTGGTCCTACTCGCCAAGAATTTCAACCGGCATACAATTTCGTCCTTGTTGCATGAAAACTTGTATGTAGAATATTTAAATGTCCAACAAACGGTTGGAAAAACTATTGCAAGAAGAATAAAAAATCTTGACTAAAATTTGTTCGAAAATGCTCTTGGGTCCTATAGGACGAGAATTTTGACTGGAATACCATTTCGGCATTTCCGCACATAAACTTGTAGATAGCATATTTATAGGTCTAGGAAAAAAAAAAAAAAAAAAAAAAAAAACTTGGTTAAATCTTGTTTTAAAATACCTCTGGGTTCTACTGGTCAAAAATTTTGACCGGGATAAAATGTCTTTTTTTTTTTTTTTACAAGAAAACATGTATATAGCATATTCAAAGATTCAGGAAACAAATGTAAAAATCTTTTGTAAGAAAACAAAATTCGGTTAAATATTGTTTGAAAATGTTCCCTAGTCCTGCTCGCGAAAAATCTTAACCGGAATACAATGTCCGAGTTTTTGCACGAAAACTTAATAGAAACTATATTTAGAGGTCCCTGAAACAAATGGAAAAATCTTTTGCCCAAAAAAAAAAAAAAAATTGATTAAAACTTGATCAAAAATGGCCCATGGTCCTACTGGCCAAGAATTTTAATTGAAATACTATTTCAGCATTTTTGCCCAAAAACTTGTAGATGGCATATTTAGTGATCTGAAAAAGTGAAAGCCTAACAATAATGGTATCTTTTGTAGTACCCTATGTCTGTAGTTTGAAACTCTGCACTATCTACCTATCACAAAAAATCTTTCTTTCTCAATTTCTTCACTTTACAATTCTCAATCTTTCTCCTTCTCTGAGTCTAGTAAGGATCACTCTTCCTCCACCAGCATCACAATTTATCATCACCTCTTCGGTCTCACATTCTCAATTAGCAGTTAGTGATAAGCAAATTTTCGATCTCTCTCTACTAGGAACGCCACCTACAAACCATTATTTATTGTTGCATTCTGCTGTCGTTCGACCATAATTTTTTTTCATTCTTTTTTTTTTGGTAATCCAATTTTTTTCATTCAAAACATGAGTTTGTTTCTTCTACTCAAACTTTTTTTCTTTTTTGATAATATATTTTTGAAATGTGCTTTTAAAATGAATGAAAATTTAAATAAAAGAAACCATAGCAAGAAGTTGTAATTACTGTAAACTTCTACAAATTTAGCTATGCAATCCATACATAATCCTAACATGATTACGTATTATTAAACCAGTTTTTCAATAACTCGATTGTTACAAAAAGAGAATATATAAAGTTTAATGTGACCAATTTGATATGAATGCAAACCTAGGAAGCTTGGACAGCCAAAATCATGCTGTCTGTGTCATGTGCGTAGAGTGTCTGTTAAAATTAATTTTTGAATTCTGACACTGTCCAGACACAACGGCATAAAAAAATGAAGGGTTCTTTGGATACTCTTGATCTGCACTCTAGGCACTCAAAAAGTCAAATGGGTGCTGCTCTAAGCTCAGCAGTGTTGCTCAAAGCCCCATTGGCTCTCCCTCCAAGCTTCAGACTTTACTTACAAAGCATAGAAAGGATGTGATCCACTAATTCCTACAACTTCATTGTCAATGGTAGGTAGAGCTAACTCCTCTTGAGTTTCATTCGCTATTAGTCTCACTCCTATGTGATTATTCCCTCCATACCATTGTGTCGCTTCTCACATAGCCATCAAAATAGGGGATTCATATCTCGTGCAATACCCTAGGTATTGCACGGTGTGCAATGCCTCAAATCTCAGCCATCTATTTAATCTAATGGCTTAAGCCTTTGACACCTCACCAATCAATGTTGGCAATCCGTGTGCTCAGCTCTTTGCCAATTCAATTTGCTCTCTCCTCACTGCTTCCTACCTAAGCTTCTCATCAGATCCAAAAAAATTCAAAATATTTCTCTCTTCCCCCAAACCTTTAGCAGCCACCAAATCCCTCACCACCACAGGTGATGCTTGCGCTATGGCTTTCTCCTCGTCTCACTCTCTCTCTCATCTGGGTTTCTCTGTTTTCTCCTTCTCTCAAGCCCAGCCGTGGCCGAGCTTCTGCTTCCACTCACAGCTATCGCCGTTGGCGGTGCCTTTCATCGACGTCACAACCACTGGTGGCCGCGGGTCTAGCTCTCTTATTCTTTATTTTCTTTCTCTCTTTTTTTTTCAATTTTTATTTGCCTTTTAGACAAGACCGAAACCCCTTTGACACTCATTTCGTTTCATTTTTTTTTTTTAGTTTGATGAATAACATTTTGTTTCAGTTTTGATTAGCTTGATGAATGGGTTTTCTTGTTTGGATTTCTGGTATTAGCAATAACTGTTATTATTGGCATTTTTAAAGCTGGTTTTTGGGTGGGCATTGAAGATGTTTGTTGAAATGCTTCATAGAGTTTTAGTTTATCTCTCTGTATTATGGAAATTGGATTTTTTTTCTTATTAGCTTGATTAATGGGTTTTCTTGTTGAGTGTAAAGCTTGATGGTTTTGCTTGAGTTTGAAAATTGGGGCTTTACAATATGGCCGAATTTGTTGTGACTGAATGAAATGGGTTTCCAATATCGTCACTACAGGTACAGTGGTCTTGTTGGTGATGCACTTAGCAATTTCAATAATACCTAAAGTATTCTTTCTTTTTTATTTATTTTGATTTTTTTTTTAGTTCCTTTGATACTCGTGGATTTTTGTGATGATTATGGTTAGATATTGATTAAATGATGTAGATTTAATGAATTTTGTGTTGGGTCTTTAGGATTCCATGGTCGATTGAGTTCTCAACTTAGGTTCATTATTTGTGCATTTCAATTGTTTGGTAAATTGTCCCAATGATTATGTGATATGTGCTTTCTGTTCAATCTGGTGGCGTTGTTGCTGGTAGATGCCGGAGTCTATGCTAATCCTATTTTCTGATCCAATTTGGCTTTAAATGACTTGGTTTTGTATTATTAGTCTTGCTGTTATGTAAGCTAGCAATATTTGTTTCAGGTGAGAAAGAAAAGGCATAAACATCAAACTCAACCTGTACCTTGTTTTAATGACCTTCATTTTAATTAAGTCTAGGATTATATCACATGGCAAAGCAGCTTGAGGCTCCATTAGCTTCACTAGGCTGAGGAAATATTCAAAACATAGTTTATAGATTGAACATTTTATACACAGATTTAGATTTGTTATTATGAACAAAGAATAGGCAAATAAAAACAGTTTAATTATTGGGCTCTCCTTTTTTTTTTTAGGATCAAAATGTTAGACCTGATGAAAACTTGAATGAAATCTAAATGCTTGCTAATGACTTCTCTCATTGTAATTCTAAATAGTCGCTAACCCGTGCGATGCACGGGAAAGCTATTGTATATGTAAATGTTAACAATTATTTGTCTCTTCCTCTTTGATTGTATATTAAGATTCTAGACTCGGAATTTTCTATCCTTGATATGAAACATTAAATTACATAATGAAAAATATAAATCAAACTTAAATTAAAATTAAAATTAAGATTACAATCCTTAACATCCTCAATCATCCAATAAATATATAAAACACAAATTTGAAGAACTGTTTAATTAATATTTGAAATAAATTGAAAGGCAACGTTAAAGTATTATTTGTATTTTCTTTATTTGTTGCTTCACAGTAATCATTGAATAACTCCTTTTATTTTTTATTATTTTCCTTGATTACAAATGTTAGTGTAAGTTGTACATTGCTTTCAACATCAACTTTTTTGAAGCTTTGTAGAATCACCGTCTTGTTTACTTGATAAATTGTCACATTCATTTGAAATATTACTAATGTAAGCCTGTCAATAGAATAGGTTGAGAAACCTATTACAACATATAGAATTGAAATATTAAATTTGTAATTTTGTTATATTAAAAAAAATATGTACTTTTGTCATTTTATCATATAGAATTCCCATCCATAATTGACATTATAGTCATTTAAACTAAACAGTTAAACCAAACATAAAACCAAGTTTGAGATAACAAAGAAGTTTAAATATGCAATCACATTCAAATTTCAAATTCTTTCTAAAAACATATTACCAATAAATACGCAAGAAACAGTATAGAATAAAGGAGAAGACTGGTAAATAACTTGTTTTTCTCATCTTGCTGTTGTATTAAGAGTTTTACACAGATAAGAATCCACAGTTCCAAATAACCCAGATAACAAAATGCCAAATACCTATCTACAAAACAATAAAATCCAATTTTCAGCCAACATTCAAGAAACATTAATAGAATAGAACAGATTAAATAAACCAACTACAACCGAAAAAAAAACTACAAATGCAAAGAAAAAAGTACAACAAAAGCATTCAGAACATAAAAATCATCCAAGTCACAGTTAGGAATGGCTAAACACTTGAGGGTTGCTACTAAATTTGTGAGCTAAAGTAAAAAGTTCAGTCCAACACATAAAGGAGAGCCCTAGTAATGTAATCATTATTGATTCTGAATATGAAGGAAACAATGTTAAAGGAATTCAAATTAAGATCATCCAAGGCAGTACTGATGTTTTCCCAATATATATATATATAGACACACACACACACACATTCAATATGTTCTACATATTCACTGAGAAATTTAAAAAAATACATAGAGAACAAACACAAAGATAACCAAGACAAAACCCTCATACCCACGTTGCTCCTTTTATAGAACTCGACATACGAAACAGAAAATTGGTTATATCATAGGTGCTAAAAAGTACTTAATACAAAAAGTTATTCAAAACAATGCAGATTTTATGAAATAGTGCAGTGCAATGCAGATTTTTATGAAACAGTGCCATGCAAATTTTGGTTGTTAAAAAAAATTCAGATTTTAGATGTAAAATAGTGCAGAAAAATAATGTTTTGAAGAAGAAATCTTTTTTAACAAATTGGATCCATAGACCAAATTTTACACAGAGAACAAACACAAAGATAACCAAGACAAAACCTTCAAACCCACATTACTCCTTTTATAGCACTTGACATACGAAACTTGATTTATTTAGATTTGAATGCATGTTAGAAACAAAAATCCCAAAGCCAAAACCTATTAGTAAAATCACATACCAACCAATACAAAGTACAAATTAAATCATAGGAACAAATAACAGTGCTCCTTTTATAGAACTTGATATAAAAAAAATCCTAAAGCTAAAGCCTATTAGTAAAATGACGTACCAAACAATACAAATTTTAAGCCATGAATTGCGATTGTAACAAATAATCTCTACGAAACCCCATTTATAATATAGGGTTCTGTATTTGCCAACATACTTGAAAAATGTAGAGGTCCATGGGTAGGAAGTATCGGAATTCGGGGGAGAAATAGTTTGGGGGAGATATTAAAAGTCACAAACCAAAACAATGCAGAATTAAAACCTTTTATATAGACAACAATGCATCAACCACACACTAATAACACTAAAAGAAAATTACACAATCAACTTTTCATATATACATTACTAATTAAATTCACACATATGCTCAATGTTTTGGTATCATATTTCACTAAACAATCAATAAGTAAAATAAGAAACATAGAAATATTGTACATTTTTTATACCTTTACCAAGTGTAAAATAAGACAAAGTATTGTAAAATATGTCTAATTCCTCTATCAAAATTATCCATTGACTGCATACCTTCGCACACGATCAGTTCTCTGTATACAAGAGCTCCTCAGAAACCACCTATTATTTTGTAATAAAAATTTTCAAAAATCAAATGAACTAATAACAACAATCTAAAGATTTTCTAAAACAAAACCAATAACTATTTAGCATCAAATCAACCATGCGGGGCTCTTTGATGGTGAGCATGCTTAAAATTTTCAAAAATCAAATGAACTAAGGACAAAAATCTGAAGATTTTCTTAAAAAAAAACCAATAACTATATAGCATCAAATCAATCGTGCATAAGATTTTTATTAAAACCCATAAACAAAATCTATCTGCAATGCACAACCCATATATATCACTGAAATTTCTGAAACCACAATCTAAATCAATGCATCAACTTCAATTTAAAACCCATATCAGTAACTATTATTTCATCAAATGAATAGCTATGCAAATTTCAGCAACTATGCAACAATATTAAAACCTAATGTCAGTAAGAGCACCTCAATGTTCCATACATTCAGCAACTATGTAACAATATTGGTTCCTAAGGGAAAAAAAATGCACAACCCAAATATATGATCGAACAATATGCACAAAATGCTCTTCTTTTCTAATAAATCAGATCATTCACATAAGGCATCAAAGAAGAAGAAGAGGAATAGAGAAAGAATTTCACTTGGCGATGCCAACGGTGACAACTGAAAAGGCAACCACACCTTTGCTTGGGTTCACTTGGTGTTGGGACAGAGTAATTGGCATCATCGTCATTACCTGAAACTGAAACTCAAAAAATAAGATTTAAAGAAAATCGTAGAGAAAGAATTTCTTGATACAAGAAATACTTCAAAACCACAAAAATCCCCAATCAGATCTAAGAGACCGACTCTCATGGGACATTCGGACAAATCAAGTTTCAGAGACCGAGACAATTCCATTGGAGAGAGACTGAGACAATTCCATCGGATAAATCTGGCCATTGGGGAGACGATAACCTTAGGTATAGGGTTTGCCTTAGATTGATGATTAAATTTGGTTTCCAAGGGAAGTGAGAAGAGAAGGTTTTAGGGAAGTCTCGGTTTTAGAGAAGAGAGTGGAGAAGAAGATGGCGTTTGGGATTGATTTTCAGAGTTGAGTCTTGGGGAGAAGGGTAGAGAAATAGAGCGAGAGGGTTCAGAAGTGGGCTTGTGGAAAAATTTGACTACAGCTAGAGAGAGAGGATATCGTGTTTGCTTTTCATTCATTGCGGAAAAATTTTTAGGTTGCTTAGGGTATCGGATTTGCTTTTCATTCATTGTGGAGAAATTTTTGGGCTGCTTATTATTATTATTTTTTTAATTTAATTAATGCTGACGTGGAAAATTGTGGAGCGAGCAAAGGCTTCAGTTTTATATATGTATAGATGACTTTATGGCCTTCACATCTAGTTTTATCTAATTTCTTTTTTAATTTTTTCAAACAGATGTAAGGGATCAAAAATGTGTTACAAGTTGTAAGTTGCAACCTTGACATCCGATTGGAAATGTAAGACTTCAATATACTCTAAAAAAATTGGACTTGCAAAGAAAGATGGAAAAGACCTGGGACTTGAGGAGAAATGCCAACCAATGTACTTAATATGATGGTTATATGTTCAAATGTTTGAATTGTACTAGGGTAAACATCAAACTGGAAGAAATGCCAATCAGAGCAAAGACAACAATTGTGCTTATGGTTTATATGTTCAAATGCACAAAGTGTACTCAAAATTGTATCTTGCTTAGTTAAGTGTTCAATGTCGATGTAACAATTATGTGATGATAATTAAGTGTTAAATGTATTATGAGAGGTGCAAGGATATGTAATAGTTTTCATATATGTAATGACTACTTGTTTGTAATATAATTATGTTTATATAAAAAAAACTAACTCAAATTTGCATATGAATTGAAGGATATGCAATGCGGACCTTGTTTGTGATCATTTGTCCACAAACTATTTCTTTTTTCTTTTTTTGAGAAGCTATTTACTGTGTACGATTTTTTTTTTTCATTGATGTTAACAAAACACAAATTTACAAAAATAAATTACACATAGGCGCACATGTTTCTTTAATGATAAAACGAGAATTATAATTTGTATAAATTGAACATAGGTGCAGAATTTTATTTTTATTAATAACAAAATGAGGATCATAATCTGCTCATGAATACATCTCACACAAATCACTAGTACATCATTGCCAAACTAATTGGCATATGAACAATCATTAGAGCACTTGGCCAAAGTTCAAAAAACATGATTCTAAACTAAAAAAATTGCTTGATGTTGTGGACCACCCATTCTCTCCACTTGCAACACTTCTTTGAGTTGGGAATCTCTTGCACCATCAATTTTTGTGGCCAGAGCTTGCAATACTTGATCTCCTCTCTTGAGGAGATGATAATACAACACTTGCAAATGATCCTTCCTGACCTAATGCATTACTTGTACAGGACATCTACAAGAAAGCAATTACACATAACACAAATGTAAAAAAAACAAATGTAATATTTGAAAGAAATAATCAATGAATCATTTCTAATATTTTTGAAAGAAATAATCAAGAAAAAAAAACAAATGTAAAAGTAAAACATCAATAAATCATATAGCAAGATTAGTATTAGATGTACTAAATTATCCTATTGTGCATTTAAATTATAGCTAAAACCTCTAGTGTATTTCTGCCAAACCTGAAAAGTTTTACATAACCAAATAAGATTGTTTAATCAAATCTCAATTGATCGTTAGTCGAAGGCGTAAAAAATACCAGGGTTAACTTCATAGTCTCTACTTACAAATTTTCATTCCACCTTACATAACTAATGTTTTATTGAGTGTGTGCATATATATGGGAAGCCAGTATGCTGGTGTATTAAATCGTTTTCACAGTTTTAACATTCTATTCCTTTAGCCATACACATAGGCAAGGTTCTTCATTTGGACAAATTAAGTCTTTTGGTAACATTTTATCAGAAATTTCACTTGACAAGGTTCTTCTACTGCCTATTACCACTTTCTATCTAGAAATTTTTGTGTATAATTCATCCAAATGGCACAAAAGAGTATGTTTACAAGAATTTTTTTGGTTATTCAGATATTTTACTGATGAACAAACATATTACATCTAGCAGAGTAAAGCTACTTTGAAAGTCACAGTCCTTCAAGGACAACCTAACAAAGATTGCTAGCTTACATAACAACAAGACTAATAATACAAAACAAAGTCATTTAAAGCCAAACTGGATCAGAGACAAGGATTAGCATAGACTCCAGCATCTACCAGCAACAACCCCACCAGATTGAACAGAAAGCACATATCACATAATCATTAGGACAATTTATCAAACAATTGGAATGCCTAAATAATGAACCTAAGTTGAGAGCTCAATCGACCATGGAATCCTCAAGACCCAAGTGATACTTCAAATTAGAATGTAAAAGACATCAGTAAAGTTATTGAGGATGATTTGTATTCATTGATCTTTGAGAGAGAATAAAGTCATAAATTATAAGATTTTGATTTAGTTATTATTGAAAATATGCAAAACTTATTAACGCTGAAACAACCATCCATTTTTCAATTACCTGAATTATATGACAAAATAAGGTTTCAATCATGAGTAGACCTCTACTGGTGGGACAAGCAGAATTACTAAAATCGTCTAAAAATCTTGTAAGACTTAAAGGGGGTCATTTCAGGGCTAATTGGAAGCTAAGCAATTCTGATCTCCAATATGGGTATTGAATATATATTGATCACAAAAATTTATAGTTTAGGATGGACATTACAAATAATCCTATAGTTTATGGTGGATAGTTATAATAAACCCTGGTATCAAAAAGTAACTTTTTTCAACTCAAATTATGTTTTGCCTAAATATTCCAATGGATAGGGAAATTTAGCCAAAAAAATAATGGTGATTTTCTTTTGGGTATAAGAAATAACTAATACATATCTTGGGCAAGATTAAAGAGTCAGCTCATTAAGGAAAAGAATAAGAGTATGCCATTCAAAGAAGAAGAAGAAAACAAAAACTGGTATTTGAGTTTATGAACTCATCGAGTGGAAAGGGCGAGTCCTAGATCGAGATTGAAGCGTGCATGGTGGAAAGAAGCAGAGGAGTTTGAGGTTGTTCTTCTGACTTTTGTCTTTCTGTGTTCTGTTCTTGTCTTGCTCGATCTTCTTCTATGTTGGGGATGGACTCGCGATGACTACCACAAAGGCGTTTGGCTTCAGAGAGACCTTCACTCCATGAGAGTTGGGACTTGGGACAGCTTCACACACGAGAAAGAAGGAGTGTGAGTGTTTGGGAGTTTGGTTTCAAATGCTAAGTTTCAGTGTTTAGGTATGAGCTGGGGCTGCTGTGACAATGGATTAAAGGAGAAGCAGAGACGGCAGCTGCGCAGGGAAGAGAGAGAGAGAAAAAACTTTGATTTTCTATTTGGTTACTCAAACTTTTACCAAAAACAGTAGGCGGGCTGTAAAATTTTTTAAGGGTAAAATAGTCTTTTTGTTATTTGGTGAGGTGTCAAATATTTAAGCCATTAGATTAAATGAATGGCTGCGATTTAAGGTACTGCACACCATGCAATACCTAATACCCTAGGTATTAGGTATTGCACAGGATATGGATCCCAAAATAGGAGATGCGACTGTGCATGTTTCTCATTGTCATAGAGGGACCAATGTTGGTAAAAGAGTCAAGTGCACAAGCCTCTTGGAGGCCAGGCTCAAAGCGCGGGCACACATTTGAAATAGTTAACAGTACCCAAGACCATAGTTTTAAAAACAGGACCGGACCAGCCGGTTCAACCGGGAACCGACTTCAAGTCCGGTCCGGTTATGATAAAAAATCGGAAATAACTAAAAAACCGGGCAAACAGTAAAAACCGGAGGTCCAACCGGAAAAACTGGAGGTCCAACCGGTTAATGACCGGTTCTGGGCTTTTTGTCTTTTCCGGCAAAACTATGCTGTTTTGGTCCTCCAATTACCACTAAAAGTCTAAAATCCTAAAAACTAACCCTAACTCCCTTACTTACTCACCTCAGACTCTCTCATCTCCCTCACGCCTCACCTCAGAATCTCTCATGTCCCTCACTCACCTCACTCCCTTTGTCCCTCACTCACCTCACCTCAAGCTCTCAAATATCTCAAGTCTCAACTCTCTGTCTCTCTCATATCGGACTTGGCGATCTCGCTCTGCCTCACTCACCTGCGGCTGCGCTCTCTCTGCCTCACGCTGTCACGCACCGCACCTCTTTCTGCGCTGCCTCACGCTGTCACCCACCGCACACTCTCATCAAGTTGAGTTTTTTTTTTTTTTTTTTTTTCTTTTTTCCTTTCGAAAACAGAGTGAGCTTGACTTTCGAAAATAGAGTGAGCTCTGCCTCACGCACTTCTCTCTGCGCTGTCGTATTGGGCTTGATTTTCTTGTTCTTCTCAGCGTTTGGGTTGGTCTCGCCCTTGCCTTCGGCCATCGCCCTTTGGTAATGTTCATTTCTTTTTCATTTTCTTGATTTTTTTTTTCTTTTCTCTGATTCTCTCGGCTTCATCAGGTAAGAAACTAATAAAGTAATAATTAATATTCTTTTTTTTTTAATGATTTTGATTACTTGATTTTGATTTTGATCATTTTCTCTGTTCTTTTTTTTGTTTTTTCATTTCTCTCGGCTTTATCTCAGATTCTCAATTCATGTTCTTCGCTTCATCTCAGGTTCTCCTTCCGTGACTTCACTGGTAAGTGGTAACTTCAATTATTAGTTTACAATAGCATTTTAGTTTAATTGTGATTTTGTGTATGTTGTGGATTTAATTTACAGAGCATTATTGGTTGTGAAATATAGTTTAGAGTATTGTACTATTGATTGTGTATGTTGTATTGATGAATTTATTTGTTGATAAAATGGTTGCTGCCAGTCTGAAATTGTTGAGTGAAATGGAGTCCGCATTTGTACCATCTAATGAACATGCTTCTACAACTGGGTCTAATGCTAATTCTTCATCTGTGAGAGCGTAATGTGATCCCGCATGGGATCATGTAACTGAAGTAGTGAAAGACAGAAAAAGTAGTTATAGATGTATACATTGTGGGAAAAGTTATAAGGGAGGGGGCATCAATAGGATGAAAAGACATTTAGCTGGAATTAAAGGTGATGTGGCTGCATGTATGGGTGTACCTTATGATGTTAGGTTTAAAATGGTTGAGAATTTGAAGGAAATTTCAAAAACTAAAGAACAAACAAAAAAGGATCAAGAAACATCTAATTATTCACCATTAGAGGACTCACCAGAATTTGAAGATGTCCAAGAAATTATTCCTAGAGGTAGGGGGCTAGGTAGGGGAAATAGAAGTGGTCCTAGTAGTTTTCCACCAAGATCCAATCTTGGCAAGAGGAAGGTTGGTGACATTGATAATTACTTTGCTCCTAGAATAACACTGGGAGCTCAACCTTCTATTAAAAGTGTGCTTGCTGGTAAAGAAAAGAAGTGGAGGGTTGATATGTCTGTAGCAAGATGGATGTATGATGCTTGCATTCCAATTAATGCTGTGAATTCTAGTTATTATCAACCTATGTTCAATGCTGTAGCTTCTTATGGTCCTGGATATAGAGGTCCAAATTATCATGCCCTTCGAGTACCTTTGCTAAGAGACGCAAAAAGAGAAGTCCAATTGATTGTTGATTCTCATCGATCATATTGGGCTGACACTGGTTGTACAATAATGGCTGATGGGTGGACTGACAATAGGCATAGAACATTGATTAATTTCCTTGTCTATTGTCCTAAAGGAATTATTTTTATACGTTCTATTGATGCTTTTGACTTGGTTAAGGATGCTATTAATTTGAGTAACTTGTTTGATGAAATTGTTAGTTGGGTTGGTCCTGCAAATATAGTACATTTGGTCACTGACAATGCTGCAAATTATGTAGCTACTGGAAGAATTGTGTGTGGAAAATATAGGAACATTAGTTGGTCACCTTGTGCAGCACATTGCCTAAACCTAATTTTTAAGGAGATTGGGAAAATGGATCATATAGCTAAACTTGCAAAGCGTGCATCCAAGATCACAGTGTTCATCTATAACCATGTGGCTTTGCAAGCTTGGTTGAGGACTAGAAAAAATTGGACGGAAATTGTGCGTCCAAGGCTAACTAGGTTTGCTACTACTTTCATTGCCTTAGGGAGTCTTAAGGAACATAAGCATGACTTACAAGCATTGGTGACTAGCAAATTTTATGTTGAATCAAGATATGCAAAAGATAAGAAAGCAAAGGCAGTGGTGAAAATCATTCTTGACAATCAATTTTGGAATGATTGTCATGTAATTGTGCATATTATGTCACCATTGATTCGTTTATTACGCATTGTTGATTCTGATGAAAAACCAGCTATGGGTTATGTGTATGATGGCATGTACAGAGTAATTGATGGAATCAAAAAAATTTTCAAGGACAAGAAGAGACTATGGGAGCCTTATGTTAATATTATTAAAGATCGTTGGGATAATCAATTCTATAGAGATATTCATGCTGTTGCTTACTGGTTGAATCCTGCATTCCAATATGACTCATCCACTCTTAATAAGAGGCTAGAGACGCAATCTGCTATGACAGATGTTATTGAATCAAAAGTTTCAACCGGTTGATTGAAGTTGGTGGAGGAATTAAGGCTATTTCGAGAGCGTGAACAAACTTTTGGAACCCAACTTGCTCAAGAATCAGCCAAGACATCTCAGCCGGGTAAGATATTATTTACTTTAGCTTATACTAAAATGTAAATATGTTTTAAAGATTATAGCTCTTTTTTATATTTTTGGGATAAGTATAGTTGTGTTTATTGATTCATTGTATCTTTGTTTTGTATTGTATATGGAACTTAGATGAGTGGTGGAAGTTGTTTGGATCTTGTACTCCAACTTTACAAAAGTTTGCAATTCGGATCCTTAGCCAAACAGCTGCCTCTTTGGGATGTGAGCGGAATTGGAGTGCTTTTGAACAAATACATACCAAAAGAAGAAATAGATTGGAGCATCAACGACTTAATGATCTTGTGTTTGTTCATTATACTACCGATTGAAAGAAAGGTATATATTATATAATCTCTTTGTTTCAATGTTTTTGTGGGGAAATATGAGTGATTCACTGATTTGGTCAAGTGGATTCTTTGTGATTGTGAAATATAAGTGATTTGGTTACTAATTAAATTATTCATTATGTTCATCTTATGATAGAGTCAAAAGGAAGAAGTTCAATTTTGATCCTATTGATTATACAAGTATCGATAAAACTGAATTTTGGGTAGTGGAAGATAAGGAACCTCCATTTCTAGATCATGAGGAGATAGAGGATGCATTATATGAAGAGGGAGCCTATCCAATCGAAGAAGGGTCTTCTAGCCATGTACAAAGAGGTTAGCTTATAACAATTCTTTGCCTAGTTGCATATTTTAATTAGACTATTTATGTTTTATGAGAAATGATTATGAGAATTGTTATTTCATTTATTGTTCTTTGGTTTTGGAATTTGTATAGATATGGACAATGAAGTGATTGAGGATGATGATGACATAAATTTGGAATCATTTGGTGATGAAGATGATGCTCCTCCCAGATTTAGAGATAAAAATCATCCTATTCATGTTGAAGATGAAGAAGATGAGGATGAGGATGATGATTGTGATGCTAGTGGTGGAGCATTTGGTTCACATGATGATATTGATTTCAATTATCTTCATAACAAATGAGGCTTAGGTTTTAAAACTTAGTTGTTGTTTGTTTGAAACTTTAAAACTTGTTTGTTTGAAACTTTAAAACTTAGTTGTTGGTTGTAATGAACTTATTTGTTATTTGCCATTTGGATGTAAATGCAATAACTAATGAACTTATTTATTTGGTTTTGTTGAAAGTTTATTAGAATTTCAAGATGATTATTTTGTAATGTTAATGTTATTACTTATTGATTTGAGCCTTGCTGAGATTGCTTAGGTTTTTTTGCTTTAATAAGTCAAAAAGGAAATATATTGTTACAGTTGATGTTTCTAAAGCAGGTTCAAAGTCTTTGGATCCTCTATTGCTGAGTGCTATGTTGTGACCACTGACCAGTCCATTAGCTTTTTTTTTTTTTTTTTTAAGGAAACATATTTGTTATTATACGTTTGTTAGTTTTAGACTTTTAGTATTTTAAAAAATTATTAATTATTTATATAATTTAAATAAATAATAATTAAATTATTTATGACATCACCGGTTCGACCATCGGTCGGATCTCGATCCGACCATAAAACCGGTATTTAGCTGTTTTTCCGGTTCTTTCACCATACCGGTTTTTAAAACATTGCCCAAGACTAATCACACTGTTTAGCAGTTAAAACTAATCACACCGAGACGCATATAAAAGATTGAGTCATGTGACTTAAGTGTGACTTCCTTTTAAGAAAAATATTAACAACTAAACCACATATAACATATACATCTATTTCTAAGCTCCTAAGCTATAGCCGTTACAAAACCATATGCTGCCATGCACCCAAAACGCAGACATTGCCTGTGCGTGTATTTTGTATATTCTGAATATACAAAATACATACACAGTCAATGGCTAAAATACATAAGTTTTAGCCCAATGGGCAATATCTTAAAAACACATATACAGAAATACTTAAACCAACATTACACTGTCCATACATACTTTGATATCTTTTTCTTCAACCATATTAGGGAAAGGGAAGTTATTGCGGATGCTCATAATATTTTTTATATTCATCCTCTACATATTGAAACTTCTTAGCACTGCTCCTAAGTGACCTAAAATGGTCTCTACGTTGCTTATCTTGAAAAAGCCTTGTACAAAATAAAGCAAGTTTCAGAGAGTTGTTCAGTCCATCAACCTTGTTAAGAGAGAGCATTGAAGCTCTTATCTCTTTTTGTTCAATTTTGTACAAGTTTAAGGATGAACTACCTTCCTCAACTCTTCTCTTTTTCTTCAAGTCTTTGAAATCTTGCACATTGAAGATGGCATGAACTTTACGAGCGAGAAACAACTTTTTCGATTTAAATATAACAGTATCTGGTACTAACTGCATAAAAATAACCCAAATCATTATTTTGCACGCAAGTCAAATAAATAATTTTATAACTAACCATTTTAACTAAAAAAAATTAAATAGTAGTAACACATTAAATATTAACTTACCAACTTTTGGACACCACTATAGTAGTACATCCGCACGTTTTATTCAAACTTTCAAACAACAATACAGTATTTGGTTTCATATATGTGAGTTTTGTAGTTGTTTTCAACTAGGAAAAAACATGAATGCAAAACAGAGGAAGACATGAAAACATAAGACAGAAGGAACAAACATATCAAGAAAAAACAAACAATGAGAAGGTGACATTAACAGAGAAGAAAGTAAAGTGATGACTAACCTGCAGTATCCTCTCCCAGTCGCGTTCGTCTTTTGGTGTTATTGTCCCTAATTCCCAATCGATAATATCTGGATCTACCAATTTTATGACCTGATTCCAGGTTTTCCAATATTCTTTGATATCGCCCCAAACATCTTTTACTTCAAACGCAGTCAGACCAGCATCATCGTAGCTGCTGTTGACCAAGTCTGCCACATCAGAAAGTTTTTCATACTTGATGTTCTTTTTTTCATCAAGGTAAGTCGACCCAGCTTTCAGAAAAAAGGAATAGCAGCCATCTATTTCTTGTAAACGTTCCATTGTAATTAAAATGAAACAGAACCAGAAAGAGATATCGAGAGTAGAAACAGAATTTTCTTATTAGCTGAAATCAATTGTGATGAGTGACTGAGTTCTGAGTCTGAGAGGTGAGAGCGGTGAGAGCAGAAGTTTAAATAGGAGCAGCAGAGTAGAGACATAAAAGAGTAAAGTGATTCTGAATTCCCACACAGCCAATGTGAGGTGGGACTTTCATATATATATATATATATATATATTGAATTTGTATACAATGAAAGGCAGCAAATCTGCCATTATAATATTTACATTAAATGAAAATATCCCACTGAGGGATTTCTTTTACTTGGCACGTATTTGACTTTGACTGTCAGCTTTAGTGTGATTGCTTGATTCAAGGAGCCTTAATTCACGTGTGCTTGATGCACAGGTCTTTGATTTTGAAATATCTTCAATAAGACGTGTGTGTGGCTGAGATCAAAACAGAAATATATATATATATATATATCTTGTACAGTAATAGCAGTGATTCCATCAGTGACTAAAAAGTGACAATACGGCATCGTCCACTGGTATATTTAAGGTCCATTTGGATATAGTTAAAAACTAAAAATTGAAAATACTGTAGCAAAATAATTTTTAAATGTGTGAATAGTGCTGTGAGACCCATTTTTAATGAAAAAATTGATAAAAAATAAAATTTATAGGTCTGTGAACAGTGCACAAATGCACTGTTCTGGATAAAAAGTCAACAACTGTGGCTATTGTTCACTGTTCATGTGAACAGTAGCCGCACAGTATAGGCACAGTACCCATTACACTCCCTCACACGCCTGAAAAAAAAAAGAAAAAAAAAGAAAAAAAAAAGAAGAGACAAAACGCAAGCAGAAAACGCAAACGTGAGAATAATTGCAATTCAAACGCTCACTTAAATGTTGATATCAGTATTAAAATAATAATAAAATATTTTATTTAACATTTTTAAAATGTCACGTCATCTTTTAAAAACAAAAAAATTAATTTATGAATTTTAACTAAATAAAAAAAAAAGGAAAAAACAGAGATAAAAACAAAAAAAATCATATAAATGATATAAATTGAGATCTAGCTTTAGCCTGAGGAATAACAGACAAGAACAAACACCCTGAAAATTCAAAACCCAAAAACTTCTAAGTGGACTTTAGAATCATTTCATCTTAATCAATTATTTGTTAATCTAATTGAAGAACACAAAAGTAAGAAAAGAAGAAAGAAAAAAAACAGAACCTAAATTCTAAAACACACAGATTCAAACACAAAAGAGACAACTGTTAACTTGCAATATCAAACATAAGCACACATGATTAGCCAAAACCCAGAAATACCATAGATTGGTTAAAAAAAAAGATTTGTAAAAAATCTAATGTGAGATGAGAGAAAAAACCCAGATTGAGCAGAAAAATAAAAACCAGATCGGTATTTTGAACAAACCCACTTCTGAACAACAAACTTTGCAACCAAAACAACATTGTTCTTCCTACTCTCCATCCATCTAGCTAAACTCTAAGCACCCAAAATTTTCAAAACCCAAAGAATACAAACCCAGAAAATTAACACAATTAAAACAAACCCATAAAATTAACACTAAACATTGGCCACAACAATAAGATCAACGGAACAAAAACCGCCACTCCCAATACATCAAAACCCACATCACCAAACCCACACTTCTTCCTTCTAAGCATGGCAGATGCCATACACTTAAGTGGCGAAGGAAAGCAGGATCGTACCTGTTTTTCCAAGCCTGTTTGGACCTCCAAAACCACTTTGAAACCTAGAACCCGACCACCACAGCTCTTAAATCACTCCCCATTTGGTTGATCTTGAACCCACATGCCGCCGCTAGCCATGCCGTGACAGCAACCGGTCTCAGCCTCTCTCTTTCTAACCCATATCAAACCCATCAAACCAAGATCTCAAGACCAGAGAGAGATAAAGTTTGAGCCGAGAGATAAAAAAGTTTGAGCTGAAAGTGTGATGAGAAACTTTCATTGTGTTCTTGTCTATTCTTACTTAAAAAACATTTTTGTTTTTTCCTTTTTTTTCATGGTTAAAATTCATTAATTAATTTTTTGTTTTTAAAAGATAACGTGGCATTTTTAAAATACAAAATAAAATATTATATTATTATTTTAATGCCGACATCAGCATTTTTGAGATTGTGTTCTTTGTTCTTACTCAAAAAAATATTTCTGTTTTTTCTTTTTTTTTTTTCATAGTTAAAATTCATAGATTAATTTTTTGTTTTTAAAAGATAACGTGATATTTTTAAAATTCTAAATAAAATATTATATTATTATTTTAATGCTGACATCAGCATTTACTGTGCTAGTGATGCACTCCATTTGCCACGTAAATTATTTCCGTTAGTGAGATGACGATATAGACAAAAATGAGATTGCTTTTTGATTTTAAGACTAAAAGCGGTAAAAATAAAATCTAAAAACCAAAGTGGAAATCATCTGAAAATATAAGGACGAAAATGTGGTTTCCACTATATATATATATATATATCATATTATATTATATCATATTATATATAATAAAAGTTGGGCTTATACGCCGTAATTGCGTCAAGTGGCGGCATCAAATTGCAAAAACTCTCTTAGATTTTTAGATTTTAAGAAAAAATATATATAATTTATCTTCAACTATAATTTCTAACTGGATAAAAATCTTATTTTGTCTAAGGTTGCAACGTAGTGTTTAGAATTTTTGTTTATAAAATTCTATTCAATTAATATTAGTTTTAGACTTTTTGTTTATATAAAATTCTTCAACGTGGATATATAAGTATTTCTAAGTGGATAAAGATACAGCAAAGTAGTGTATGATTATAATTTCTAACCTGAATGATAGAGTCTTAGATATAAATCATATTTCACGTGTATATGACCTCTGTTGAGGTCTAAAAAATCATAACACCAAGACCTAAAAGTAGCACAATGGGCCAACTCTATAGAAAGTAATATTAAAGTGGTTGAGCTCACCACAAGGGAGAAACAAGCGAAATGAAGAAAGGAAATAGGCCTAGCCTACCAAGATCAGAAAATCAAAAGAAAACTAGTAAAAGGAACTGGCCCGGGATACCCAGAGGCTGCCAGGGGCTCGGGATCCTCGAGGCGTGCAACACAACTAGGATAAGATTGAGAAAGTTCAAGAAGGGCACCAAGAAACGAATGACAGATATGTCTTTCTCAAGCGCCCAATGATACAGAAAGGAACCAGAAGGCTTGAAGAGTGACAACTCACAAACAAGGAGGCTGGTACCTCGAGCAACCCAGAAAGGAGAACTATAAAGGGAAGTAGCCTGGAAAACCTTCAATCTGGTAGGAATGAATTTGGGTCACCTGGGAAAAATGACAAAAGGGATAGCTAAAAGGGCTGAGTCTGAAAAGGCAAGGTTTAGAAACCTTGAGAGAAAAGAAATTGGAGGTCAGCTCTCTAAGGACACTCTAGAATAGAAAGTCAACAAGAAACTTTTAGGGAAATAGCACGAAAGGAAGAAAACTATGAAAAACAAGGAAAGTACCAATCATTAGAGTAACTGGTACAACGTGGGCTCTGGTACCCAGGGGACCAGGGGAGAGGAATCAATGGTACCTCGGGACCTCAAAACGACACTATAAAAGGAAGAAGCAGCCAACATTACATACTTGGATTCCAACTTTATAAGTCTTAGAGGCTTAGATAGCCATCTAAGTCTGTAATTTTTGAGCTTATTTGGACCTTGTAACACGTCTAAGTTGTTAGGACATATGTGTTTTACTTGTTAGGAGCATATGTCATTTTTTGATGTAATTGGCTAATCTTTTGATAAAACGCATTTTACTTGTATATTTGGTAGTTCTAGGTGTTTTTAATGCTTCAAGAAATAAGGTTTCAAGATCAAGTATTGAAGTCATCAAGTCTGTCCAAGGAACAAGCGAAGAAGTGCAAGTTCATTAAAGCTCGACAGCTAGCTCGATAGCTAGCATGTGTCGAGGTTTAGAAAGCTGCTCAAGCCCGTAAGCTCGACACCTGCTCAACAACTTCTCGGCACCTCCTATTTGTCGAGGTTTAATAAAAACAGATTTTTTGTTCTGTTTTCTTGGCATCTATGAATATGTCTTTGGGCCTTCTTTTCTCTTAACCCTAGACATATAAAATGATTGTTTTAAGGACCGTCAAAGAGTACAAAAGTTGCATAAGCATTGAGCAAACTCAGTTTAAGCAAATTGTGACCGGAGACAAAGTTTCACCCAAGTTTATCTCTTCTGAAGAAGTTGCTATGTATGTGCACCTTTGGGTTTGGTGACCAAGCATCTTTTTGATCTTCATCGTGTGGATGAACTGAAGAACTTTGCAGCCAACCATCTTTTCTAGTTGGTGATTAAAATTGCGTACTGCGATCCGCGTAATTGGTTAATCACGCACTTGGGAGCCGTGCATCAAAAAGAGAAACTATCACTACAGAACAAGTCTAATTGGGTATTAGGGTAAGGGTTCAACTGTAAGTTGGTAAGGCACTCGGGATTTCTTTACTTGTAACCGCTTATTGTGATAATAGTGGAGTTTCGGGAGTAATGACCTGAAAATCACCCAACAGGGTTTTTACCGTTAGGTTTTCCTTATTTGTAAACAAATTACCGTATTATTTATTTTTCGCTGTATATTTAGTTTATTTGTAATTTGTCTGTGCTACCACGCTTTGCATGTTAATTAACTTAATTAATTCATTTGGCTAAATTAGGTTTAATCTTTGCTGTGTGATCCATTGACCCCTGTTGTCATGGAAACTCTTGATTGTTTTGATTTGCATGATCTCATGTTGAATGATGATGATGATATTCAAGATGCCTATTACAAGCTTTATGATTTTTGTATGAAATCTCTTAAATGTTCTACAAAATTAAAAGCTAAAATTAAAAATGTCAAACTTGAAAAAAATGACTTGATTGCAAAATTGGATGAAGCCAATAATTTGAACGAGAATTTTAAAAATCAAATTTTATCTCAAGTGGACAAAATTAAGAGTTTGGAAGAGCAACTAATTGAATTTAAAACTGAAGTTAAAAATTTAACTAGTGCTAAACTTGTTGTTGAGCCTAACTCAAAAGAAAAAGATTTTTATGTTCCCCCACTTAAAAGGAATGATGAAGAGTTAAAGGCTAATATTGCTAGGATAGACAAAGGTAAAAATTTTGATGTTAATGCTGAAGACTTTAAACTTATGTCTAAAACTCCTCCTAGGTTGAATAAAAATTCTGAATTTGTCCCCACTTGTCATCATTGTCATATTGTTGGTCATATTAGGCCAAATTGTCCTAAGTTAAGGTCTCTATCAACCTCCAAGGTTAGACCTTCTTCTAGGAAACCGAGTAGTTCTAAAACTACTCATGTTTGTCGCCATTGTGGTGCTTCAAGTCACACTCGTCCTAATTGTTTCAAATTGTTTCCTCATAAGCGAGTGTCAAATAGGTCTCATCCTTTATCTAAAAGCTCTATATCTATTCTTGGTGAGTTATTAAAAGTTTTGAACTTTTTGACTCGATTTCAGGGGAATTCTAATTCCTCTATGTCCTTTAGTAGTCATACTAGGACACGTGCTTTTTCATCTTCACGGTCAAAGACTCGTGCTATGTGGGTGATAAAGGATCCTAAGACTTAATTATCTTTCTGTTTGTCCTTTGCTTTAATTCTTTCTATCTAAAGTTGGACTTTCTCGCTTGTTTCCTTATCTTTTTGGAATCATACTTTCATGCATATGCATCTTGTTTTATGCTTTGCTTTGTTTAACATGTTTTTGTTTGTTTTCAATTTTGTTTATTTTGTTTAAAAAAAAATTGAAAAAATCAGAAAAATACAAAAACAGTGTGTGTTTTGTGTACATTGGTACTTGTGTACCTTGGATGGCCATTGAAACAAAGTTTTCTAAACTTTGTATCATTTGTAGCTTAGATGAGCATCTCTATGCACAACTAAGCAAGTGAGTTTTGTGGCTCTTGTTTGTGATGAGTAAGATTAAGTGATCTCTTGTACTTAACACTCGTATCACTCTTTTTGACGGGTAGGACTAGAAAATCCTAAAAGAAAGGTATAAATAACCATCTCACCACTGTTACTCGCCAATCATGAAAAGACATCTGTATGCTTCGGCATCGCAAAAGTATGATGTCAATAACATTTGTGTGCTTCAGCATAGCAAAATTGGAATATCAAATCTCATTGTGCTTCAGCATAGCAAAATAAAAGGCAAAAAGATAAAAAAAAAAATGCTTTAAATATGATTGTAAGCGTGTATTCTAGGAAATGTGGGAGTTATAGGATGTACCTCGAAGGTGATAGTCCCCATCAAACAGTTATGAATGTGTGTGAGTTAAAGTGATTTTCTCATATCTCAAATCGTCATAACATGTATACACTTATGCAATCTTGCGATATTTTTCACACATAACACGCAATATTCTTTGATACTCTTGATACATGTGCAGGTACATTGTGATTTGGCCATCACTAGGTTTACATGTGCTTATGTATGCTCACTAAACTGTCTTGACTTGTTTTTGAAATATAAAATTAGTTAGACTTGTTTAGTGTGTGTGTTTTTGGAATCCATGTGCTTAAAATTATTATTGAGAAATGATTTTGAGAGCTTAATATGTTTATTGGATCATTGGTTGAGTTGCATGCTTGATTGCATTCATGTTTGTGTTTTTCACTTCTCGAAAAACTGATTTTAAAAGAAATCTTGACACCTCCTCGACACCTACTCGATACCTGTCTATCTGTCGAGATTCTTAAGCTTTTTCTTATCGCAATATCGACAGCTTCTTGATACCTAGTGGATCGATCAAGAATTCTCCTGCCTCCTTAATAGCTTCTTGACAGTTGTGTCGATCGATCGAGCTTCTGTTGATCATCTGGTGCTTTGTTCCTCAACACATCCTCGACATTTTCATCTGTTGAAGTTATTTTCCTCAACACTGACCTTGATACTTGTCTCGACACCTATCGACACCTCATCTGTCGAGATTTACTGAGGACTCTATACAAGCCTCCTCGTGCGATCCGATCCTCATTTCTCTTGATCTCTCTCTCAATACCTCTGTCTTTTCTCTCCTAAACACTTTCATCTCACTCTAATCTTGTTCCTCAAGGTTTCTTCAAGCTTTTTCAAGCTTTTCTTCACTTGGTAAGCTTCTTGTCTCTCATTCTTCATGCATTTCATGATTTGAAACCTAGGTTTTGGGGGTTTTTGAAAAATTTTGATGTTTTTCAAAATTGATGAGTTATTGTTGAAATTTTGGGATGAGTTTTCACTTAAATGAGTTTGAAATCTCATGCATTGCATCACATATGCATTATAACTGTGTTATCATGCATTTAGATGTGTGCAAATTAATTATGTGCTAGTAAGATTAGATTGGGCTGAGCCCATGATGTATTTTCTTTTGCATGTCACATGTTCATGCATTTCCCATGCATATGTACACTCTTTTCAATATATCTGATATTTGAACTGTTTGGAGCTTTTCTGATTGTCTCTTTCTATTCCCCCTCTCATTCTGTTTACGTTAGTCGGGTCTATGGCACCTAAACGTAAATCTGCTCCGTCTCGGAACCCTTTTCGTTCTGGAGCACATCTTATGATCCTACTCCTTTTAACATTCGGTTCCGTGATGAGGATGCCCGTAAAGCTTTCTCGGAGAACTTTTCTCGACTAGGTGTTCATTCAGAACGCCAAGCCATTTTGGCGGACTTTACCGACACTGACCTTCCCGATGTCATTCACATCGGGGATGGGAGTCATTGTGTGACGTCCCGATCACATGTCCTTTCGTGCTTATCCAGGAGTTTTACTCCAACATGCACGGGATTGATCATTCAATACCTTTTTTCTTCACTCGCATTCGAGGTATGCGCATTCCTATCACGCCGCAATTTGTTGCAGATGTGCTTCGGGTTCCTAGGGTAGAGTTTCCTGACTATCCTGGTTGTGAGCGTCTATGGACTGTGTCCAAGGATGAGCTCATATCTGATTTTTGTGAGCGTCCTTTTGAGTGGGGTAAGCGTTAGTTTACATTATGTCGGCCTTTTGCTAAAAGGTCCTAGATTCTTAAACATGGTGATGACCTTTGTACTCCATCCTTTCTTTCATTATAACTTTATCACAGAGCCTCATGCTCGGTTTTTTGTTATTGATGAAAATTTAGACCCCTTAAACCAACCAGATTAACCTAGTTAATTAGCCAAGTGATTAACTTAGTCCAATTATGCAATTCTAGGTTATCACAAGCATACAATCATATCAAAAATATAAAGCAGCGGAATAATAAATAACACAAAATATGATCACCTAGGAAACCACATAGTAAAAACCTAGGGAGGATTTTACCCAACTATCCTCAAGGTAAACCTGAATCCACTATGCGAAAGAATCGAAGTTCATACAAAAGGACTTACAAGCTCCACGCTTGACTTCCTAATGCTACCCACTAGTAGAACTTACTGACACGACCACATGCAAACTCCGAATCCATGGACTCCTTCTTTCTTGGATTCTTTAATTAGTTACAAGCTCCCCGCTTGTTTTTCTTTAAGCTCCAATGGCAGCAACCGAGTTGATCGTCAAGATGTTGAAGTAATCTCTACCTTGAAAATCCTAAGTTTTGTGTAAAGGAAAGCTCCTCTAGATCTCACAAGAGATTTACACAAAATAGAAAATATGAGCAACAATACAACTGAAGCAACTCACAAAAACGTGGTTAGGGTTTTGCCTTATATACTTAGGGCAAACACATAAAACCCTAAACGTTTAATGAGGTAGGGCTGAGTTGGAAATTCTGCAAAAAAAACGATCTGGCCGACTTTCGATCGATCGAGTCTGTCCTTCGATCGATCGAGCCAGGCCGAAAGTCACAAAGACTTCTGCAGCCACTCGATTCCAACTTTACAATAATTAATCAACTTTGAGCAAGCCTAAACAAGACTAAACATATTGTTTTGATCAAGATTTGCCAACATTACACATTAGAGTTCTAAATACATAAAATCCTAAATCTTTAGAACCTAACAAACTCCCCATTTGGCAATCCGTGACAAAACACAAACTAAAAGCTCAAAGTGTACAAAATAAAAGCCCTTTACAAAAAGTAATGCTCATAAAATAAAATTCAATCCTAACTACTATCCATCAGTTGCAAGTGTAAATAGCAGCTCAATTGAATCAACCTGTATATTCCTGAAACACTCAACAAACGCATAAACACATGTGTGACAAAAAAATAGTAAATCAACAGATATGTAAACTAATTCTCCTCCTAAGTTAGATACACCAAAAAATATTCTTGAAAGTTCACACAACACATAATAAAGACATATATCAATGAATAGCTCATAATATAAATCAATAAGCAGTGAACACATGAATCAAGAATCATATATCAAAAATAATGTATCTCCCCTAACATGAATAGTCCAAAATATCAAAAGAAAGTATACACGGTGAAGCATCTAGATACAATCTAATATCTTAACTAGCTCCAACAAAAACAAAAGAAACTCCCCCTAACAACAAAATCTCCTCTACAAGTCTCTTAAAACTACTCCCCCTTTTTGTGACGGAATGCCAAAGAACAATCATATGTCATCAAAAGGAGGTGGTGAGGGTGAACGAAAATGCGCCAAATCAGCTTTCAGAGCACATATCTCATCAAGCAAGTCCACCAAAATCTGACCATATGCCGCCTGAACGGTCATGACAGTCTCCAAGGTATGATGCACATCAAAGTCATCTGAAGGAGGTGGAGGAATAGCAGCAGCAGCAGCACTAGCAGGATCAGGAACATACTCACCAGCAGGACCTGTAGAAGAAGAATGAGGGGGTGCAGAACTAGAAGGCTCCGACCTAAGGTGTTTAGAGCCAGCTCAAAGATGAGCAGCCCTCTGTCTAAGAAAAGACGCACCTATAGGTCCAATAACATGAATGGGCTCAGAAGAGGGGAAATCATTTAAACCAAGATGAAGCAAAATCCTATGAATAAAGATAGGATGGACAAGAGTGTGAGATGTAGATGAACTCCTATAAACTTCGTTCAAAGAACGAAGAAACAAGTGAGGAAAACTGATAGGAGCATCAGTAACAAGAGCATACAAAAATACACACCGCTCGAGAGGAATGGTGTGAAGATGAGAAATGGGCCACAAAGAATGACACGCTATCCTAAAGAAAAGATAGATCGTCTCAGGAAGTTCAGCAGAGGTGATCCGAGGATCAAAACCCTACTGGATAGAAGACCCAGTGATGTAAGACATGACATCACTCAACACAGGAGACACATCATAGGGGTAAACAGGGTGACGTACCAAAGGTACCCCTAGAGCATCAGCCACTACTGTAGGAGTAATGACATACTCTGCGCCTCGTATCCAACTCTTAACTAGAGTGTTGGAATCATAGACGTGGATAGAGATGTTTGAGAAGAACTCTCTAATCAGGGTAGCTGGAGGAGGAGGATCAGACACATCCAACAAAGTTAACCAGCCCTGACGCACGGAAACCTCTCACGGTCAAAGGAAGGTGGGGGAGGAGAAGGAGAGAGAACAGACCTACTGGCTTTAGTCTTCTTAGGCATGATACTAAGGAAAGGACAGAGACACAAGGTAGAACCAAAAGATCAAAAAAAAAATCCAAGAACAGACTGCAAATTATCACAAAAATAGAATAAAAAATTTATATGATGCATGAAAAATTAAAATGTCATGATGCATGTTCTAATGCAGTAAAAATTAAGTTCAATTAAAGATGAGATTAACAAAATTGGATTGAACATAGGGTTTCTAACAAAAACCCCAAAATTGAAGAACCACTTGGTGAAATTTTAAAAACAAATTAATGAATTGAGCATCATAGAACACAACACACAGATTATAATGCTCAATTACATCAAAACAACAAGCCAATTTCATCAATTTCAACCTAATTGAATAAAATCCCCAATTCAGATTCAATACAAGCCCTAGAATTTTCAATTTTTCACAAAGCCCAAAATTGATCAAATTAAACCATCAATATACTGTTTATATCATGTCCCCACAAAAACCCATTGATCAATTACACAAAATAGGACGTGAATCATAAAAAATCCCAAATAGAAAAAGGTCGGAAAATTTGAGTGATAAATGCATGAAAAATGCATGAAAATAAAAATAAACTCAAAAAGGAAGGGCAAAAAAGACTTACCGGCTTGAGGAAAGAGAATCTTTCCAAAAAATTCGGAGGAAAACGACAAAAAATTGATTGTAGAGCCTTGCCTAGTCGGAGAGAGAAGAAAAGTTTGAAAAGAACTTTTGAAAAAGTGTTTGAATCAGTCAAGAACAATGTTTTTAAAAAACCTGATTCGCGACTTTCGATTGATCGAAAAATACATTCGATCGATTGAATCAATCTGAGACTCTAAAAAGCATTTTAAGTATTTTCGATCGATCGAAAAACAGGCTGGATCGATCGAAACAGGCAGCGGCTCACAACATTTTGAGAAAAATTACAGTTTTGAAAAACTCAAACCATATTTTGAAAACAACTCCTCAAAGCATTAAAATTGAAGAAACAAAATGCATGAGTATGAAATGTAATGGAATGCTTTTTCAAAAGAAATTA